>JAJJWX010000678.1:0-433254 GCA_023529315.1 Papaver bracteatum
AAAGATAATTTTCTTCTTTTATTTCGTTTTCATCTTCTTTATCTTCATATCCTCCGCAAATCTTCATCATCTTCAAATTCTCTTATTTACCAAATTCATCTTCTTCTACTATTATCTTCCTGTTATCTTCTATTTCCATGGAGTCACTAAGGTTAGTTCTTCTTCTTTTTCTTCTATTGATTTTGCTGAAACTGATTTTGTTTTGCTGAGATCATCTTGTTTGTTCTTTGTATAATTCCCATACTGTTTCCGTTCCAGCAAAAAAACTTCCAGTAACGAATTTGCAGTTCAAAACCCTAATGCTCCCAAAGGATCGCATCCCAAGGTTCTTGGGAAAAAGAGAAAGTCTTCGAATGATAAGGTAGTAAGAAACATGGACCGTTTTAATAACAATATTGTTGCCTCTGTTTCTTATCTGAGTTGTAATTCGCAGGGTGATGGGGATGCCACTAAACCACCCAAGAAATCTAGCAAAGCTAAAACTGTTAAAGTTTTTGTTTCTTTTCCCAAACTTGGTCTTTAAACTTCTTCTTCGCAAACTGTACCTCCACTTTCTGTTTGCGAATCTATCGCAATAAGCTCTGATGTTTTAACTAATCCTCTACATATGAAATACTTATTACACAACCTATTGCGAATGAAATCTCTTCCTCCCCTGCAACCAATACTTCTCAAGTTTATTCCACCATAATCTCAACCCTTGATCTGACTCACACCTTACCCTCAAATGACGTCTCTTTACCAAAAGATGATGATCATCAACTCTCTATTGTTACTTCTTCTTCATCTGAGTCTCTCCCTTTCTCTAAGGAAACTGCAGACGGAGTGGATCTTGCCTTAAAGGTCTTATCTGATCTTTTGGTTGACGCCAGGAAGTCGTCTATAGATCCTGTCAAATCTGGTGTCTGCGAAATTTTAGGTAAATATCTGGATTCTGATAGGACAACTTTGCAAACATATTTAGAGAAGGAAGTTGAAGTCTTGAAGGAGATTCTTCGTCTTGAACAACAGAAATTTCAAAATGCTTCTTTGGACTGTGAACTTCTTCGCAAGAAAAATAATGAATTAAAAGGTATGATTTTTTTTATTTTTTTATTTTTTGTTCTTAACTTTCCTCTTAACAAATTTGTTCTTTTCATGCTATTCATTCTTAAAGGCTTTTTTCGCTTGTTAAGCTTTAAAACAGAAACGAATGATGGAGAGATTTCAGTTTGAATCTTCCACTGAAGAAATTTGCATTGATAAAGATAGTTGGATGGACCAATATAACCGATTAGATAATCTTCATACATACTCTATTGATCAAATAGATAATCTTACCAAAGAGAATACTCAATTAATTCAAGAGAAATATTCATTAAGCAGCGAAATATCTTGTCTCTCTTATTTTTTGACTAAAGCTAACTTGGAGATGGAAACTTTATCAGAAGAAAATAAAACTCTATCTCAAGAGAAGCAGCTCTATCAAATATGGTGGCGATCTCTTCGCAGAAACTAATTGTTCTCCAAAAAGTGTGTGATAGTCAAGAACAATCTCTTCGCCAATAAAAAAATGAACTTAAAGAAGTAATGAATCATCTGTTGCTGAGAAAAATTCACTTATGCAGGGTAGGATAATTTTAAGTGTGAAAGCAAATGAACTTCAAGAACAATACTCCAAACTAGTAGAATCTTACTCTTCTCTTGTGAAGGAAAACACTTTTCTTATTTCTAAAGAAAAAAATTTAAAATCTCGTCTAAAAGTCCTAGTTGGATATAAATTTGATGATGCCATGAGTCATTGGGAGAATACCTGCTTGGCACTAATTCAAAATCTAATATCTCAAAAGGAAGGTAGTCATTTTGACTGCCTCAAACATCTTTTTTTTGTTAAACTTCTTCGCAATATTTCCCTTGCGGGGTATTCGCCTGAATAATTTTTGTTTTTATCTTTCGCAGTATCTGAAAGAAAGCTTCAGTCTTCTATTTCTACTTTGGATTCTAAACTTTCCAAGGTTCGCAAATAAAATGATTTTCTTGCTGCTCATCTTTCCCGCTCTCGCGATCGAGTAGAAAGGAAGTATGATTATCTTGAATATTTCAAAAACATGGAGATTAGAAACCGTGACAGAGCTTTCCTTCGCCAAGCTCATCTCAGTGCTGAAGTTCTTGTGAATGAGGTTCTTCTGTCCAAATCTCTTTCTCCTGTATCACTCAAACCTCTGGAGGTAGATGAAGATGAAATTCCTCATGCTGGTGACAGTGACTTTGATTATGAAAGTGGTGAGGAAAGCGCTTCCCAATAAATTTTAGAAGAAGAAGAAGAAATATATACTAAGGAAGGAGATGTTGGTGATGAAGTAATTTCTGGTGATGAGCCAAATGAAAAAGAAACCAGAGTCGACCAAGATAAGGAAAAAACTGGCAAAGATGATAAAGTTGGTGGAGATGATAAGGTTGGCGAAGATGATAAAGCTGGTGAAGAAGATCTTGAAGTCTGAATTCTAGTTTTATTTTCTTGAATTACTCTTTCTCCTCTACGAACAATGTACTTTGGACCTCTTTTGGAATCAATTTTGCTTTTTGCGAGAAAAAACTTGCGAGAAAGTTGCGAGAAAGATAATGTCATTTTGTTTATTAATTTCCATACTTTCCTCTCATTATCTTTCTAGCAATGAATCCGCATAAAGTATAGTTAGTATTTAAAAAAAAATTGTGGTCTTATTTTTCCTTCCTAGTTAAAGGTCTTATTTTTCCATCTTTTCTCTTTTGCGACAAAATCGTAGGACGTTTCTACACTTTCATGTGGAAACCCATTGATCTTGCCTTAAATTTTTATTCTTTTGTATTTTTGCTGCGACAATATGATAGGTCTAAATTTTCTTGCGAAATTAAAGCCCCATGACATTGTCATCTTGCGACGAAATAGCATGACGTCTTTACACTTGCATGCAATGACCCATTGATCTCGTCTTATCTTCTCTTTTGTATTATTGCCTCTTCAGGAATGTTACACAAATATGACAAGTCTTAATACTCCCGTGAGAAAATTCTCATGACATTTGCGTCTTAAGATACTTATCAGCTCCCTAATGGAGGGTGCCGCCCTTATCTTCCCCCTGGTTTCCCTTTCAAGGAGACGTACATCGGCCATATAAGACTAGCTCCTCTCATTCAGTCTTAACAACAACTAGTTATGTTCGCATCCTCTTATCCCTTTTGCCTATATGGCTTATGGTTACGAGACTGCACCCTAAGTGGGGTTTTCTTCGGGCTGAGTGCATCATAGCCAAGACTTACCAAGAATGGCCAGGGTAGTTTCATACGCCCCGGACACTCTTGGCTCAACCTTGTACCTCGGAACCTTGGTCATACTCTGCACCCCTTAGGAGAGCTCTTATTACCTTAGTCTCCCAACTCAAGTCATACGCTCAAGTTGAGAATCCAAGGTGTCTCTCATGGATAGGTTTTCATTGACCCCAAATCTCCATGACTCAGGTTCCAGCAGCGGTGTAACCTTATCTTTGAGTCATGTTATAGATACCCCTTTCTATGACGTACTTTAGGTCTTGCATTTGCCTCTTACGAAATTTTATTCGCGAACTAGGGTGTACGCCATAAAGGTTCGTCCCATTCTGGATCTTAAAGATCATTTCTTGCGAAATTTTTGCATATTTTCATTCTTGTTTTGATAATTTGCAATCTCGCAGCTTCTTTTTCATAAAACTTTGTATTCATTCATTCCATTTTAATCATACATTATTTTGCAATTCACTTCTTCGCATCATCTCTTATGGGTAATATCTTTTTAGGTATAATATGTTCCATGGTCTACCAAGCCTCTGACCCATATCTCTACCTTCAGGATCCATCAATTTATACGCCCCATTTCCAATTATCTCTTTAATAATATAAGGCCCATCCCATTTTCTCGCTAACTTTCCCCCATTCTCTTGCTGTTATATTAGTGTTTCTCGCAGCACTAGATCACCTGGTTGAAATTCACGCTTTTTAACACGCTTATTGTATTCTCGGGCTAATCTTCGCTGATAATTCTCCATATGATGTAGTGTTTTTTCTATCTTTTCTTTCAATTCATCTAGTTTGGTCAATATCATTCCTGCACTGAGGTTTTTCTCCCAAGCTTCCCTTTTTGTTGTTGGAATAGCAAATTCTGTTGGTAGTTGTTTGTAGGTGAAAATGGTTTCTGCTGATTTCGGTAATTATGGGTGTGCAGGTGAGAAACAATTTAAACCCTAAATAATGTACTACAAGGGAGTACTTTAGATTCGAGAGATCAATCTGTACAAGTTCATCATAAACCAAGAAATGGACGTTCCAGACTTGCTTCGGTCACAAAGTGGAGGAGAATAGGTTGGTTTTGGGGAGGGAAGCAAGGAAAGTGGTGAGACCAGAATAGTTGATTCTGGAAGAGTAATTGGGTTCCTACGACTTGTTATCTGAAAAGTGAGAGGGATCATAAGGTGAGCTAGAAAGTAAGTATTTCTGAGTGTTGTATCTCCCATATAAACATGTTGTTCAATGGAAATAGGTAAGACCTATTTATACAAGTCGATATAGAAACGTACCCTGGTCTCATTAAGGAGTGGGGAAGTAAATGGGAGGAGGTGGTAACCGTATGCATGGAATTGATGTCCATAAAGTTGTTAACGCATGAAACTGGTTTTCAAGAAACATGTTATGGAATTGATGTAACATAAAGTTGTTAACGCATGTGCTTTATGTCCCATGAACGTTTCACACATAACTTCCCATATTTACTAACAGCCCAACCCTTATGACACTTCCTTATGACCGGCGTAGTGCACGCCACACGCTGTAAACCGCCAAACCAATACACAAAGAGGATCCCCCAGTTTGTGTTGATGTCTCGAATGTTTTTGGAAAACATGTAGCACGTTGTTGTGGCTTGGCAAGTCAAGCTCGGGAAAATTGCTAGCCTGGTGACCTTCGAAGGTCGAGATTTTTCATCTTGAGAGGAGGGGCAACCGTTGATCGTTGCACGCCTTTTTTTGGTAGCCACGTAGTGAGGGCCAATGGTAGTGGCGCGGCTAGGTTGGCATGGCATGGTTTGGTGTGGCCAAACTTAGGTTATCAGGCCAAAGGTTACCATGTATCGTCTGGTAACCTTGGATGGCTAGGATTTGCTCCTGGGATTGAAGGGCAACCATTTATTATTGCACGCCTTCGTTTTGGTGGCCGCGTTGGTAAGGCCAACAGAGTGGTGCGGATAGGGCGTGGTTAGGATTGGCATGGGCGTGACCAAGCTATGGTTTTGGGTCAAAGGTTACCATGCGTTGTATGGTAACCTTGGAAGGCTAGGATTTGCTCCTAAGATGGAAGGGTGGCCGTTGATGGCCGCACGCCTTTGTTTTAGAAACCCTAATTAGTGCCCTTTACTAGAATTGTTTTAGAATTGTAGTACGGACTCGGATTTTGAAGGTACGCCCCTCAAATCGACCAGAAAAGAATTTTCTATCTCCTTCCTCGAGGATATTTAGGTTTTGAAGTCGTTCAGGATGTAAAAACAGTCCAAAAGTAAAACTCAGGAAGAATTTATGAGGGGTGGCGGCATGGCCAGGTATGCCTTGGGGAAATTAGGCATGACATGCCTTGGCGTTGTTTGGCTTGTCATGTGGGTCTAAGGATTTACCATGGGTTCGTGGCATGGATAAGGACAAGGAAAGGGCGTTTGGATTGGCATGGTGTGATTATCATAGATAGGTCCAAGGCAGAGTGTGTTTGGCATAGCGCGGATAGCTTGGGCTAGGTGCGGTTTTGTCTTGGCATGTGGGGCCAAGGGGTTGCCATAGGCGCATGGCGTGGCTAGCTTGGACAAGGTGCAGTTTTGTCTTGGCATGTGGGGCCAAAGGTTTTCCATAGGTGCATGGCATGGCTAGGGCCAAGGCAAGGGTGTTTGTCTTAGCATGGTATGACTAGAATGTCTAGGGCCAAGGCAAAGTGCGTTTGGCATGGCATTGATAGCTCGGGCTAGGTTTGGTTTGGCTTGGCATGTGAGGCCAAGGGTTTTCCATACGCGCATGGTATGACTAGCTTGGGCTAGGCGCGTGACCAAGCTAGGGTTTTGGGGGAAAAGGTCGTTTGGTAACCTCAAACGGCCAGGATTTGCTCCTGGGATTGAAGGGAAACCTTTGATTATGGCACTCCTTCATTTTGATAGCCGCGTAGTGAAGGCCAGTATGGTGGCGCGTCATGGGGACATGGAGAGGTGCGTTTGGCATGACGCGGTAGGTGTGGCTGGCATGATTTTCCATTGGTACGGAGGTGCGGCTAGCATGGTTGGCATGCTTTAGCGCGGTTGGTGTGGCTAGCATGATTTTCCATTGGCACAGAGGTGCGTCTAGCATGGTTGGCATGCTTTGGCGCGATTGGTGTGGCTGGCATGATTTTCCTTTGGCACAGAGGTGCGGCTAGCATGGTTGGCATGCTTTGGCGCGATTTGGTGTGGCTGACATGATTTTCCATTGGCACAGAGGTGCGGCTAGCATGGTTGGCATGCTTTGGCGCGGTTGGTGTGGCTGACATGATTTGTCATTGGCACAGATGTACGGCTAGCATGGTTGGCATGCTTTGGCGTGGTCGTTGTGGTTGGCATGATTTGCCATTGTCACAGAGGTGCGACTAGCATGGTTGGCATGCTTTGGAGCGGTCAGTGTGGCTGGCATGATTTGCCATTGGCACAGAGGTACGGCTAGCATGGTTGGCATGCTTTGACGCGGTCGGTGTGGCTGTCATGATTTTCCATTGGCACAGAGGTGCGGCTAGCATGGTTGGCATGATTTGGCGCGGTTAGTGTGGCTGATATGATTTGTCATTGGCAAACGTTGGAATTAGGGTTTGTCTTGTCGTAACCCTAATTTGAAAAAGATACCCCGGTAATTATTAGAGACACATTAAAGGTTTCAGTAATTGTGCCTAGTAAATTCTTGTTACTTTAAATGTTGTGACATCACTTTCTGCTAGGGTTTAGTGTTTTAAAATTTTAACCCTAAGCTAAAAATAACCATCAACATTAAGTCCCCTGCTTAGCTCGGAACGGGGGCCTTGTTGCGAGGTAAGCATATGATGGTGACAAACAAGGACATAATCGAGGTGTAAATCATTGCAAAGATGGTCAGGAGAATCCGACTAACCTTTTTGAGTTGTAAAGAGAGTTTTGGCTTCTCGTGTTGGCGGCCCTGTCTAAGTTGTACTGAGAATGCAGACCATGAAGTGGTGAGATGAAATTTACCGGATTGGTCTGGTCGTACATCACCGAGGCACAGCGGGCGCGGTTTTGGAAGGAAAAGCAAGCGGACGGCTTGGCCCGTGGGGCCAAGGGGTATAAAATGGTGACAGAAGAGTATAGAACTGAGACAGTAAGTCGTGAAAGCGGGCCGAGGAGATTTGTCTGACCTTTTTCGAGATGTAAGTAGAATCCGCAATCTTTGCATCCGGTAACTTTGCACAGATCCCAGTATGACTAGGTGTCTTTGGGGCTAGGCTTTGGAACGCGAGGCGGAGCTGCTAGCATAGACTTGGCATGAAATGGATTTATCAGCACCAATGGGCTTGGAACGGGCGTGGGCCGCTTGGCAAAGCATGGCGTCGGTAATGGAAGCACGACAAGGGGAAACACATGTTGCTGGAAAGGCCCTGACATGGTCCACTGGAAAGGCGTTGTCATGGAAAACGCGGATTGTCCTGGATGGCGTGGAGCGTCAGCGTTGGCTGGAATTGGCATGAAAGTCACGGATTATTGCAAAACTCAACGTGGAGCGCTGTCAAGACTGGAACTAGCGAGGAAAGCACTGATGTCTTGGGAGTGTCAAGGCTTGCTCTTGTGGTACCAATTTCCTTTCTTCATGAGTGGCTTTAAAATGGAATTCTTTCCTTATTCAAAAATCTTTTTCGAGAGGTAGGTAGCATCCGCAATCCTTTCATCTGGTATCTTTGCGCAAATCCCGGTATGATTGGGTGTCTTCAGGGTCAGGCTTTGGAACGCGAGGCGGAGCTGCTAGCATGGACTTGGCATGAAGGGGACTCATTAGCACTGACGGACATGGAATGGGTGTGGGCCGCTATGTAAAGTGCTTGGAAAGGCATGACGCTGGTAAGGTAAACGCCTTGAAAGGGAAGCGCTTGCAAGGGAAGTGCTTGTGGTTTAGGGTTTGACACGCCGAAACTATAATTAGCGCCCTTTACTAGAATCACTGTAGAATCTGCATACGGACCCGGATTCGGATGGTCCGCCCCTTTATCGGACACGAAGCAGAATTATTTATCTCCCCCCGCGGGAATATTGAGGTTTCGATCTTGCTTAGGAGGTGAAAACGGCCTGACAGTGAAAATCAGGAAGAAGTCAGGAGGGATATTGCGGGACCGGGGTGGCATAGTCGCGTGCCAGTCACCTATTCCCGTCTATGGAGTTAGAAGGAATATTCATTCGTCTCAAGCTCTAAAAAATTTGTCCGCATGAAAAGAGGTATCAACCCTCTTCTGTTTTTCTGTTATTCGTCCGGATCCGTGTTTTCGTCTGCAGTGTCTCTCTAGTGGATTCCGAAAATTCACCAAAACTCCGCTGTATTCTTGGGACGGATGGATGAAATATATGCTCGGAAACGATCACGTCAGAGATAATCTTGGAGATTGTGGTTGCGTCGTTGGTCCATCCTCGATCTTAGGTTGTTCAGTAGACTTTCTAATCGTGATGATGATGTGTTGTTAATGCTTGCATGGTCGAAAACTTCTGGCATCCCTGGATGAAATAGGGAGACGTTCCATCGCCGATGCGCTGCTATCAATTCTCCCGGGACTTTGTTCCAAATTACATCCTTCGAACCATATTCTGAATCTTGGACTATCGTACAGAATGGGATGCGGTGAGGAGTCCCAAATTATACTTTTAATATCATGGCATGGATGAATATGTGAATGTAACCTTCTGGCGTGCTTTTGGAGTCTTCGGTGCACATGTACGGCTTCTTGTTGAGAAATTCTCGCAGCTCGGAAAACCTCGACAGTGATGATGTTGAAATCAGTAATAACCTAGTTGAGGGGAGTGAAAGTGTCTCATGATGGTAGTCTCCACGCGTAACCTACTTTCATTACATCATCTTGAATCCCCGTCCAAGGGATTTGATATAAGCCTACCATACCCTTCTGGATGTGACATTGGGATGCTCAGAAATTACATGATGAAATATTCTGGATAGTGCAGGCTTAGGATCCTTCGCGGCCTCGTAAAGTGTTGAAGGCGTCTTCTAGACAGAGAGGTGATGATATTCTTACAATGCACCCTTGAAGAGTAGCTGACCTTGTTGTGGGTATGGGTTTTGGTTGACTGTGTGTTCTGAGATTTGACAGTGAAGGGATCCCATGTATATCCTTAGTCCTCAAGTATGGTTTTCATGATTCCATCTTTGTAATAATTGCTGATGTGGTGAAGCTCTGGCTGGTATCAACAAATAAGTGACAACAGTTCTTGGTAGGAAATGCAATCAGGAGAGACTACATTGTCGTGGTAACAAAGTAGGTTGGATGGAATCGTATGGGCATCCACGGAAGTAAAATGATTGGATGGATGCGTAAGCGAACAATCCGTCTATGACCACGAGTTTTGGTGGTATGGATCAAAGGTCGGCCATGACTACGAAGATTGACTGGCTGCGATCATGATCGTTGACATGGGTGGCATGACCCTTTGTAGGAAGAGGCGGCGTTGAAGCAACTTCGGCTCTTGGAGAGGATGTTGAAACTTAAGAAGTCAAGTGCTGAAGTTTTGGCTTCGGATCCTGGAGTAGCTCATGGAGAGAACGCTGAAGAGGAGCAGTTATCGGAGTGAACGTTGAAGCGGATCGGCTGCGTTTATCAGTGTGTTGTTAAACTGGACACCCTTAAAGCAAACAAACAGGAAGAGAGTCTTTGTGAACTCGAAGGGGTTGTTGATTTTCTTTTCCTTGATTTTGGAGAAGTCATTCCTGATCTATACATGTGATGAAATTGGATTACTAATCCCCTTTTACTAGGCGTCCAAGAGCAACATGAACCTCTTCATGGCTCTTCCAGTATCTTACCCTGATGGTGAAGTAGCGTCTCTAGTGACGGTTGGAGTTGTCATTGTATGCGTGTCGTAACCACAAAAAATTAATTAATATGTTACTACCTAATTAATAAGTAATATAGGGTAGTCAAGATCGATCCCACGAGGAGCAAGAGATTATTAGTTGTAAAATTGTCACAAAAGGGGGGTATTGGTTGTAAAATTTATAAAGCAAAAGAAATAAACAAAGTAATTAAAAGTGTAAGTTGAAATCAATGAGAGAGAATAGATCAAGGAATCCTTATTCGCTGCAAAACAATGATTAAAGTTATGTTCTTCTCCACTTGTTATTAGTCATAGATTATCACCAACCGTAGGTATAGCAGCTAGATCAGTGCTAACCCCAAAATCCCTTATTTCACCGGATACGGAAGTTCTCGCCTACTGGATTTTATTCACCAAACCACCTAGTAGTAGATCACCCAATATGTAATTTAGTTAAATGCATTAAGATTTATGAATTTATTAGGTTGATATTAGTAGTTAAACTCTTAGATCAAGGTCCACTTGCTAACGTTGTTTTTATACACAATTGCTCCACGGAATCCCTCCGCAAGGTCTTGTGTTTTCTACTTATGTAAATAGTCAAGAAACGATTACTTATCCCCTAAATTTCACTAGCTTTAGATCAATTAACAAATCAATTTAGTTGGCCACCCAAACGACCTATCAATCAAGCATAAACACTAATATTAGTAAAAACAATCGATAATCATATGAAAAACTTCAAAGTAGAATTGAAACAAAACTCAAACCATATATTAAGAACTAGGAATTCATCCTCAATCAATAAGAAAATTAGCTACTCATAATTTGGAGTTCACACAATAATAATAATAATTTAAGGAAGAAAGAAAACTTATTGAAAAGATGATGGTTGCTCCTTCCTCCAATCCTTGTGCACTTTAACTCCTTCTCCAAAGTAGATGTGTGTAAAAAGTTGTAGAGAACTCCTTTATTTATAGGCTTCAATACTCTCCATGTCTTTGTAGGAAAAGAATCCACATTCCATAAGAACACCACTTTCCCAATTTGAGCCATATTCCAATTTCTAGTCCAATTCTCCAAAACTTCCAAGTTTTCATCCAATTCCCAATTCTAAGTCTTCACACACATGAGAGAAGTCCATACGAAATTCTGTATTTTTGCTCGCTGGAAAACTGTGTTTTTGGCCGGAATTTTTCGTTGCCGTCCACCTGAAAATTCTCCCCCAGTTAGAAATATTCCGTTAGTCCACCGTTAGGACTAACGGTCAAGATAATGGTCTTATGTTAGTCAAAGGTCAAAGTCAAGAGGCTGAGTTAGGACGAGTCAGAACCGAGTCAGCTAGCTAACTCGGCTGACTGGTCCTAGCCATGCTACTTTCCTAGGCCAAATTTGTTGCAGTTGTGCAATCACGGCCAAGATGGCCCTGCATTTTCTGTGTTTCTGCAACTTCAGTTACAACCAAGATGGCCATATTTTGTGCTTCTGTCACTTCCCATGCACTTTAGCTGCAGCTTATTCCCAGCCATGAGGGCTGTACATCCTACAATTCTGCCAACAACCATTTGCAACTTTCCTGTAACACCACTATCAATTTCACCTTCCCTGTTATGCTCATCCTAGTTACCATTTCAGGCCAACCATCTCAGTCATTTTCTCTTGTAACTCACTGCAGTTCACCCTGCACTTTGAACTCATCTAGGGATGCACTTCACAACCTTGAACAGCAACACTGCCAACTGATCATTCTTCCCTGTAATTCCATCACATGTTCTTCTCACTCAAGCACATATGATTACAATCACACAACACCCATCATTCATTATCCTCAGCTGCAGCACCTCAAACTCATGCCTCATTCTCTATTTCTCAGAACTTCCAACCCTGCACTTATCATGAACTGCAGCTTCCATACAACACAATCATTTCAAGTTGTAGTTCTTCCCATTCCATTGTAGCATCTCCTCCTTGTCCATTTTATTTCAGCACCACCTTCACCATCTCAGATACACAGCCACCATATCTTCCTCTTCTTTGGAATTTCAGATTCAACCCATCCATAAGCAACACCACCATTACAAGACTTATAATCTTGTCAGTTAACCAACCATATACCTCAACCCTTTATTGATCTTCTCCTTCCATTACATTTCTTGATTCAACAACCCATTTGTTCATAGCTTCAGTCACAACACCACCAAACCCATGAACCATTCCATCTGCCTCTGTGTTCTTCTCATAATCCATGGCAATTACCAAAGACCCATATAAACAGATCCATAGCCTTTTTTTCATCACCAGAACTCAAGCATACACAACCCATTCTTCTTAGATCACAGTAACAGCACCAACAATTGCAGCTTTGTTCAACAGTTCATACCACCAGCATCACCATCTCCCATTCTATCTGTTGCTTCTTCAACCAACAGAAGCAATTGATTTAATCCACCTTCTGTATTCAATTTCCAAACCCTTGAAATTCAACATTAAATTGAACCATTCCAGCATCTGCCTTTGAATAATAAACCAAAACCCATCTTCAATTTCTTTTATTCTCGATCTGAATCTTTATTACTCGTCACAATCGTCTCCATTCGCCATTTCTCGATCTGTTCAATCTTTCACAGAACAATCATCAACTTCATTTCGGTTTCATACAGCAACAGTACCCATTAACCCATTTCGATTTCAATCAAATACAGCTCAGTTGATTCTCTCATCTCTCGATTTCTCTTGATTCAGACAAGAGGAGCAATGGCTGCTCTTTCTCGATCTCGTTTTCTTGGACAGAACAACGGCTGCTGTTCTTGATTTCATCCCCAAAACGCCTATTCGACTTAGGGTTAGGGTATAGCCTAGATAGTACACCCCAGGGGATAAGACCACCCCAGTTTGGGTGCTAATAACACAATAGCTCTCTGGATAAGGGGTACCCAGTGATAATTACACCCACTGATACTTATAAGGGATACCCTAGATGGTAACCCCTTAAACACATCTGTCCTTTGTATAGTACTCCTCCAAAGAGCTTCCCCTTAACCAGTTCCAGACTCCAGATAGTGCTCGCCCTATGAAATGACAAATTTGCCCTTTCTTTCCCAATTTTGGATTATTTCTTCTCCTTTTCCTCCGTGCGACTCCAAAGTACCTAATAACTCAAAAACATACGTAAAATACATAATTTACAAGAAAAATAACAAATAAAGCATAAACTACTAGATAGTAAATTAGGTGTATTCTACACCTATCAAATTCCCCCACACTTAGACTTTGCTAGTTCTCGAGCATATCAAAACTAAAACTTACAACTTCAAAGCGTTCCAGCGTCCCAAGCATCCTAAGATCTATGAGGACATAGAGTTTCTGCGTGCTAGTAATAAGAAGTTAGAAATACTAAAGAACATATTCTCATTCTTAAATGTTGAGTGAGAAATAACCACACCATAATGAGAGAACACGTGTTTGAGAAACGATCAATAAGCATTTTCGCCTCGACTTCGCCTCACCAAAAGGGTTTTATGATAATTGCACTCAAAAAGACGGCTTTTTTATGGGTCTCACATGTGTGCAGGTAGGAATGAAGAGAGAATTCCTGCAACACGTTGAATGGTGGGAAGGATAACTTCCGAAATTTTGAAAAACCCACATCTTTTAACATTTTGAAAAACCATTTCTAACAATATCTAAGAAAGGAAATCAACCACTTATATCGAGGATGAGATTACTTACTTACCTTCACATCCGATTGCCAATTATGATAACACCACTCTCACGGAATCCAATAGAAACGTCTTCCGCTCCTTGTGTTCATCTTCTTGGTCTTCGGCTTCAACTATTGGTGATAAACACTTGAACTTCATAAATCCTTAACAATTTGTAACCTTTTTCCTTAACTCCTTGTCACTTGAAACTTCCTTATAGATTTTCCTTCCCCACGGCTTATTCAAAACAAAACAATAATAGATATTTCTCTTGTCTCTTTTTTTTCTTTTCTTTTTCAAATTATTATTATTATTATTATTTTTAAACAAGAGAAACAAAATACAAATCAAAAGTAAAAAATAAAATAAACCATGGCCGTGGAAAAATACTTTACCGCTTGATTCTTCACAACTTGTATCGTCTCGAAATCATAAACTTCAATAATTTTTACCTTTTGCTTTTCTTCGCTCTTGTAAATAAGTCTTAATACTTGGATATGGAATTACCTCATTGCATTTTAAGTCTTCAACATGTATGTAAAATCTGCTCATTGTATGTTGCTTTACTTGGATATAAATTTTTTCTCTTTTTCTTGTTCCATTGTTGCTTGCAAACCTTGAACCTTTTCAACTTTCCTTGTAGATTTTAATGTCGCTCCTTGTTGATAATTGTGATGTTTCTATGGACCCTTTGTTGTCGAGTGAGAGAATGGTGCTAACTGCAAATCGAACTACAAGAAGGAGGCTTTCATCATAGACGTCACCCTCATGATTGACAAAAATTAGCACTCAAGAGATCAAAATAGTGCTGAAAATTGGTGTGAAATTGGGTAGCTCACCATTCTACCCAGAATTAACGTATGGTGACACACACTCAAAAGAAGCTCTTTAGTCGTGGAAGAATTTCTGGTCGGTGCCTCACATGATATGAAAATGGGTAGTCTCCACTAATGATTGATCAGCAACTCTAATAACGCACTTCTCCCTGCAACAAATTTGCATCACCGGCATGATTAAATCCATTATTTAACACTCTAACAAGCAAGAAATCGAACGTAGTTCCCTAACATTTCCAAGTTCAATTATGTCGGTCAGAATTCTCTATGTAATCATACCTAGAAGCATGCTAGTGACTCTAAAATCTCTAAAAGTTGAAAGTTTTATGCAAAAAATTCTCTTTTTTTTTTTTATGCAAAAATATATGCTTAGCCACTCACCCACACTTAAACCTTACATTGTCCTCAATGTAATTGAATCGTCCAAGTAAAGTCAAGGTGGGAAATCCTAATATGATATGGAACAAGAAAAATAAATAAACAAAACAAAAATAAAATAAAAACAAAAGGATAAGAAATACAAAACCGGTGGGTTGCCTCCCACTTAGCGCTTGTTTTAAAGTCGACGGCCCGACATAGGTCTTGTTTCTTATTACTCCTCCATAGGGAGAAAATCTTCAAATGGAAGTTCATCCATATTCACATAAGCGATGTTCTCATAGTATGGCTTCAATCTATGGCCGTTGACTTTGGAAACCGAGTTGTATCTAATACTAGTAATTTCAAATGCACCATAAGGAAAAACATTAGTAACAACATATGGTCCAATCCAACGGGACCTTAATTTTCCAGGAAATAATTTAAGGAGAGAATGAAATAAAAGGACTTTTTGCCCCACAACAAAACTTTTCTGAGAAATCATCTTGTCATGAAAAAGCTTGGTCTTTTCTTTGTAAATCCGGGTACTCTCGTAAGCATCATTACGTATCTCCTCTAGCTCATTTAGTTGTAACTTTCTTTGTTTCCCCGCTTCATCATACTCCATGTTGCATTTCTTTATCGCCCAATAAGCCTTATGTTCAAGTTCAACCGGGAGATGACAAGCTTTGCCATAAACCAACCGATATGGAGACATACCAATCGTTGTCTTGTACGCCGTTCTATATGCCCAAAGTGCATGATTAAGCTTAAAGCTCCAATCTTTCTTTGTCGTATTCCCCGTTTTCTCAAGGATGGATTTGATTTCACGGTTTGAGATTTCCGCTTGTCCACTAGTTTGTGGATGGTAAGGCGTACCAATCTTGTGTGTTATGTTGTACTTCTTGAGGAGAGCGTGGACAGACTTCTTGAAATGTGAGCCTCCATCGCTTATCACCACTCTTGGTGTGCCGTGCCTAGTGAATATGTTTTCTCTTACAAAATCAAAAACAACTTGAGAATCATTAGTTTTGGTGGCTCTAGCCTCCACACATTTAGAAACATATTCTACGGCAAGAAGTATATAAAAATTTCCATTCGAATTGACAAAAGGGCCCATAAAATCAATTCCCCACACATCAAAAATCTCTACGGCGAGAATTGGTGTGAGTGGTATTTGATTTCAAGCACCTAGATTGCCCGTTCTTTGAAATCTATCACACGATTTACAAAAAACATATGAATCTTCAAACAAGGTGGGCCAATAAAATCCACTTTCAAGAACCTTGATAGCGGTACGTTTAGAACCAAAATGGCCACCACATGCAAAAGTATGACAAAAGGAGAGAATATATTGAAATTTGGAGTTAGGGACGCACCTTCGTATGATTTGATCAACACCATATTTCCATAAGTATGGTTCATCCCACACATATTGCTTGGCTATCTTCTTAAGCTTCATCTTTTGGAAGTTAGACATTGTGCTAGGTACCTTCCTTGTCACCAAATAATTCACTATATCCGCATACCAAGGTGTTGATTCTTCCAAGGAGAAAAGTTGTTCGTCCGGAAAGCGGTCTTGTAATGGAAGTTCTTCTTGAGACATAACAAGTCTACTAAGATGATACGCAACGGTATTCTCCACACCTTTCTTATCTCGAATTTCTATGTCGAACTCTTGTAGTAATAGGATCCACCGGATTAGTCTTGGCTTAGCTTCTTTCTTCTTTATTAAGTATCTAAGTGCATGCATGATCGGAATACACAATAACCTTTGTACCCACCAAGTATGATCGAAATTTTTCCAATGCAAACACTATAGCCAATAACTCCTTTTCCGTGGTAGAATAGTTGATTTGTGCATCATTAAGGGTCCTAGATGCATAATAGAGAACATGGGATAACTTGTCCACTCTTTGACCCAAAACGTCTCCAACTGCATAATCACTAGCATCACACATTAGTTCAAATGGAAGATTCCAATCCGGTGACTTGATAATTGGTGCACTTGTCAACATTGCCTTCAATTTGTCAAAAGCATCCTTGCATTCCTTGTTGAAGTCAAAAGGTACCTGCTTTTGTAGTAACTTGCACATTGGCATGGAGATTTTGGAGAAATCCTTGATAAACCGCCTATAGAAATCTGCATGGCCAAGAAAAGAACGAACCTCCCTCACCGAAGTGGGATATTGTAAGTTTCTTATTAAATCTATCTTTGACTTGTCCACTTCAAGCCCTTGAGAGGACACAATGTGACCAAGTACTATGCCATGGTTTACCATAAAATGAAAATTTTCCCAATTAAGAACAAGGTTAGTGTCTATGCATCGTTTAAGAACTAGTTCAAGGTTATCTAAACAAATATCAAAAGAATTTCCATAAAAACTAAAGTCGTCCATAAATACCTCAATAATGCGCTCCACGTAATCCGAGAATATGCTTACCATTCATCTTTGGAAAGTAGCCGGTGCATTGCAAAGACCAAACGGCATCCGTCTATACGCAAACGTTCCAAACGGACAAGTAAAAGTGGTCTTATCTTGGTCCTCCGGTGCAATAACAAGTTTATTGTATCCCGAATAACTATCCAAGAAACAATAATAAGAATGACCCGCTAACCGCTCCAACATTTGATCAATGAAAGGTAAAGGAAAGTGATCCTTTCGGGTTGCGGAATTAAGCTTTCTATAATCAATGCACACTCTCCAACCGGTTTTAACTCTTGTAGGAACAAGTTCATCTTCTTGATTTCGAACAACCGTAACACCGGACTTCTTTGTCACCACTTGTACCAGACTAACCCATTTGCTATCGGAAATTGGGTAGATCACCCCTGCACTTAGCAATTTGAGTATCTCTTTCTTCACAACCTCCATCATGGGAGGATGAAGCCTACGTTGAGCATCACGTACCGGCTTCACATTCTCTTCCATTAGAATCATATGCATGCATATGGATGGACTAATGCCTTTGATATCCGCAATTGTCCACCCAATAGCCGTTTTGTATTCTTTCAAGACTCTAAGAAAACGGTCTTCTTGTACCGGTGTGAGGTTCTTTGAAATAATCACCGGAAGCTCATCTCCATCTCCCAAAAATGCATACTTCAAACGGTCCGGAAGTGGCTTCAACTCTAGTTTAGGTGCCTTCACAATAGATGGTACAAGTAAATCATCATTCACGGGTAAAGAAATATAGGAAACATTACCCTTATCTTCTTGTAATGCGGTCAAGGCACCACACGTCTCCACCAATTTCGTGGAAATTTCAACATCCAAGTTAGACACGCCGTGGACATCCAATTCAATGCTCTTTTGCAACACCACATCAAGTTCGTCCTCTCGATTCAATTCCACCATTTGTTGCGCTAATTAACTAACCACATCAATAGAGTAAACGGAATTCAAATCACTTGGGTAGCGCATGGATTCAAATATGTTGAAGTGTATTACTTCCTTGTCGAACTCCATAGTGAGTGTACCCTTATCAACATCAATCTTCGTCTTTGCGGTCTTCATAAATGACCTCCCAAGAAGTAGAGAAGTAGACTACCGATTCTCATTGTTGTCCATATCCACCACAAAGAAATCCACCGGAAAAATTAACTCATTCACTTGCACTATAACGTCTTCTACAAGTCCCTTTGGATAGATGTTAGACTTGTTTGCTAGTTGGATAATAACTCTTGTCTCTTTCAACGGGCCAAGATTCAATGAGTCATATATATCGGCCGACATCACACTAATGGAAGCTCCCAAGTCAAGTAAAGCATGTTCTGTAGGAGCGGAATATCACAGCAAATGATAACTTACGAAATTATGGAGAGAAAATACATTTTGCGAGTATAGAATATTTTGCGAAGATAAAGAAATCACGAAGAACGTTTTACGAGTAAAGGAAGTTCGTGAAGTAAATTTGCGAAGGTTCGTATGATGATTCTTTGATCCAAAATTAAGGGAAAGGTAGTTGTTATCCAATGTGTAAAATCATATAAATAGCCATTTAGGCATGAGAGGAAAGGGGGAGACACAATTTGAGAGAGGAGGATAATTTTAGGAGGAGAGAGAAAATTTTAGGAGAGATTTATTTTCTTTATCATCTTCTTCCCCAAAAATTCTAGAGCTCCAAATATTCATTAATGGAGTCTCAATTGTAAAATTATGTAATTACATACAATCATTAGTGAAGAACCGTGGATGTAGATCACATTGATCGAACCACATAAAAATCTTTGTGTCTCTTTATAATTTTAGTACCTTAATCTTCATCTTCACATCAAATAATTGAGATCATCATATCAAATTCATGGATTCTTATGAGGGTGTAGTTGTGAGATAATCTGCAACTACATAATTGGCGCTAGAAACAGGGACCTAATCTTGTTGGTTCAAGAAAATTAGAAAAATTGGTTACTGTTGGTGATGAATTGTACCTGATCTATGAGTTTTGAAGACATAAATGGAAGTTCTTTTATTTGCATCTTCAAACAACAAATTCATTTTAGTAAAGAGATGTGGATATGGAGAAATCGTCAAGCAAAATGAAATTTACACAGGCTACGTCAACAATCGCTTCCAAAAAGGAAAAATTTCTTCTCACTTTTCTTATTCTTTGTTTCATTTTTCAAAGTTTGGGAATTTCAAAACACAAATTGAAAAATAAATTTTTTGCGATCTAAACTTTGCTTTTTGTAGAGATTTGATTTATTGTGGAAATCTTGAATTTAAAAATGTTTTGCTACGAATTAGTAGTAACGAAACTTCATTTTACAAATTTGTTTAATGAATTTCTAAAAAGGTCAAACTTCGAGAATTTTTGTTGATTAGAAGTTTACATTTCGCAAAAACAAAATCAAAAATATTTTATTGAAAGCTTTTCATTCTTCGTAGGGATAAATTATTCATCTTAATACTATACATCTTACTAAACAAATTCATTGATTGTTTTCATTCTGTGAATGTTAGAATCCTTTTTCCTAGGATGGGAGAAACAACATTTATGACTAAAAATTTCTGTGAGATTGACAGTGAATTGTTTCTTACGATGTTAAGACAATTTGCGAGAGGGTATACAGGAAGGAGATGAAAGGAAAGTAGAAAAATGAAACCAATTAAAGAACGCAAAGGTGAACAACATCAACAAATGGAATTGAAAATATTACGACTCAAAGCATCAAAAACGTCAATCTTGTGTTCATGGATTTTGACAAAAAGAATTCCAACTCATGAGAAATTACATTTCTATGAAAGCGTCCCTACTCACGAAGCATACAAAGCTCAATTCTCCAAAGCCCACATGCATATCTATTACCTTACAGCAGCAATTCAATGGCACCTTAAAGAACCTGCGAGCATAACCAATGTGGATAAAACACATGTGAAGAGAAATGAAGTCCTGGATAAAAGAAGAGAAATATTAGACTTACGAATATTAATTTGCGAATCTTCGTAAGCCTATTTTATATGAGAAGTTAACGGATCCTGTGAAGAGGAGCTCGAGAAATGGAAACAAATTTTTTGAAGATTCTGTGTCATTGACGAAGAATTATCATTCCTACGAAGAAACGGGATAAATGTCATCATGAGTTCGAATCTTACGAACAGAAATGTCCAGGAAGAAGAAGACATGAAAATTATCAACAAATCCAGGGGCGAAGTGTTACCAGCACAAAAAACCACATGAGAGTTAGAGCGATATTTTTTACATCTTATGTGTATCATTTTGCAGTATACGGATGATGCTGTAAATCAACCAGTTAAAACACGAAGGAGAAGAAGACAGTCAATAACATTGCTGTGAAGAGAACAGCAACGAATTAAACTGACATAAGAGATGTTGCATGAGAGGCAACAGATTTTTCCAAGATTACTTCACAACAGCACGAGAAAGATCTGCGAGTGATCAACACGGTTTGCGAACAATATAAGATCTGCGAATGATCAACACAAGTCACGAACAACACAATTTGCAAACAACGCAAATCAGAAGGGAGAAAGAATCAATAACTAATGATGGGATATAGCCTGCACGAGAATAGACAAAGAGAAATATTATCATAGTGGCGGCAACAAGAAGATAAGAGAACACAGCGTGAGAAAGGAAACGCTATCGCTAAAATAATACTCGTATTTCATTTGGTATATCTGCGAAGTAAAAAGATTTCTGTGAGGAAAATAGTTGTTGCTAAGAGGCTAAAATAATACTCGTATTTCATTTGGTATAACAAATAAAAAACCTACCAGGGACGAAGAAAATAACATACTGTGATGGATATGCAAAGAACGATTACAAGAGAATAAGTTACAAAAAGCTTAACTTACTTTCACAAAATAGCAGCCAACAGAGATGGTTGTTTGCGAAGTCAACAAGCTTGAGATCACACGCTCGAATTCCAACTATCACAGATTTTTGCATGTTTTTACTTTAAATACTAGAGCAGCATATCACATTAAATAAACAGCATGATCACGTTCAATCGCAAAATAGGAGCTTGGACAGATGGTCGCAAGAGGAGCTGATAAGATGATGGACGCAAGTTCGAGTCTCTCCATTCGCAAAAAATTTTGCACTTCGCAAATGTTTGCCATGCGAATATTCACAACACAAACAATTCTACTTTGCACTTATAAATATTTACCTTGCGAACATTCGCAGCATGAGTTTATATCGTAAATATTTCCTTCGCAGATGTTAACTTCGTACAAATGTTTACTTCGCAGATGTTCGTCTACTTCGTGTAAATCATTACTTCGCAGATGATCGTTTACTTTGTGCAAATTATTACTTCGCAAGATTTTTGGATATTTCGCAAGAAGAAAGTGGGAGATTATTTCGCAAGAAATGGAAAATTATATACTTCGCAAGAGACAACAACAAGCCGCAAAAAAGGTAAGTACCATTTCCTGGAATACTTTATTTACTAAAGACAAAAGAATTTTGATTTTATTTACTAAAACCGATATACTCGCAAAATTTCTACAATTTCTAAGATTTCAAAACATTTCAAAGATTTTTTTAGATTGGTAAAAAGCGATACAATCGCAAAATTCAAAAATGAGTTCATCGGAAAAATTTAAAGATCTCAAATTTTTTAAAAGACTTCAAAGTTACAAAAAACAGAGAAAATTAAATTTATATAATTCTATAGAACAATTCTAATTTAAAGATGTGATATGGATACTTCTCATACTTCTTATACTAAACATTTCATGAAAACATTCAACATTTTATATACATGAAAAATTTACGATGAATTTTTAAAAAAGGCGAAAAAATACCGCCAAAAATCAATTGCGATTAAACTTTCATTAATTTGCGAATAAAAGACCGCAATCTGTGATCAGCCTCCAAAAAAGAAAGAGAGCCGCAGAAAATTTTATACAGGCAAACCTTTATGGCGTACACCTAATTCATGAAGCTATATTTCGTGAAGAGGCAAAGTCCTAAAGTACGTCATTTAAGGGGGTACCTATAAACGTGGCTAAGGGTAACCGGAACACCACCAAGGACCCTTAGTACATGGTAAAAATTTATGGGTACAACCCAATAATGGGGTACCTATCCGGGTTAGACACTTTGGATTCTCACTTAATCTAGCGACATTACGCAATATAAAATGTGGTGTAAGAGGATTTAGGTTGGGCGACTAAGGCATATTTTCTTTCCAAAGAAGTGCAGAAAATGATCAAGGCGCCGAGGTACACGGTTGAGTCAAGAGTGCCGGGTGAGGTTGAACCACATCTTCCATTTTTGACAAGTCTTGGCAAATGATGCATTTGGCCCAAAGACCCCCCCCCCCATAGGGTGCAACCTCGTAACTATAAGCCCTATAGGCAAAAAGGATAAGAGGTGGCGATCAAAAGTCAAGTTGTTGGCGTAATAGGATGGGAAGAGCTAACCTTGTATGGTCGATGTACGCTTCCTTGAAGGGGCAACCAGGGGGAAGATAAAGGGCAACACCCTCTATTAGGGAGATGATACGTTCTATAAGACGCAAATGTCATGAGGCTTCTTGTTTGCGAAAACATAAAGGCTTGTCATATTTGTTCAACAATTGAACTTCTGCGAGCCTTCTAAAAAAAAAAAAAAAGACAAAGAAAAGACAAAAGAACTCGCAGAACATAACAATGAAGATAAGATGAGATCAATGGGTTTTTGCATGAAAGTGTAAAGACGTCCTGCGATTTCATCGCAAGACGATAATTTCACGAGGTTGTATATTCGCAAGAATGTTCAGACTTGTCATATTATCGCAAATATAAAATATTATCACAAAAGAGGTGGCAAAATAAGACCTTTACTTAGGAAGGCATGATAAGACCACAACAATTCATGAAATTTATTCCATCAATATCATTGAAGAATTTTTACAAGAATATATATCATGAAGTCTTAACAAAGAAGACAATTCCATCAAGATCATTGAAGAATTTTGAAGAGAATATATATCAAAGAAGACAATTCCATCAAGATCATTGAAGAATTTTGAAGACAATATATATCAAAGAAGACAATTCCATCAATATCATTGAAGAATTTTTACAAGAATATATATCACGAAGTCATACCAGGAGAGGCGAGTTCATTTGCGAAAATACACAAGTAAACTTGCGAAGATGATTATATGAATAGAGGCATTTCAAAGATATATCAATTTTACTGCAGAAAAATGAGCTGAGTAACACAAACATTAGCTATGCATTATAATAGATAAGTATTAACATCATACAAGTATCATACTTGCATCATATTTGCATCATACAAGCATCATATTCGCATCATTCAAGCATCATATTTGCATCATAAAAGCATTGCATAAACATTTCATGGCATAAGCATCGCATACATATTTCATAACATAATCATTACATAAATATTATATTCGCACAAGTATTGTACAAAATTTTACAGGAAAATACCACGAAACTTCGCAGAAAAGTTCATCATTCGCAGGACTATTCATAGTTCATAACACTATGTTCGCAACAGTATGATTCGCAACAGTATGATTCGCAACAGTATGATTCGCAACAGTATGATTCGCAACAGTACATTCGCAACAGTATGATTCGTAACACTATATTCGCAACACTATGATTCGCAACAGTATGTTTGCAGCACTATTCACATAAAGACTATTATGAAGACTATTCGAAGTTGAAATGCGCGAGAAAAACTCGAATTCGTAGAAATATTGAAGATAATAGGGTTACCACTTGAATGAGAGCAACATAACAATAGAGATGCAATTTAATTATTCAACATTTTTCAAGAATTCTCTTTCAAGATAAAGAACGAGAGGCAACTATGGATACCCAAGAAAATATTTGATGTTCTTTATCTTCTCAGCAAGAATCCTCACCAAAAGTGGAATAATAATTTCACATGAACAGAGGCAATATTTATCACTCTCTTAAGGATACTTCATACTTCTTATATATTTCGAGGATTAAGTACTTCTTATACTTCTTCAAGGATATTTTATATTTCTTATACTTCATACTTCTTCAAGATACTTCACATACTTCATACTTTGCAAGATGATACTTCTAATTACTTCTTAAATCTTCAGAACTTCGCAAAAGAATAGAGGCAAGTATATACTTTTCAAGACTAGTATTCTTTCGCTCGTTCCTTCATCAACAAAGATCAAAGATTACTACAACAACGGATTTTTTTCTTAAAGATCGCTCTTCAAGCAATATTCAAGAAAAAAGAGGCAAGATGTAGGAGCGGAATATCACAGCAAATGATAACTTACGAAATTATGGAGAGAAAATACATTTTGCGAGTATAGAATATTTTGCGAAGATAAAGAAATCACGAAGAACGTTTTACGAGTAAAGGAAGTTCGTGAAGTAAATTTGCGAAGGTTCGTATGATGATTCTTTGATCTGAAATTAAGGGAAATGTAGTTGTTATCCAATGTGTAAAATCATATAAATAGCCATTTAGGCATGAGAGGAAAGGGGGAGACACAATTTGAGAGAGGAGGATAATTTTAGGAGGAGAGAGAAAATTTTAGGAGAGATTTATTTTCTTTATCTTCTTCTTCCCCAAAAATTCTAGAGCTCCAAATATTCATTAATGGAGTCTCAATTGTAAAATTATGTAATTACATACAATCACTAGTGAAGAACCGTGGATGTAGATCACATTGATCGAACCACGTAAAAATCTTTGTGTCTCTTTATAATTTTAGTACCTTAATCTTCATCTTCACATCAAATAATTGAGATCATCATATCAAATTCATGGATTCTTATGAGGGTGTAGTTGTGAGATAATCCGCAACTATATGTTCAAACCTTTTCTTACCAATAGTAATTGGCACCGTGAAACCACCGGGATCCGTGCACTTTGTAGGCATCTTCTTCAAAAGCATAGCCGACGCACTCTCGCCAACTTTAATAATTTTATTATCAAGCAACATATCCTTCTTTGTGCATAATTCCTTCATGAACTTAGCATACCTTGGCATTGTCCTTATGGACTCTATGAATGGAATGTTGATTTCTATCTTCTTGAAGATATCCATGAGTACCTTATCTTGAGATTCCTTCTTGGACTTAGAAAAACGACTAGGAAAAGGTGGTGGAGTAGTAAAAGTAGGAACCGGTTCCTTGGATTGGGCGGTTGGTGTTGATTTCTCCCTTGGTACGACATCCTCCTTGTCTTTGACTACTTCTTCACTAGCTTCTTCATGACGAGTTGGACTCTCCACTCATCTTCCACTTCTTAAAGTAACCGCACTAACATTCTCTCTTGGATTCACAATGGGTTGCGAAGGAAGCTTTGTGGATGCTTGAGATTTCATTAAGTTCATATCGGTTGCCAATTGTCCCATTTGAGTTTGTAAATCCTTGATTTCCGAATTGGTATTTTTTTGGGTTTGTTGTAACATATAAGTGAGACCTTGCATGCTTTGCATTATCACATTCAACTTGTCATTATTCGAAGAATCTTGATCCTTGACTTGTTGTGGTTGGAATTGTTGTTGTTGAGGTTGGAAACGTGATTGTTGGAATCCACCTTGTTGCGCATATGGATTAGGAGCCGCTTTCTTGTTTGCATAGCTAAAGTTGGGATGATCCTTCCAACCGGGATTGTAAGTATTTGAGTATGGATCGTACCTTGGCCTTTGATTTGGATATAAATCATTTAATTATTCGGTTTCATCATCCGAAATAATTACCGCGGCCAATCGTTGCACTACCCTCTCTATGTTGTTTAACCGTTGATCGGATTTTGAAGACGAGTCACTAACCTCATACACCAACTTAACCATTGAATAACCTCTTGCATAGAATTGTTGCGAGTTTGCCGCCATACTTTCAATCAACTCGGTAGCTTCGGCCACCGTCTTGTTCACTAGTGCACCACCACCGGCGGCATCAAGAAGATATCTATCACTTGTTTGGAGAACTTCATAGAAGTATTGGATTATCATGGCGTCACTAAATTGATGGTGTGGACAACTTGCCACCAATCTCTTGTATCGATCCCAACATTCATATAATAACTCTCCCACATGTTGCTTTATCCCACAATTTTCTTTGCGAATTTGAGTAGCCTTGGATGCGGGAAAATATCTCTCGAGGAAAAGTTTCTTCATCCCATTCCATGTTGTGATACTTCCGGAAGGCAAATAATATAACCATTCCTTAGCATTGCCCGCCACAGAGAACGGAAAAAATTTCAACATTGCTCCATCCGCATTAGTATTCGGTGGAAGTATGGCCGTGACTATGGTGTTGAAGTCCATAAGATGTTTGTTTGGGTCTTCATTCACCATGCCATGGAACTTTGGTAATTATCTAATCAACCCAGGCTTAATCTCGAAAGTTGAGTTAGTTTGGATACACCATTGTTGTGTATCGAGCTTGTGAGAAGCTAGTTCCTTGAGTGTACGATCACCCATTGCTTCTTCTTCTATGTCCGAATCTGCGAATTCACTTGATGTAGAATGAGGAAGCGGAGTGTTAACCGCTCGAATAAAGTCCTTTAGTTGAGTGCCGGATCGAAGACGTATTCCAATTGGACTCAATCTTCCCCCTTGAATCATTCACCAAAGATATACTACCTACAACAAGGTTCAGAAAACTAAGTTAGATACGGTATAGAATCTAACAAAGCAAGAATAAAGCAAAAAAGAAAAATAAAAACAACTAAAATCGCCTATTGCTCCCCGGCAACGGCGGCAAAATTTGTATGTGTGTCGTAACCACAACAAATTAATTAATATGTTACTACCTAATTAACAAGTAATATAGGGTAGTCAAGATCGATCCCATGAGGAGCAAGAGATTATTAGTTGTAAAATTGTCACAAAAGGGGGGTATTGGTTGTAAAATTTATAAAGCAAAAGAAATAAACAAAGTAATTAAAAGTGTAAGTTGAAATCAATGAGAGAGAATAGATCAAGGAATTCTTCTTCGCTGCAAAACAATGATTAAAGTTATGTTCTTATCCACTTGTTATTAGTCATAGATTATCACCAACCGTAGGTATAGAAGCTAGATCAGTGCTAACCCCAAAATCCCTTATTTCAGGATCTGAAGTTCTCGCCACTGGGATTCTATTCACCAAACCACCTAGTAGTAGATCACCCAAGATGTAATTTAGTTAAACGCATTAATATTCATGAATTTATTAGGTTGATATTAGTAGTTAAACTCTTAGATCAAGGTCCACTTGCTAACGTTGTTTTTACACACAATTTCTCCACGGAATCCCTCCGCAAGGTCTTGTGTTTTCTACTTATGTAAATAGTCAAGAAACGATTACTTATCCCCTAACTTTCACTAGCTTTAGATCAATTAACAAATCAATTTAGTTGGCCACCCAAATGACCTATCAATCAAGCATAAACACTAATATTAGTAAAAACAATCGATAATCATATGAAAACTTCAAAGTAGAATTGAAACAAAACTCAAACCATATATTAAGAACTAGGAATTCATCCTCAATCAATAAGAAAATTAGCTACTCATAATTTGGAGTTCACACAATAATAATAATAATTTAAGGAAGAAAGAAAACTTATTGAAAAGATGATGGTTGCTCCTTCCTCTAATCCTTGTGCACTTTAACTCCTTCTCCAAAGTAGATGTGTGTAAAACGTTGTAGAGAACTCCTTTATTTATAGGCTTCAATACTCTCCATGTCTTTGTAGGAAAAGAATCCACATTCCATAAGAACACCACTTTCCCAATTTGAGCCATATTCCAATTTCTAGTCCAATTCTTCAAAACTTCCAAGTTTTCATCCAATTCCCAATTCTAAGTCTTCACACACATGAGAGAAGTCCATACGAAATTATGTATTTTTGCTCGCCGAAAAACTGTGTTTTGGCCGGAAGTTGGCCAGAATTTTTCGCCGCCGGCCACCTGAAAATTCTCCCCCAGTTAGGAATATTCCGTCAGTCCACCGTTAGGACTAACAGTCAAGATAACGGTCTTCTGTTAGTCAAAGGTCAAAGTCAAGAGGCTGAGTTAGGAAGAGTCAGAACCGAGTCAGCTAGCTAACTCGGCTGACTGGTCCTAGCCATCCTACTTGCCCAGGCCAAATTTGTTGCAGTTGTGCAATCACGGCCAAGATGGCCCTACATTTTTCTGTGTTTCTGCAACTTCAGTTACAACCAAGATGGCCATATTCCGTGCTTCTGTCACTTCCCCTGCACTTTAGCTGCAGCTTATTCCTAGCCATGAGGGATGTACATCCTACAATTATGCCAACAACCATTTGCAACTTTCTTGTAACACCACTATCAATTCCACCTTCCCTGTTATGCTCATCCTAGTTACCATTTCAGGCCAACCATATCAGTCATTTTCTCTTGTAACTCACTGCAGTTCACCCTGCACTTTGAACTCATCTAGGGATGCACTTCACAACCTTGAACAGCAACAATGCCAACTGCTCATTCTTCCCTGTAATTTAATCACATGTTCTTCTCACTCAAGCACATATGATTACAATCACACAATACCCATCATTCATTATCCTCAGCTGTAGCACCTCAAACTCATGCCTCATTATCTATTTCTCAGAACTTCCAACCCTGCACTTATCATGAACTGCAGCTTCCATACAGCACAATCATTTCAAGATGTAGTTCTTCCCATTCTATTGTAGCATCTCCTCCTTGTCCATTTTATTTCAGCACCACCTTCACCATCTCAGATACACAGCCACCATATCTTCCTCTTCTTTGGAATTTCAGATTCAACCCATCCATAAGCAACACCACCATTACAAGACTTATAATCTTGTCAGTTAACCAACCACATACCTCAACCCTTTATTGATCTTCTCCTGCCATTCCATTTCTTGATTCAACAACCCATTTGTTCATATCTTCAGTCACAACACCACCAAACACATGAACCATTCCATCTGCCTCTGTGTTCTTCTCATAATCCATGGCAATTACCAAAAACCCATATAAACAGATCCATAGCCTTTTTTTCATCACCAGAACTCAAGCATACACAACCCATTCTTCTTAGCTCATAGTAACAGCACTAACAATTGCAGATTTGTTCAACAGTTCATACCACCAGCATCACCATCTCCCATTCTATCTGTTGCTTCTTCAACCAACAGAAGCAATTGATTAAATCCACCTTCTGTATTCAATTTCCAAACCCTTGAAATTCAACATTAAATCGAACCATTCCAACAGCTGCCTTTGAATAATAAACCAAAACCCATCTTCAATTTCTTTTTTTCTCGATCTGAATCTTCATTACTCGTCACAATCGTCTCCATTCGCCGTTTCTCGATCTGTTCAATCTTTCACAGAACAATCATCAACTTCATTTCGGTTTCATACAACAACAGTACCCATTAACTCATTTCAATTTCAATCAAATACAGCTCAGTTGATTCTCTCATCTCTCGATTGCTCTTGATTCGCAAAAGCTTGCAATTTTTGCGCTCTTTCTCGATCTCGTTTTCTTGACGAACAACGGTGATGTTCTTGATTTTAGCCCCAAAACGCCTATTCGACTTAGGGTTAGGGTATAGCCGGATGGTACACCCCAGGGGATAAGACCACCCCAGTTTGGGTGCTAATAACACAATAGCTCTCTGGATAAGGGGTACCCAATGATAATTACACCCACTGATACTTATATGGGATACCCTAGATGGTAACCCCTTAACCATAGCTGGCCTTTATATAGTACTCCTCCAGATAGCTGCCCCTTAACCAGTACCAGACTCCAGATAGTGCTCGCCCTATGAAATGACAAATTTGCCCTTTCTTGCCCAATTTTGGATTATTTATTCTCCTTTTCCTCAGTGCGACTCCAAAGTACCTAATAACTCAAAAACACACGTAAAATACATAATTTACAAGAAAAATATCAAAGAAAGCATAAACTACTAGATAGTAAATTAGGTGTATTCTACACCTATCAGTCATGCTTGAAGAAACTTTGGGGCGGCGAAAGCGGCTCTGGTTCTGGTAATCGTAAGTGTATCGTGCAGAGATGGCACGGTTTTGACCACAGATTGTTGGATCCATGGAGCTGCTTTGGCTGGTTGCGGAGCGGAGAGGATGGCGCTGGAAGGGCGCAAGATATTAGCGCTGGAAACATGCAAGTTGTTAGCGTAGGGTGTGGTATTGCGGATGGCGTGCGCGTGTAGCATGTGTTCCTGGCATGTGCGTCTGGTAAGCACGTCTGGAAAGCGCGCCTGTTAAGCGCGTCTAGGAAGCACGTCTGGGAAGCGCATATGGTAAGCACTGGATCGTCTTGGAACGGGCGCTGGTTTGGCGTGGATGTTGGCTAGGAATGGAAACTGGCTTGGATTTTGGTACGGCGTGGACCATTGGCTGGGCATGGCGCGGACCATTATCTCGGCACGGTACTGGCTTGGCATGACGCTGGCTTGGCGTGATGCGTATTTGTTCTTGCGGCCCCAGTTTCCTCTTCTCATACGTATCTCAAACAGGAAATCCTTTCCTTATTCAAATTCCAAAAAGTGTTATTCTTATGAAATGGGTTGGCTCCCCTTTTTATCTCATATCTTTGTTATCACGTCCTGGTGTTAGCGGTAGCGTGGTAGTGATAAAGTGGGCAAGCATATCCCAGCTATGTAATCCAGCGTTTCTCTTTTAATTTGTTTTCTTGTTTTCTTATGTTGGTGCAAACCATAGCCATAAGTATGCCTTCCATAAATCCGTAGAAACATTTTTCTTCAGAACTGGTGTAATCCCTAGCCATGGGTATGCCTTTCATAAACTTGTGGAAATACTTCATCATAAAAAATTCTTCGAATGTCACCGTAGTAACGTCTGCTAATAGTGATAGGTAATCACTGTTGTGCAAAGTAGGCACGTGTAGGTGATTTTTTTTTTTGAAATGCAAACTAAACGCCTGGTTTATAGTTTTTTGATTTCTTGGATTTCTGTGGCTGATAGATAAATGCTACCTTGACGGTTTTGGGTTATTCTTTTTGGAATGAATTGTTTAGGAATTGATTATTTTGGTTATGACTGAAAGTGACACGGACATCCCAGGAAAAAACCTTAGAACCGTGTGTTGGTATATGACATGGGGTAAACTATGTATCTTATCTTGAAAACTTGAAATAGCAAACCATGTATCTTGTCTAGGTAAGACTTACTCGGTTTTTAGGTCTCCTAATGAAAAGTGAACCTTCCGGGCGTAAGACCGAGTTTTATGGGAAACACCGCCATGGAAAGTCCCCAGTAGTTACTGATCCATCTGATAACCGAGCTATTGATCCTTGGGAGGATCGTCTTCTTCTATCCTCCGGGAAGTCCCCAGTCATACCTTGTCGTGTCATGACTGATAATCGAGCCGCCGGGTAACTGAGTCGGAGTGGATCATCTTATTTTACCATCTTGACGTCTGGGTCAAATAACGAGATTAACGGTAGAAAATTGACATTGTAACCGAAAGATCGAACCTCCCGCTGTGATCGCCAATTATTTGTAGGTGAAAATGGTTTCTGCTGATTTTGGTAATTACGGGTGTGCAGGTGAGAAATAATTTAAACCTTAAACAATGTACTGCAAGGGAGTACTTTAGATTCGAGAGATCAATATGTACAAGTCCGTCCTAAACCAAGAAATGTTCGTTCCAGACTTGCTTCGGTCACAAAGTGGAGGAGAATGGGTTGGTTTTGGTGAGGGAAGCAAGGAAAGTGGTGAGACCAGAATAGTTGATTCTGGAAGAGTAGTTGGGTTCCTACGACTTGTTATCAGAAAAGGGAGAGAGCTCACGAGGTAAGATAGCAAGTAAGTATTTCTGAGTGTTGTATCACCCGTATGAACCTGTTGTTCAATGGAAATAGGTAAGACCTATTAATACAAGTCGGAATATAAATGCACCCTGGTATCATTAAGGAGTGGGGAAGTAAACGGGAGGAGGTGATAACCGTATGCATGGAATTGATGTCCATAAAATTGTTAACGCATGAAACTGGTTTTCATGAAACACGTTATGGAATTGATGTCCCATAAAGTTGTTAACGCATGTGCTTTATGTCCCATGAACATTTCACATAAATTCCCATATTTACTAACCGCCTCACCCTTATGACACTTCCTTATGACGGGCGTAGTGTACGCCGCACGCTGTAAACCTCCAAACCAATACCCAAAGAGGATCCCCCAGTTTGTGTTGATGTCTCGAATGTTTTTGGAAAACATGTAGCACGTTGTTTTGGCTTGGCAAGTCAAGATCGGGAAACTTGATAGGTTGGTGACCTTCGACGGTCGAGATTTTACATCTTGAGAGGAGGGGAAACCGTTGATCGTTGTACGCCTTTGTTTTGGTAGCCGCGTAATGAGGGCCAATCATGGTGGCACGGCTAGGTTGGCATGGCATGGTTTGGTGTGGCCAAAGATTACCATGTGTCGTCTGGTAACCTTGGATGGCTAGGATTTGCTCCTGGGATTGAAGGGCAATCGTTGATTATTGCACGCCTTCGTTTTGGTGGCAGCGTAGGGAAGGCCAACAGGGTGGCGCATCTAGGGTGTGGTTAGGCTTGGCATGGGCGTGAACAAGCTATGGTTTTGGGTCAAAGGTTACCAGGCGTTGTCTAGTAACCTTGGACGGCTAGGATTTGCTCCTAAGATGGAAGGGTGGCCGTTGATGGCCACACGCCTTTGTTTTAGAAACCCTAATTAGCGCCCTTTACTAGAATCATTGTAAAATTCTAGTATGGACTCGTATTTTGATGGTACGCCCCTCAAATCGACCGGAAAAGAATTTCCTATCACCGTACGTAGGGATATTTAGGTTTTGAACTCGTTCGGGAGGTGAAAACAGCCCGAAAGTAAAACTCATGAAGAATTTAGGAGGGGTGGCGACATGGCCAGGTATGCCTTAGGGCAATTAGGCATGGCATGCCTTGGCGTGGTTTGGCTTGGCATGTGGGTCCAAGGGTTTGCCATGGGTGCATGGCATGGCTAGGGCCAAGGCAAGGGCATTTGGCTTGGCATGGTGTGATTAACATAGATAGGTCCAAGGCAGAATGCATTTGGCATAGCGGATAGCTTCGGCTAGGTGCGATTTTGGCTTGGCATGTGGGGCCAAGGGGTTTACATAGGCGTATGGCGTGGCTAGCTTGGACTAGGTATGGTTTTGGCTTGGCATATGGGGCCAAGGGTTTGTCATAGGCACATGGCGGGACTAGCTTGGGCTAGGTTAGGTTTGGCTTGGCATGTGGGGCTAAGGGCTGCCATAAGCGCATGGCATGGCTAGGTCCAAGGCAAGGGGGTTTGGCTTGGCATGGTGTGACTAGCATGGATAGGGCCAAGGAAAAGTGAATTTGGCAAGGCGCGGCTAGCTCGGGCTAGGTTTGGTTTGGCTTGGCATGTGGGGCCAAGGGTTTGCCATAGGCGCATGACATGACTAGCTTGGGCTAGGTACGTGACCAAGCTAGGGTTTTGGGGGTAAATTTCTTTTGGTAACCTCAGACGGATAGGATTTGCTTCTGGGATTAAAGGGAAACCGTTGATTGTTGCACGCCTTTGTTTTGATAGCCGCGTAGTGAAGGCCAGTATGGTGGCTCGGCATGGGGCCATAGCAAGGTGCGTTTGACATGGCGCGGTAGGTGTGGCTGGCATGATTTTCCATTGACACGGAGGTGCAGCTAGCATGGTTGGCATGCTTTGGCGCAGTTGGTGTGGCTGGCATGATTTTCCATTGACACAGAGGTGCGGCTAGCATGGTTGGGATGCTTTGGCGCGGTTGGTGTGGATGGCATGATTTTCCATTGGCACATAGGTGCGGCTAGCATGGTTGGCATTCTTTGGCGCGGTTGGTGTGGCTGGCATGATTTTCCATTGGCATAGAGGTGTGGCTAGCATGGTTGGCATGCTTTGGCGCGGTCGGTGTGGCTGGCATGATTTTCCATTGGCACAGAGGTGCGGCTAGCATGGTTGGCATGCTTTGGCGCGGTTGGTGTGGATGGCATGATTTTCCATTGGTACAGAGGTGTGGCTAACATGGATGGCATGATTTTCCATTGGCACAGAGGTGCGGCTAGCATGGTTGGCATGCTTTGGCGCGGTCGGTGTGGCTGACATGATTTTCCATTGTCACTTAGGTGTGTCTAGCATGGTTGGAATGCTTTTGCGCGGTCGGTGTGGCTGGCATGATTTGTCATTAGCATAAATGTGCGTCTAGCATGGTTGGCATGCTTTGGCACGGTCGGTGTGGCTGACATGATTTTCCATTGGCACAGAGGTGCGGCTAGCGTGGTTGGCATGCTTTGGCGAGGTCGGTGTGGCTGGCATGATTTGCCGTTGGCACAGAGATGCGGCTAGCATGGTTAGCATTCTTTTGCGCGGTTGGTGTGGCTGGCATGATTTGTCATTGGCACACGTGGGAATTAGGGTTTGTCTTGTCATAACCCTAATTTGAAAAAGATACCATTATTAGAGACACATTAAAGGTTTCAGTAAATGTTCCTTGTAAATGCTTGTTACTTTAAATGTTGTGACATCACTGCCTGTTAGGGTTTAGTGTTTTACAATTTTAACCCTAAGCTAAAAACCACCATCAACAGTAGCACAGCTTCAACTCCATATGTCAAACAAAAAGGTGACATTCCAGTAGCTTCCCGCCTAGTTGTATTGTAGGCCCATATTGCATTATGCACTTGTTCACACCATGCCATGTGGTGTCCCTATAATTTTTTATTTAGTATATCTGCGATTGTCTTATTGGTTGCTTCTGCCTGCCCATTGGCATGTGGATAAAGAGGTGTTGATTTTCCACATTTGATCTTAAATGAATTAAGTAACATTTCTATGTTCTGTCCTTCAAATTGCTTTCCATTATCAGATACCAACTGTGCAGAAATTCCAAATCTGCAAATTATATTTTCAAATATGAATGTAAAAATATCTTTATCACGAATATGTTGTACGGCCTTTACTTCTCCCAACTTTGTGAAATAATCTGTAGCGACAATCAAATATCTTCTTTGTCCAGAACCGGTACAAATGGTCCCACAATATCCAACCCCCATTTTCCAAAAGGCCATACACTAGTTGAGGATGACAATGGTGCTCCTAGTGCATGTATTCTCTTTCCATGTCGTTGAAAATCTTCGCAACGTCTTGATAGTTGCTTCGCATCCTCATGCATGTACGGCCAGTAATAACCTTGCATTTTTGTTTTGTATGCCAAAGATCTTCCCCCACTGTGATTACCAGCGTCTCCATTGTGTAGCATTTTTAACACCTTTTCTTATTCTTCTCATGTTAGACACCTAAGTGATGGCCCATTAAATGATTTTCGATACAATATTCCATCTCTCAGTTCATAATTTGTTGCACGGCTCTTTAATTTGTGTGCCTCCAATTTATTTCTTGGTGTTCCCCCTTTTGCTAAATATGCATGAAGTTATGTTCTCCAGTCTGCGATATTGTCTTTTGGGTCTTCTTCTCCACCTTCTATTATCATTACATCCACCTCCACCTCCTCTTCTTTATTTACTGATGGAGATATGAGTGTCTGTATTTTTATGCATCTCGCAGTTGGATCTGTCATCATATTTGAAATGAAAGCATAAGCATCTGCGAGCCTATTATCTTTCCTTGATATATGCCTCCATTTTCAGGATTCACCTTAATATTAAATTTTCGCATTTGTTCAAATATTTCCTTCAGATATTATACATGATTCTTTGCTTCTTTTCTTTTTATTAACATATCATCTACATACACCTCTAGTGTTTTATGTATCCATTTTACGAACACTTTTTCCACCATTCTTTGATATGTTGCTCCAAAGATTTCATGAGACAAATGGCATTTTTGTATAACAGTATAATCCCTTTGGTGCGAAAAAGGCAGTATGTTCTTGATCTTCCTCAGCTAGAGGAATCTGATTATAACCTTTGTACCCATGTAAGGAAGATGTCCTATCATTCCCCGCTGCTGATTCAACCAATTGTGGGATATCTGGTAATGGAAAACTATCCTTCGGACAAGCTTTATTTAGATCAGTAAAGTCTATACAAATCCTTATCCCCTTGTTCTTCTTTAGGACTACAACCATGTTTGCTATCCACTCCAAGTACTTGGCTTGTCTTATAATTATTGTATTAAGCATTTTCTGCAACTCTTCTTCTATTTGGGAATGATATGTTGTTGCGATTTTTCTTATCCATTGTTTAAATGGTCTTGCACTTTTGTCAATTTCCAGTTTATGATACGCCACAGATGGATCTATTCCCGGCATTTTATCCATGTTCCATGCGAAAATATCTATATATTCTCGCAAGAGATTAATAGTTATTTCTTCTTCATCTACCTCCATCTTAGTCCCAATTCTTAGTATTTTGGGTTCTTCATTAGTTCCAATATTCACCTCCTTTGTTGGTTCTACTGCAGCGTAGCTAGCCTTAGGTTCTTCCACTGGTGTTTGTTTTTTTATCATTTTCGCAAGATCGTTTTATTCTTATGAAATCTCGCTGGGTATTCCTTTCCCTTCTTTTGATCTAATCATGTAAATCTTAAACTCTTCTTCTTCTTTTTTGCTTCTTTCGCCAATTTTCTGCGAAGCTTTTGCTTTCTTGGACGTTCTTCATGATGCTTTACTTCAATTTGATAACATGATTTTGCACTATCAATATCTCCCTTTATTTCACCAATTCCGCTTGGCATTGGAAATTTGATACATTGATGTAATGTTGATGATATAGCTTTAATTGCATGTATCCACGGTCTTCCCAACAGCATGTTATATGGCGATTCCATATCCACCACACATAGCATTATTTGTGTTTCAATTTCCCCTAGCGAAATTCTTACTACTATTTCCCCTTTAATTGAATGAGACATTTCTTCATCTTTGTATCCCATTCCTTTGTACGCATGATAAAACATTATATCCACTGAACTCCCTGTATCCACTAAAGTTCTATTCACCGCCCATTCTTCCATAGATTTCACTGATTCTTCTTTTTCTTTTTTAGTATTTCATTCTGTGATTACCAAAGGAGATGTGTGGCTCAATTATTTTTTTTTGGTATCTCTGCTGTTGTGAACGTAATTTTCTGCTTTTCCCAATCCTTCAATGGAGATATTTTTTCTACCGTCATAATCTTCTTTCCTTCAAAATCTCGTTTATGTATTCTCCCTCTAATGTTCTCATGAAATTCATTAACCATCGTTTTTGTGATAAAGTTTCACTCCAACCTTCTTTCTTCCTTATTGATCTTAACTACCCTTTCTCCAGCTGATTTGTTATTTTCTTCTATCATTTTCTTGATTTAGACAGCTTTCGCAATAATTCCCACAATCTTTAAACAACAGAGTTTGCAGTCCCTGTTTCTAGCGCCAATATGCAGTAGCAGGAATTCTTACACTACACCCCTCACAAGAATTCATAATAATCAACTCATCTTCTTAAGATTAAGAACAACACTTTTATTATTTGATTCACAGAAATATTACCAAAAATGGAAGAAAACAAGAATGCAATCGCTCTTTAAACTTTCTCTCTCCTAAATGACTTGCTCAACACCCGAAAAAGATCTCTCCCTTTTCCTTACGCATATTCAACTCTTTATATAGGGAATTACATAATGGATGACAGCTAATATGTCCTTTATTTTAGGATCTGACTTGCGACATTCTCGCAAGAGATATATTGTTAAATTTTGCAAATACTCTAAACATCAAAGTCATCACACTTTTCTCATGTTTCTACAATCGTCATATGTTACGTCATTCTGCGATGCTCGCAAAGTGTTGTTAGCTAAACTTCGCAAATGTGTCCTTCTTGCGATGATCCTACACTTGAGGTATAAGATTCCATCAAGAAAGACAAATCTCTTAGCTCTTTGTATGAGATTGATTGCAACTTTCTTTTCCGGTGGCGATTTGTTGTCTCGAAGGTATTCGATGTAAGGTTATCTCCAGTCCCGGGTATGATGGAGTGTTAGGACCTCCAAATGGTGAGGTGGCGTCTGACAATTAGGACAATCTCCCTGTATATCCCTTGACTGTGCTTCCATGGAGGGCCAGTAATAACCAAGCCTTTGAAGTCTTCTGTAAAGTGTTATTACTAGAGTCTTCCCACATACTTCTTGATGTACACTTTCGAGTTTTTCTCCGGCTTCTTCATCTCCAAGGTATCGTGACAGAGAAGCATCGGGGTAGCGATGATACAATGCCCCATGGAGTAGGAAAAAGTTCTTGAAATCTTTGAGACTGATTTTTCCTTTTGTAATGGAACTGATTATCTCTCGAACAATAAGTGCTCTCCAGCCACTTGCTGGAGTATCTTCAGTTTGATTGAGCCATGTGGATGATACAACTCGTCTCTGGACCATGATGGCTTTCTCTGACCCTTCGAATTTCAACTTGGAGGCAAGGGTTGCTAAGCAATCATCATGCCTATTGTTGGTATGGCCGGTGTGGGTGATGGTCGCATCGGAAAAATGAGTCAGGAGTCGTTATGCTTCAGCCCTGAAGGGAGCAAGCATTATCTCATTGAGAGAATATATCCCATTCATTTTATTGACCAGCAACTTTAAATATCCTCTGATCTCCAGATGCATTGCTCCTGCTTGTTTAGCTTAGGATAATCCTAGCAAGAAGGCTTCATATTCTGCTTAATTATTTGTATAGTGGAAATCCAACTTGAATGAATGTGAGAATACTTCTCCTGATGGCGAGACCAAGACTATGCCCGCTCCTCCATTATCATTTCTAGGAGTGGCGGATCCATAAAAGTACAACAACCATGTTTCCTCTTTGACGACTGAGATTTCTGGAAGCTCTCTGATAGCCACATTTTTGTGTCTGATTGTCCTCAGTGTCTCTATTGTTAGTCTCGATTTTTGTACTTATTATGGTGGGTTTATGTTTGTGTAGGTGTTTTTGGAGGAATACACTTGTGTGGAAAAAGTTGCTCAAAAAGTGCTATTTGGATCCCCCGGAGAAAAGTACTAAAGGCACCCTCATTTTGGATGAGGGGCACCCACATGATATTTACACCCAAGCAGCTTGTTAAGGGGAGCCCCTTTTTTTCCAAGAAAATGGCGGGAAAATCCTGTTCAAAAAAATTCAGTTTATGCGTAATTACCTGGGAACTATTTGGAGTCGATTCTATGAGATTTTCTCGTTGAACTTGATTGAATTAGGCTTGATACCCTTAAACAGGGCTGGTAAATCCTTTGGTTTTGAGAAAATAGAAAAGTTCACGTGGATTTAAGAAATCAAGGGAGGGGGAGATATTCACTGGATTTCACGAGTTATTCTCTGGATTGCGTGTGTTTGAAAGAGTCATGACCCAATCTTTAATGAGTTCTGAACGTGTTGAAGTATGAAGGAGATATATACGGCAACTAATCTCATGATTTACAGCTGCAGATACGTGAAATGAAGAAAAAAATATTCTCGAGTTATCTTCCTTGAAGGAGAGAAGATACGGGAATTAAATGGGAGATACGATGGGTTATTGAGTATATAATGTTGTTGGGGAGTCAGAGCAAGGGGATGGAGAGTTTGGGGAGTAATACAAAGAAAGATTGATCGAGTTGCAGAGATTCCATTGCTGCTGCTGCTGCTGGGAAGAACATCAAACCGCAGAAGACTGTCGTTAATAACCGTCGCTTATTCACGGTTTTGGAACAGTTCTCTGCGACTGTTGAACAGTAACAGCCACACATAATTTATATCGATCCCTGAAATAGTATTTTGTTACGCCACTGCAGCGTTGCAAATATCAGTTTTGTGATATTTTCTTCTTTGTAAACACATTTTGAGCAATGAAAAACCATTTTGAGCGTGTCTACAACATGAGTAGCTAAACCCAACATTGGGACAAAGGAGGAAGCTGGATTTCATCAATGTGGTAATTTGATTAATTCTTTTATTTACTTTTTGCACCGATTTTAAATGATTTAAGATTTCTATTAATCAATTGTCATCTTGTTTGATAGTGTATGCTTAGTCTTAGGTACTTTTGATACACTATGCTTGTAATTTACAATTGATGTTTTACGAAATCTATTTTGGTAAAGAATAGAGTTAATATTTCTTCTGTTTTAAGCTATAATTGTCAAAGAATTAATAATTAAACCATAAGAACATGAGTTTGGTGGAATCCTGAGTCCTAGTTACTCCCAATCTTGTTACCTTCGTTTGTATATTTTTGCTAGTTTTAATATTTTCCTTTTTAAAGTCCAACAAAAAATCTTCCTTCACAAGTCTCAACGAACCTTTTACTACAACATCATTGATAAATACCATCAACTTTTGGCGCCGCCAACGCGGACTTGTGTATAGATTTTTTTTTTAGGTTTTACTTTAATTTTTATTATTTTTGTTCTCTTTTACGCCTTTGGTATTTTTTTGATTCTTTTCAGTTTTGGAGCGAAGCTACAAGGAAATAAAAAGTGCTATAAAAAGAAAGCATCGCCAAAGAAGGAAATAAAAGAGGAGTCCAAGGAGTGAAGAAGATTTTGTACAAATTTATTTTATTTGGACTTTATTTCTTTTTATTTTTAGAAACTGTAAATAGGGTTGCACAGTTGTAATTTTTCTTTTTATTTTTGGACATTATTATTTTTAAAACCCTAAGGAAGGGTTATTTAAATATAAATTGCACAGGGAAGGACGGCAGTTATGATACTGTCTCGGCCCCTCGGGTTCGTACACGACATAGGAGTCGTGGCCCGAGTCGACTTCAACGGTTCATCCCACGTCTGGAACGGGAGGTAAGAATTCTAAACACTCGCGAATCCCCTGTCAGCGGGTTTACTGGATGATTTTGTATGCATATATGTTGAGGACCTGAAATCGGATTTAATTTTCTAGTAAAGGGCAATGCCTGGCCATATCAAGATAAGGACTCGGATTTCATCACCGTTTTATTCTTGCCCGCCTTAGGAACACGTAACCTACGCGAACCTACGCCTTAAAATTTGGACTAGAACGAGACCGATAGGGTAATGAGCTTAATAGGAAAGTCATTCGAAAAATATTGGCTACTCTTTTAAGCATACTTCGAAGTTCATGATGGTTTCTGTGAGTTGAATGCGTGACTGCGCCGCCTTGTAATGCGGTGAGGCCTTGGGTATCAAAGCTCCACGCATCTTTCCTCGCCTCTATTCAACTTACATTGACTCGGATTGATTCCATAGGGGTTTGCTTAAATTGTAACGAATTCCCTTTCGAAGGATTAGAAGCTGGTCTAGAAACAATCTAAGTGGAGCCATCATGCTTTTTGTTTGCTAGAAATCAGTAGGTTTGTTGTGGTCGAGTCAGCCTTGTTTGTGTTTGTGTAGAATTTCCTTGTAGTTAGGATGTCGAACTGGTATTACAATAGCCAATACAACGAATATACGACTAATTTTCAAAATGGACATTACTTTGACCATAGTGTGAATAGTGGTTGGGAACGCCAATCTTTTGAAGGTTATGGCCCATACCATGGTGATCCCAATTAGTATCCACATGCCCACCAGTCATACGAGAAAAATTCATATAATTTCTCTTCTCTAGATGAAGCACGTAAGATACTTGAGTCAACACGTAAGTTACTTGAGTCGACACATAAGTTAGCGGACACAGATGACTTAGTTATGGACAAAATAACTATAACGGTGAGTGAAACTTCTTTAGAAGATATCCTCAGGAAGTTAGCTGAGTCAACATGTAAGTTAACCGAGTCAACACATGAGTTTGCTGAGTCAACACGTAGGTTAGAGTTAGAGACGGAAGAAAGAATTGCTTGAATTACTCTTGATTGACAATACATTCTCTCCAATATCACCCGTGAAAATGAGGAATTTTTTTATAATCAGGATGACGAGGTTAGAAGTGGTAACACTACTTGTTTAGATGAGGTTCAACCAATTTCATGTTATTATGATTATGATGAGGATAGTGTTGATGAAGAGTTTAAAATATGTAGGCATAGTGATCAGGAATTTGTCTCTCCGATTGAACTTTATAATGATAGTACTATTTCCGGTCCAAATCCCAATAATTTTAATGATTATTCACCTATTCGAAAGACCGAGTATTTGACTAGAGATACCACCATTTTAGACGATGTAGTATTTCCTTTTTATGAAGCCGATGATAGTTTTGAGGAACGAGTTTATTCTGAGAATATTGTTTTAGAGTCTAGTGATTTAGAAATATTAGACTTAAAAAAAGAAGATGAACTCGTAGAGCTTTTAAATATGAGTGAGGATGCATCACCTGAGTATAACCTACAAGAAGCAATTGACCATTTTCAGGATTCTGATGATCTAGAAATTAGGGAATTTGTAGCTAGTCTATCTAGAGACACCCAAAATTCTAAGTTTGGGGGTGATTATCATTCTCCATGTGCCTTACCTTTAGCACTTATAGAGATCCCTCACTTGGGACTTGATAGATGTGCCTCAACCATTGTGTCAGACTACCTTCATACTAGCTCTCCCGAACCTAATAATGTCCAGGAAGAAGTTCAGTTGTTAGAAACCCATCCTCTGGTTGATGTGGTTAACCCAGGCGGTAATACCCAAATTGACTTTGTTTTCCCACCAAATATTTTTCAACCAATTGTGGGAACGTATAAGTTTCAGATGTGTCAATTATTAAGTTTTGAGACTAAACCTAATTACTTTAGGAGATTATGGTCGACACATTTGCTTAAGGAAAACCACCTCTTTCATTGTGGTCAGCTGTGTGAGTCAAATATGATTGACTTAGAGGATCCCCAGTTATTCAGGTTAATGTTATGTGCTTCTAAGTTCTTATTCGAGTTTTTCCAGACTCTAGGACCTGAGCATTCGGATCTAACTTTTGAGGAAATTCAACCCATGAAAATATGTTATCTAGACCCAGTTATAGAATCTGAACCTGAACCACAGCTATTTGTAGTTGTTTTAAGCAGGAAACTAGACAAGGATGTGCTTTATTTGCTAATTTTCTAGGGATGTTGTAGATTCCTTTTACTTGTAATAGCCCTATTTGGTTTTGGTGATCCGCAGTTATTCCGGCTATTACTTTATGATTCTTCGAGGTGACTAATCTCTTCCAATGTCTGGCTGAATACTTTAAACTTAGCACTTCTTGGGAGGTAGCCCAATATTCTTGCAACACGGTAATATCTTTCCTTACTCTTTTCTTCAAGTGGTAACAGTTTCTCCTTGTTCATGTTTTTAATTTCGTCTTTAGAACATTAAGGACAATATTAGATTTAAGTTTGGGGGTATATGGGAGAAACTTTTTAGTTGCATTTTTGAAACTTCTAGCGTCACATGGTATACAGTTAGCTAAGTTTACATACTATTTCTCACCGAAAAGATAGAAATGTAATTCTAGGGATAACTGATGAGTGCCAAATATTGCATATTCATACACCTTTTCATTGGCACTTAACTCATCTTTCGCGCTTCAAAGTCATATATTATCCCAAATTCTGCATTTTTACCATCTTCAAGAATAAATATTTGTATTAATTAATTTTGTGTTTTTAAGTACTAAATAAAGCTTGGAAGAATTGAGAAGACAAAAGAGAAGAAAGTTGGAAGTGTTGCAACCCGTTCGCGCATTAGTGGCAACCTGTTTACAATACATGGGATTAAACTACCCATAATCCAAAACCCAAGACCCAAATCCATTTCCACCTCACCACCATTGGATTCCAAAACATCCACCTCACCCCATTGGATTCCAAAACATCCACCTCACCCCATTGGATTCCAAAACATCCACCTCACCACCATTGGATTCCAAAACATCCACCTCAACCCATTGTATTCCAAAACATCCATCAAGTGAGAATATATGTTTTGTTGAGTAAATAATTGCCAAAATTCGAATCCAAGTGAGAGAGAATTTTTGTGTATAAATAGAGAGGGTTGTTGTGTTGAAAACTCATCCAAGAATAGCTTGTTCATGTTAGTTTATCAAATTTAAGTTTTGTTGTAATGTTCTTCATGTTCTAGTTTCATTTACTAGGGTTTAGATGAAGCCCTAATCTCATTGGTATGTATTCATATCTTGTATCTTGTTCTTGAAAGTTTAGAATTGTTTAAAGATATAATTTAATCCAAGTTTGTCAACATATTGCTCTCACAATGTATGCCATGTATCCATTGTAGTTAGAATATCTCTAGGTTGATTATGCTACAACTCATGCTTAACCAAATATTGATCTTTAGATTAGTTGTGCTTAATTAGACAATTAATGCTTTGGAGAAATACTTTAGTTGTGATTAAATTATCCATTGGAGAAACACCTTAGTTATACGGTAGACTTGAATCTACTATAAGGACAAGAATAATATTACAAGTTGAATGCATATCATAGGTTATTGGTGGATTTGAATACCCTAGTATCCATATTATCATTGTTTACATATCTTGCTATTTGCATCTTTTACTTTTATTATTTCAGTCACTTGAAAATCATATCGTCGTATCGACAAAAACAAACCCCTTTTGGTTACTCTCGAATCAGGATTTAGAATCAACTTCTACACTCTCCAAGTCTCTGTGGTTCGACCTGTGCTTGCCCTGTGTTGCTTGTCGACACTGTGCACTTGCAGTATACACAATAGTAGGTATCTTTCTAAGCCTACCAATAATAACCTATTAATATATTAGAGAAAAAGATATTGAGATCCTTGAAATTCAGGAGAGAACTTGTTCCTTTTAGAGGGTAACCGTGACGGACCTAACCATCCATGATGGAAAGGCAAGTAGGTCAGGAAATGCCAGAAAGACAAAGCAACCTCACAATGTAGTCTTAGTTACTGGATTACAACTCTCTCTCAGTAGAAACTAATCATCATCAACAAACGGAGCGACATCAAAATCTATGAAGAAAGTGGAAGAAGTTTAAGGTTTAGAAGCAACAATAGAAAATCGGAATTCAAAATCAAGGATTACAAGAAGTTATAAGAGAAAGAAAAATCAAACGATATAAGTTGTTGAAGTTCATGATACTAAGTCATTACAAGTTGAAAAGATCTAAGTGTTAAATTCCTTCTGTGATGGCCATGAAATTTTTTGTCTCGTTATTTCTCAAAAAAAAAAAAATTAAAAAAAAAATTAAAAAAAAAAAAAAAAAAAAAATAGAAAAAAAAATCATCATTATTTAAGGCCACATGGAAGTAGAAATTTTTATGTCAAGCAAGAAATCGAAGAGAAGAGTTAATTTTCAAGGTTCTACGAAGTTCAAGAATTTATCATCAACAGTTGAAGACCGAAGAAGACGTTCTTTCTACTGAGCTCTATGAGAGAGTCGAAGAAAGATACATTTGGTTGCTTTGTTAGTCCTCTTTCAATCTGGCACAAGATCTTTCTAGCACTGGTTTAACTCATCACACGTAATTAGTCCAGTTGTGTAGCAGATGTCCCTCTCATCTTTTTCTCTCTCCTAATCTTATCCAGTTGTAAATCAGCGGACACATCTTACAATGTTTATCTAGCTGTGTAGCGGATATCCCTTTATCTAGCAGTGTTGCGGATGTGTCTCCCCTTTTCCTCAGTCAGCTTTAGAGATGGCACCTTTAATTTCTCTGGCATTCTAGTCACTTGGAGATAGGTTGAGAATTTGTATGTCCTCATAGCTCTTTGGATACTTGTGACCAATTAGAAGTACATGTTTTGTGGGTACACCTCTGGTAATCCCTCCAGAGACAACACTTCGCCACTAGGGCCACATAGCAGTTTAACGGCTTGCTGCACGTGCTAAGTGTAGACGTTTTATTAGATTTGCTCGGGACTAGCAAATAATAAGTTTGGGGTATTTGATAGACACATTTTTGTGTCTGAATTGTCCTCAGTGTCTCTATTGTTAGTCTCGATTTTTGTACTTATTATGGTAGGTTTATGTTTGTGTAGGTGTTTTTGGAGGAATACACTTGTATGGAAAAAGTTGCTCAAAAAGTGCTATTTGGACCCCCGAAGAAAAGTACTAAAGGCACCCTCATTTTGGATAAGGGGCACCCACATGATATTTACACCCAAGCAGCTTGTTAAGGGGCGCCCCTTTCTTCCCCAGAAAATGGCGGGAAAATCCTGTTCAAAAAAATTTAGTTTATGCGTAATTACCTGGGAACTATTTGGAGTCGATTCTATGAGATTTTCTCGTTGAACTTCATTGAATTAGGCTTGATACCCTTAAACAGGGCTGGTAAATCCTTTGGTTTTGAGAAAATAGAAAAGTTCACGTGGATTTAAGAAATCAAGGGAGGGGGAGATATTCACCGGATTTCACGAGTTATTCTCTGGATTGCGTGTGTTTGAAAGAGTCATGACCCAATATTTAATGAGTTCTGAACGTGTTGAAGTATGAAGGAGATATATACGGCAACTAATCTCATGATTTACAGCTGCAGATACGTGAAATGAAGAAAAAAATATTCTCGAGTTATCTTCCTTGAAGGAGAGAAGATACGGGAATTAAATGGGAGATACGATGGGTTATTGAGTATATAATGATGTTGGGGAGTCATAGCAAGGGTATGGAGAGTTTGGGGAGTAATACAAATCAAGATTGATCGATTTTCAGAGATTCCATTGCTGCTGCTGCTGGGAAGAACATCAAGAACATTAAACCGCAGAAGACTGTCGTTAATAACCGTCGCTTATTCACGGTTTTGCAACAGTTCTCTGCGACTGTTAAACAGTAACAGCCACACATAATTTATATCGATCCCTGTAATAGTATTTTGTTACTCCACTGTAGCGTTGCAAATATCAGTTTTGTTATATTTTCTTCCTTGTAAACACATTTTGAGCGTGTCTACAACATGAGTAGCTAAACCCAACATTGGGACAACGGAGAAAGCTGGATTTCATCAATGTGGTAATTTGATTAATTCTTTTATTTACTTTTTGCACCAATTTTAAATGATTTAAGATTTCTATTAATCAATTGTCATCTTGTTTGATAGTGTATGCTTAGTCGTAGGTACTTTTGATACACTATGCTTGTAATTTACAATTGATGTTTTACGAAATCTATTTTGGCAAATAATAGAGTTAATATTTCTTCTGTTTTGAGCTATAATTGTCAATGAATTAATAATTCAACCATAAGAACATGAGTTTGGTGGAATCTTGAGTCCTAGTAACTCTCAATCTTGTTACCTTCGTTTGCATATTTTTGCTAATTTTAATATTTTCCTTCTTAAAGTCTAAAAAAAAATCTTCCTTCACAAGTCTCAACGAACCTTTTACTACAACATCATTGATAAATACCATCACTCTCCTAGTACGTCATCTTGCAATGTTGTGGAATTCTCTCCCGGAAAGGCATCCAGCAAATCTTCCACTGCTTGACCCTTGATTGCTTTGGAGGAGATACATACTATATCGAATTCTGACATCTGCAACAGCCACTTCGCAGGTCTTCCCATCAGAGCGGGCTTTGAGAGTAAAAACTTTATGGGATCAGCATGGGATACAAGAACAACTCTGTTGGATAATAAATAATGCCTGAATATCTACATTGCATGAGCTAACGCCAGGCATTTTCTTTCAGCTCCCGGGTATCTGAGCTGAGCATCCTTCATAGTTCGGCTGTAATAATAAATTAGATGTACGAAACCTTCTTCTTCTTCTTGAGCTAGCAGTGCTCCTATAGCGACGTTACTAGAAGTTGTGTACAGTATAAATGGTCGTCCCTGCACTAGAGACCTCATGACTGCAGGTAATAAAAGTATTTGTTGTATCTTCTGAAATGTTTCTCGTTGAATGTCCGTCCAGGTAAAACTTGCTCCTTTCTTCAGCAGAGGAGTGAACGAACAATAAGTTGAGCCAATCCTGGTATGAAGCATCTGATGTAATTCATCTTACCCATGAAGCTCCGAAGTTCCTTCACAGTGCGTGGAGGAGGCATGGTGGAGATTGACTTTGCTTTGTCTGGATCGACTATGATCCCTTCGGCAGTGACCAAGAATCCTAGAAACTTTCCAAAAGAAACCCCAAAAGCGCATTTAAGAGGGTTCATCTTTAACTTGTATTCTCTTCACCTTTTGAAGACTTGTCTCAGAACTTCTAAATGGGATGCTCGAGCTTTCGATTTCACCACGACATCGTCGACATAGTCTTCTACTTGCTTGAGCATCATATTATGAAATATTGCTGTCATGGCTCGTTGGTAGGTGGAACCTGCATTCTTTAATCCAAAGGGAATCACAGTGTAATGAAAATTCCCAATGGGAGTACGGAATGCGGTCTTGGCAGCATCGTGTTCGAACATCTTGATTTGGTTGTACCCGATGTAACCATCCATGATTGAGAACATATTGTAGCCGCTGGTCGCAACAACGAGCATATCAATGTTGGGTAAAGGAAAGTCATCCTTCGGGCAGCATTTATTCAAGTTTCTGAAATCTACATAGCATCTGATTTGACCATTTTTCTTCTTAACTGGAACAACATTAGCTAGCCATGTTGGATGTTGAATAGGCTTGATGAATCCTACGACCAACAAATTTTGAATTTCGAACTTGATTTGCTCCTCGACCTCATGCATGAACTTCCTAGGCGGTTATTTGACAGCTTTGGAGCCGGGGATGATTTGTAGACGGTGAGTGACCAGTTTGTCATCCAGGCCAAGCATTTCTTCATACGTCCAAGCAAATATATCCCGATACTCCTTCAATAGTTCTACTAGGCCTGCCCGTTCTTCCGGTGATAGTAAAGAACTGATCAAGATTGGTCTTAGATCTTCCTCTGTGCCGATGTTAACCGTTTCAAGATCATCAATAGTAGAATTTGTGCCATCTTGCAACTGTTGTGGAGCTTCCTGAACTTTCTCCTCATGTAATTATCCGTTCTGACATGATTCATCAGTGCGGGGAGACTCTTGATCAATCTCCTCTACTAATTGCTAATCTTTGCATCGCTGATAAATGGCCCTTCTTTCTGCATCATGAGTGATCATAAAATTGGATCCTGGGATCGTGATTTTATCTTTTCGGTGTTTAACTGGCGTAGCAGGCGACTTGACCAGTTCTGTCTCTGAAGGTGGTGATGACGCATCAGCAGCAGATACTTCAATCGTCTTCCAACTTGGAAGTGGAGTAGTGTAGATTTTCTTAGGAGGCTCAGGGACGCTCCTCTGGGATTTAATGAACTCAACATCATTGGACAGAGCGTAAAGAGAAGATGAAGCATCTATTCAAACGATTTTGTTGTTGAGTAAGGCCTTCATACATTGGTGGTAGGTTGAGGGAACCACCTTATTTCCATGGATCCATGGTCGTCTAAGTATCATGTGATAATCAGGTTCTTTCTCGATCACATGAAATTTCACCTTTGACTGAATTGGACCCACCCTCAAATCTATGTACGCATATCCATATGTATGACTTTGGCTTCCTTCAAATCCTGTCATTATAATGGGATGGCGAATAATTTTACCTGTTGGGAATCTGGCCATCCTAAGAGTCTTTATAGTGACAATGTTCTTGGAAGCACCGGTATCGACGAGAGCTCTTCTAAATTCGATGCCTTTGATGAAACCAGTCACATATAGCGCCCGATTGTGTCATTCGTTTGCCATGTGATCTTCTTCTCCAAAAGTGATGTTGTCGATCGAATGTCCAGACACTAAAGATACTTCTTCAACTGCTAGGGTTGGTGAAGTTATTTGCATGTTAGATGATATCCGGTTGAGTGAAACAAACATGTTTGTGCGCTGATCTTTGGAGAAGTGTAGGAGTTCACATAAATTTTCATTCAAATGTGCAACTTCCTGTTTTACGGGATTATCATATGTGGTGAAACTGTTGGGTCTGGGGAGGATCATCAGTCGATGGATTTGGAGGTTCCACCATCTCTGCTCCTAAAATCCTTGTCACGTGTACCAGATAAGTGAACAGGTTATCGATCGCCCTCTTCAGCCGTTCCACGTTCCTTGACAAGTCTTCTTGTTTCTGTGCCAATTCAGCCAAGCTTGGGGTTTCTCCATTGATTGGTTCAACGGAGATAAATAGAGTTGTAAAATATGATAATTCATTGTAACTAGAATTGTTCGAAAGAGTGTGAGGGATATTACCGTTCGAGCAATTCTTGTTGGGATCTGGAGTGGTTGAGTTATTCCTAATACCGACCATCCTTGTGAAACCGTGAAATTGCAACCGAGAGATTAACCTCCCACTGTGGTCGCCAATCTGTATATGGGGAAAAACGATTTGCTGGTTTTTATGAAATAGAAGATTCGACCATGTGGAGAGTCCCTGAACTGAGCGAAATGTTGAACCTCACACAGATGCACTACAATAAGCGAGTGCTTTAAGTTCGAGAGATCAATCTGTAATACCCCGGCCTAAACCAAGAACAATGGCCATTCCAGATTCGATTCGGTCACAAAAGATGATGGGTTGATATGTAGGAGGAAAGCTGAGAAATGTGTGAGATCAATGGTGATATGAGATTGTAGGTCTGTTGTGAATTCAGCGTGAAAATGCTCTGAATGATTGAATTTTGCTCAATTGAGAGTGATTTCTCTGAGTTCGTGTATACGAAAGATTGTCTGTATGAACTTTGATGAGAAATTGCTAGACGAAATATTCGAGTGTTCGAATTTTTCGAATGTTGTTGTTTCAATCAGGATTCAGAGATATTTTATAATGCCGGAGATGAAAACAACATGATCTCATGAAGTGTGACAGTTGCTAGAATCAGAGAGTGGGAAAGTGGGAAATTGTGTTAAACCAATTACTCATTGGGCGGAGACTTGGTTAATATTCCACCCACTACTTTGTTGACTCTTCCAACTGATTGCACGACTAGATCACATTCTCATCGTGGGTAAACACACGTGCCGTAGACCGCCAGACCAAAACCCCAGATAATATCCCCCCATGTGACATGATTGAAATCTCATGATTGTGGAGTCAGTTGCTGACTTTATGGGACGATGAGTCCATGTATTGCTGAGTTGAACATGTTGCAAATGTTATGAAACTCATGAATTTAATGCGTTTGCTGAGACGAGGTATTATTGTAAAGCAAACCGTGTTGCTGAATTGTTGAATATTGATAGTTGAACCAATATTCTTTGATCTGAGCAAATATTGCTAGTCTAAGTGAATAATGACAATTTGAGTTAATATTGCCGGTTCGAGCGAATATTACTAGTTTGAGCATATATTGCTCGTTTAATGAATTGTTGGTATCAGGACCAAATAAAATATTAGTTTAAGTTACTGACTGCTAGGTCGAGCAAAATAAATAAGTATGTTGACCATGGAATCAACATAAAATTATTAGAGCGTTTGAATCTGCTCAGAATCACGTTTCTGCAGAGCTCTGGATTCAAAACCCTAATTCTACCGAAATGATGATTTATTGCAAATCAATACAGAGTGACACAGGGACCGGCTACATGGGATGACGGATTCACCATATATCGCCCAAATGCGCGAATGAGAAAAAAATACCAAAGTCTCTTGAGGACCAGTTGGTGAAATAATGATTAAATGATGGTTTAATCATTTACTGGAATAATGCTCGTGTGAGCGACAAATAATAAAACCTGGTATTATGGAAATATGAAGGACCGACCAAGAGGTCATGAGACCGTTTCTTGGTGGGTGTGGGACCAGCGGATGGTTGTTTGAGCAAACTTCCAATTGTTTGGAAAGAGTTTGAACCTAATATGAGCAATTGAGCAAATTAGGTTGAAATCATTAAAACATGCGGGACCAGCTGTATGCAAGCCTCAGGGTCACCCTTGGTCGATCAAGGGGATGCGCCCGTGTCTCCATAACGTCTGTGTTTCAGTCCTGAGAATTTTGATATTTTCTAGTGCACATTTGAGCAACATTTGGAGAAAATATGCAAAATCCATGGTTTTGCTGAAACTGAGAAAAATACATGAGATGAGGGAAAATAAATAAAACAGGGAATTGCAAGGTGTGGGACCGGCCACGGCTAGGGAATAGCCGGTCGGCTGACAAGCACGGTCCACATATTTCCCAGTTTTATGTAATTTTATGTATTTTCTCTGATTTGAGGGAAATTCCATGAAACTGGAGAGTTTTGATGAAATTAGGGAACTTCCATAAGATGAGAGGTAAAATAAAATAAAATAAAATAAGGAATGGGAGTGTGGGACCGGAAAAGGCCAAGGCATGGACGGCTGGCCATGGGCGCGGATCCCACTACTTTTCCCAATTTTACTAAGTTTGATGATTTTGATTTTCATAAAATCAAAGGATTTATTGAAAACCAAGATATTTTGTTGAAATCAGGGAGTTTTCATGAAATCATGAAACAAAACACCAAATAATAATAAAATAATAGGCGTGTGGGACCGGCTAGGGCATGGCCGGCCGGCTAGAGCCCGGTCCCACAAGTTTTTCCTAATTTTTAATACTTTCTATGATTTTAGAGAAAATTCATAAAACCAAGGAATTTTCATAATTTGAGTGAAATAATAAAATAATGGGACGTGAGGTGCGGGACCGGTCACGACAAGGCATGAACAAACCAATAGGCGGTCCATGACACCTTTCCCTAATTTTATTATTTTTTGATAAAATCATGTGATTTAGATAAAAATACATGAAATTAGGTAATTTTCACGATTTTAGAGAAAATTCATAAAACCTAGGAATTTTCATAATTTGAGAGAAATAATAAAATAATGGGGATGTGAGGTGCGGGACCGCCACGGCCAAGGCATGACCGGCCGGCTGGCGGTCCCATGACACCTTTCCCTAATTTTATTATTTTTGATGAAATCATGTGGTTTAGATAATTTCTTTTAAAAATATAAGATTTGCTCGAACGAGAGAATTTTCGTAAGATCAGGGAAAAATAGTAAAATATGATAAAACACAAAATTGGGCGCGGGACTAGTCATGGCATGACTGTCCGGCTGGTGAGCCCAGTCCCCTGACGCTTTTGATAATATTTTACTACTATTATTTTTCCTTCCTATTTTGCATAGGTTCCTCGTTCATTCATATTTTTTGAAATGCTCGTTCGTGCATTCAAAATGCTAGTCTGTGCATTATTTGCTAATTACACTTGCACCATTTTTGTCAGGGCTTATTCGATGCTCAGATGCTTCTTCTTTGAATATTTATCACTAACCCGTGGAATTCTGCTGGGAAGAACCACGAATTGAAGTGACGAAATATAATAGAGAATCGCAGAATATTGCTGGATATTCAGGCGATCAATTAACGATTCATGGAGTATTGCTGGATATTTATACGATGGATCGTAGAATACTGCTGGATATTCAGATGATTTAAGATAATTAATTGATAGCTCTATACTAGAAGGGATTCCTGTCTATGAGCATTAATCATCTGAGGGTTGAGCAATATGAACTTGCTGGAGTGTCATATTCCTCTTGTATAGTCGGGGAAAACCTGGTTGCATCCCGAAGATGTTGTCGCTCTATACTAGCAGGCATGTTGTCTAGGATCCATCCAATCTTTCGATTATATATAGTATGAGACGTGCCGTGGTCTCAGCTGGGAGACTGCACATCTACATCTTCTCTGAGAGACTTTCTCCATCAGAGGTTTATGGCATAGGCTTTCATGCTTAGAGACATGAGTCTCGATACACATCCGATTGACGGATCCAGATTAACTACTGAAATTGCGTAGTATTCATGAGATGTGCCATGGCCTCATCTAGGAGACTACACATCTACATATACTCTGAGAGACATCCTTCTCAGTCAGAGATTTATGGCATGAGCTTTCATGCTTTAATGAGAGACATTGGCCTAAATACTCATCCGATTTCCGGATCTGGAGCATAGTTTTATAATTTTACCCTTTGTCAAAAATCCACCATATACAGAAACCCAACTCTAAATGGGTCCCGAAGTTCTCCATAGCCAAGAAGGGACCAAAATTTAGTCACAAGAATGACTCTCAGCTGTTAAATATTGATAACAATGTTTACAAGAGTCTTTTTGAAAGACTAAAGAAAGACTTCATGTTGTATAAAGTTTCTTGCACTAATGAGTATTGTGATAATGACACTCTTCATCACAAGTCAAATAATAATAACAAGAGAAAACAAACCAAACAAGAAGTAAAGAATGATGATGTTGTGTTAGTCATTCGTGACGAACAAGACAAGGCTCAACTTAACATAACCTATTTGTGTTAGAATGTGCATGCTCACCTTAGTGCTCAATATTTTGAAATGTGAGGAAACACATGAAAACTGAGCACATGATCTCTCGGTTATTATATGACTAATTAACATCTTTAGGGAGATTTCTTTTCATTTATATTATTCTATACTAATACCTTGTCTATCTATATTTGGATTTTGATACAAACGGTAATTTTGAGTTTATGATATTGATATCTACTGATCGTATATGTGTAGCTCTTGTTTTTACGGTTAAAACGAGCCAAAAATCACTGAATTGAGACATTATATGCAAAATTTATGTCTAAAACAGTTTAATGTTGTGATCCATCACAAGTAATCACCGTAACCGGTTCTGGTGATTGGTATGACCCATCACAAGTTTTGTAACCGGTCCTGGTGATTGGTATGACCTATCACAAGTTTTTTAACCGATCCTGGTGATTGGTGTGACCCATCACTATTGCAAATGTAACAATAAAACACTAAAAGAAGATTTGAAGATGTTAGAATAAATTTCTGAAAGGGAAATAAACACTCAATTGGACAGCATATAGAGGACAGAGTCACATGTTCAACACGCTGTCCTTAACAAGATAGTTGACTGGTACGCCTCAAGAATGAGTGATGCCTATACCCTGTGGTCAAGTTGTATCCAGGATAAAACTGCCCGTTGCAAGCACTGTTAGCACTACAGTACTTGCACACTCTTACGAACTCAACAGCAATGGCACAGAATGAAGGTAAAAAACCACACAGACGAAAAGAAGAGGATAGTAGCTCTTCTGGACACAAATTGCAATGAAGAATTCGAGTGGTTTATATAGGGGAGAAAAGAGAGGTCGAGTTTATGTGCATTTAGAGCGAAATAAAGAGTGAATAAATCAGAATTAAAGACAAAAATAAATTCGAATTAATTCAAGATTTTTCCAAAACGGTAATAAAACAGCCATGCACATTATGTCGACACAAGGAAAAAATGGAAAGAAATAATTCCCAATGGGTCATAGGCCCCCCACAATTAAGACGAAATTTATTTTGATTTTTTAAATATTTAAGGAAATAAATTTAAAATAATTTTGTCAAAAGATAAGTCTTGGTTCTTCTAAGTTCACAGCGCAAGCACGAGCCCAAAGCACAAGCCATAGTGGCAAAAATATGTTCAACACGCTGTCCTTAACACGATAGTTGTAACATCCCGGTTTTTCCGACCTCCAGCGGACACGGATTCGACCCTGTGGGTCGGGTCCGGTCCATCTAGAAAGACCAAATCTCCGTACTGCAACTCGGGAAGGACCATATTTTACGTTTTAAGAGATTTCGACAAATAAAAAAAAAATCCAAGCTCAAACAAATTTTGCTAAATGAAATTTAATATTACTTTAAAAATTACAAAAATGTAAAATACTAATTAAAAAATCAAAAATACAAAATTAAGACAAACCAACACCTCGATGAAAAAAAAAAAGTGATACCCAAATCCCCGTGATACATAATAATTTCTTTCACGACTAGTCTTTCTTCATTCTCTGTGGAAAGGTGGGGGGGGGGGGAAAGGGGTGAGCAAACCACAGCCCAGTAGGAAGTTTCGAAAAATAACAGAGTGCATTGAAAAACAAACAAATGCAACTGATATGATAGTTAAAATCATGCATAAAAATTCACAATAATACCTACGCTGTTCTCAGCCACAAATAGTCAATATTTTCTTACTCGCAAAAATACTTGCGCTATTCTCAGCCACAAATAATTAACATTTTCTTAATCAAAATCTTCAATCTAAAATTCTAGATTCTTAATCTAATTGTCAGAGTTTTTCCGGTAAACAAACCATATTGTTCCCCGAACAGTCTTCCCAGGGTAGCCACCAGTGGTGGGATGCCATAAAGGCCTGACATTTCAGCAGCAGCAGATAGATGTATGTAGCCTTAATTCATTTCTATTAGTACACTCAATCACGTATAAAAATAAAACCTCAACCATAATCTAGAAAACTTAATCAATGCATTTATATATAATATTTATAGGAACGAACAAAAAAATGGATTTACTCCGTAACAGAGAAGATCTCAAAATAGGAATGATGTGCTGGGACTTTGCTTCACAAAAGGAAAATGGAGAAATAAAATTATTTACTGGTCGAGTAGTTTCCAAGAAGACAATAATGACTGACATCAAAAATACTTTCACATGAATCGGCATTCACAATCAACTCAGAGATTCAAGAAAGTAGTAATACGGATATCAGTGATGCATAATGCTAAAGTAGATGCAGAGACCTTCAACGATGTACATAAGTAATTGAATATAAATTTATATCACCAAATCATATGTCAAAAGTGTCGACAATCACATATACATTAAACGAATCAAAATTAGATTAACGATAAACACATATTAATGCTAAAATATGTTTTAGTTAATATTATGGAGAACCTCCTACCTCAAAATAGCAATCCATAAATTTGATGCACCAATACGTTTTCCAACAGATTAATGGAGTGGTATTCCTTTTTGTTTTGTAAAAGAATGGAGATGGAGTAGAGGAATGAGAGAGAGAGAAACTTTTTCTTTTAGGGTTTTGGAAGATGACAAAATATATTTTTTAATAACCCTAACTATAAATGCAAAAAGAGAGGAAGACTTATTCTTCTTCTCACACGTGACTAAGAAGAAGAAAATTATGCATTGCAACTACTAAAGGGCATCCCATATATTTATAAGGGATAAATCAAAATGAGAATCCTTATTCCCAACCACCACAGAGATAAGAGCTAGCCTTTTTTTTTAGCTATTACTTAAATTTAGTTATGAACACCCAAATTCAGAAATCTGCACCCAACACTACACGGATTGGATTTTACCGGTTTTAGGTTCGAAAACTATTATCCGAAAACACGGGTCTCACACAATTAACCCGTTAAAAAGGAATTTGTCCCAAATTCGAAAAATCAATAAAGTTAGAAAAGTTTAAAATCGAATCCGAAAACCGAGGTCTCACACTCTTAACTCCTTAAAAGAAATTTGTCCCAAATTCCCAAAACAAATCAAAAACGAAATCAATTTAAAAATGACTCTAGATAAAGACAAAATCGATGAGAAAGCACGCAGACCAAAACTCTAAAAATTATTTCGATAAAAGAAAAAAAATGAATCATTGTAATTTTTTTTTTTGTAAATAAGACTTTCAAAAACTGGTAAGTCCATACGCATATTCAAAGTAAATCGGAACCATGCTATGATACCAAACAGTCAAAGCCCGATTTTTCGGACCTCCAGCGGACACGGATTCGACCATGTGGGTCGGGTCCGTCCCATCTAGCAAGCCCAAATCTCCGGAATGCAACTCGGGAAGGACAAGATTTTACGTTTTAAGAGATTTCCACAAATAAAAAAAAGAAATCCAAGCTCAAACAAATTTTCTAAATGAAATTTAATATTACTTTCAAAATTACAAAATTACAAAAATGTAAAATACTAATTACAAAATCAAAAATACAAAATTAAGACAAACCAACACCTCGATGAAAATAAAATAAAATGTGATACCCAAATCCCCGTGATACATAATAATTTCTTTCACGACTAGTCTTTCTTCATTCTCTGTGGAAAGGGGGGGGGGGAAGGGTGAGCAAACCACAGCCCAGTAGGAAGTTTCGAAAAATAATAGAGTGCATTGAAAAACAAACAAATGCAACTGATATGATAGTTAAAATCGTGCATAAAAATTCACAATAATACCTACGCTGTTCTCAGCCACAAATAGTCAATATTTTCTTACTCGCAAAAATACTTGTGCTATTCTCAGCCACAAATAATCAACATTTTCTTAATCAAAATCTTCAATCTAAAATTCTACATTCTTAATCTAATTTTCAGAGTTATTCCGGTAAACAAACCATATTGTTCCCCGAACAGTCTTCCCAGGGTAGCCACCAGTGGTGGGATGCCATAAAGGCCTAACATTTCAGCAGCAGCAGAGAGATGTATGTAGTCTTAATTCATTTCTAATTAGTACACTCAATCACGTTTAAAAATCAAACCTCAACCATAATCTAGAAAACTTAATCAATGCATTTATATATAATATTTATAGGAACAGACAAAAAATGGATATACTCCGTAACAGAGAAGGTCTCAAAATAGCTCATTGGGTGTACTATGTAGCACTCTCGAATATGAAACAGTATATACCAAAGTTATCACCATGAGAAAGGCAAGTTAAAAACAAACAAACATTGTGACCTCTGAACTTCTTTCCTTTGTTTTATTCTCCGAAAAACGAAATGGTAATTCGCTGGTAATCAAATACTGAGAAAGTGGTAGGACGGCTAGTTTGCTGCCAATTAAATACCAGAGGAGTGTATAGAGAAGAGAATAGGCTAGAGGGCAGGGAGTAAAGAAACATCTTGATAATTGTTTTCTTTTTGAAAGATGGAATAATGACTTGTCAAACCAGAAGGAGGCAAATGACTTAAGGTCCCTCTCCATATTTTTTTTTATAACAATGGAATCAGTAGTCATAAAATTACAAATTAGATTTAATTAACTAAAGGTTGGAGTTGGACATTGATTTTTTTTGTTTTAGTGGGAGAATGGACTAAATGCTCAATACACTTAAAACGGATAATATAATTGGCTTCATGTGAAAGTTAGTACTTGTACTGTACTACTTGGTTCAATTATCAAATCAATAAATGGATATACGTAGATAAAAATAGGGTTGACCTAAACTTTCAAAATCAGTAGCACTTGCACGAATTTCAGTGGCAAAATAAAATATATACAAGTTGATCCTTGGTATGAAATTAATGTTTTAGAAAAATGAAAGTGAGTGCCTAGGTTTCATTTATGAAAGCCAAAAATGATGATTGGAATGATGTGTTGGAATTTGCTTCACAAAAGGAAAGTGGAGAAATAAAATTAGTTACTGTTCGATTAGTTTCCAGGAAGACAATAATGACTGACATCAAAAATACTTTCACATGAATCGGCATTCACAATCAACTCAGAGATTCAAGAAAGTAGTAATACTGATACCGGTGACGCATAATGCTAAAGTAGATGCAGAGACCTTCAACGACGTACATAAGTAATTGAATAGAAATTTATATCACCAAATCAGATGTCAAAAGTGTCGACAATCACATATACATTAAACGCATCAAAATTAGATTAACGATAAACACAAATTAATGCTAAAATAGGTTTTAGTTAATATTATGGAGAAACCCCTACCTCAAAATAGCAATCCATAAATTTGATGCACCACCACGTTTTCCAAGAGATTAATGGAGTGGTATTCCTTTTTGTTTTGTAAAAGAATGGAGATGGAGTAGAGGAATGAGAGGGAGAGAAACTTTTTCTTTTAGGGTTTTGGAAGATGACAAAATATATTTTTAATAACCCTAACTATAAATGCAAAAAGAGAGGAAGACTTATTCTTCTTCTCACACGTGACTAAGAAGAAGAAAATTATGCATTGCAACTACTAAAGGGCATCCTATATATTTATAAGGGATAAATCAAAATGAGAACCACCACAGAGATAAGAGCTAGCCTTTTTTTTTACCTATTACTTAAATTTAGTTATGAACACCCAAATTCAGAAATCCGTACCCTACACTACACGGGTTGGATTTTACCGATTTTAGGTTCGAAAACTATTATCCTAAAACACGGGTCTCACACTATTAACCCGTTAAAAAGGAATTTGTCCCAAATTCCAAAAATCAATAAAGTTAGAAAAGTTTAAAATCGAATCCGAAAACCGAGGTCTCACACTCTTAACTCCTTAAAAGGAATTTGTCCCAAATTCCCAAAATAAATCAAAAACGAAATCAATTTAAAAATGACTCTAGATAAAGACAAAATCGATGAGAAAGCACGCAGACCAAAACTCTAAAAATTATTTCGATAAAATAAAAAAAATGAATCATTGTAAAAAAAAAAATTGTTGTAAATAAGACTTTCAAAAACTGGTAAGTCCATACGCACAGTCCAAGTAAATCAGAACCATGCTCTGATACCAAACTGTCACAACCCGATTTTTCGGACCTCTAGCGGACACGGATTCGACCATGTGGGTCAGGTCTGGTCCATCTAGCGAGCCCAAATCTCCGGACTGCAACTCGGGAAGGACCATATTTTACGTTTTAAGAGATCTCAACAAATAAAAAAAATAAATCCAAGCTCAAACAAATTTTGCTAAATGAAATTTAATATTACTTTCAAAATTTCAAAAATGTAAAATACTAATTACAAAATCAAAAATACAAAATTAAGACAAACCAACACCTCGATGAAAATAAAATAAAATGTTTTACCCAAATCCCTGTGATACATAATAATTTCTTTCACGACTAGTCTTTCTTCATTCTCTGTGGAAAGGGGGGGTTGAGCAAACCACATCCCAGTAGGAAGTTTCGAAAAATAATAGAGTGCATTGAAAAACAAACAAATGCAACTGATATGATAGTTAAAATCATGCATAAAAATTCACAATAATACCTACGCTGTTCTCAGCCACAAATAGTCAATATTTTCTTACTTGCAAAAATACTTGTGCTATTCTCAGCCACAAATAATCAACATTTTCTTAATCAAAATCTTCAATCTAAAATTCTACATTCTTAATCTAATTGTCAAAGTTATTCCGGTAAACAAACCATATTGTTCCCCGAACAGTCTTCCCAGGGTAGCCACCAGTGGTGGGATGCCATAAAGGCCTAACATTTCAGTAGCCGCAGAGAGATGTTTGTAGTCTTAATTCATTTTTAATTAGTACACTCAATCACGTATAAAAATCAAACCTCAACCATAATCTAGAAAACTTAATCAATGCATTTATATATAATATTTATAGGAACAGACAAAAAATGGATATACTCCGTAACAGAGAAGGTCTCAAAATAGCTCATTGGGTGTACTATGTAGAACTCTCGAATATGAAACAGTGTATACCAAAGTTATCACCATGAGAAAGGCAAGTTAAAAACAAACAAACATTGTGACCTCTGAACTTCTTTCCTTTGTTTTATTCTCTGAAAAACGAAATGGTAATTCGCTGGTAATCAAATACTGAGAAAGTGGTGGGACAGCTAGTTTGCTGCCAATTAAATACCAGAGGAGTGTATAGAGAAGAGAATAGGCTAGAGGGCAGGGAGTAAAGAAACATCTTGATAATTGTTTTCTTTTTGAAAGATGTAATAATGACTTGTCAAACCAGAAGGAGGCAAATGACTTAAGGTCCCTCTCCATATTTTTTTTTTATAACAATGAAATAGTTAAATGGAATCAGTAGTCATAAAATTACAAATTAGATTTAATTAACTAAAGGTTGGAGTTGGACACTGATTTTTTTTGTTTTAGTGGGAGAATGGACTAAATGCTCAAGACACTTAAAACGGATAATATAATTGGCTTCATGTGAAAGTTAGTACTTGTACTGTACTACTTGTTTCAATTATCAAATCAATAAATGGATATACGTAGATAAAAATAGGGTTGACCTAAACTTTCAAAATCAGTAGCACTTGCACGAATTTCAGTGGCAAAATAAAATATATACAAGTTGATCCTTGGTATGAAATTAATGTTTTAGAAAAATGAAAGTGAGTGCCTAGGTTTCATTTATGAAAGCCAAAAATGATGATTGGAATGATGTGTTGGAATTTGCTTCACAAAAGGAAAGTGGAGAAATAAAATTAGTTACTGTTCGATTAGTTTCCAGGAAGACAATAATGACTGACATCAAAAATACTTTCACATGAATCGGCATTCACAATCAACTCAGAGATTCAAGAAAGTAGTAATACTGATACCGGTGACGCATAATGCTAAAGTAGATGCAGAGACCTTCAACGACGTACATAAGTAATTGAATAGAAATTTATATCACCAAATCAGATGTCAAAAGTGTCGACAATCACATATACATTAAACGCATCAAAATTAGATTAACGATAAACACAAATTAATGCTAAAATAGGTTTTAGTTAATATTATGGAGAAACCCCTACCTCAAAATAGCAATCCATAAATTTGATGCACCACCACGTTTTCCAAGAAATTAATGGAGTGGTATTCCTTTTTGTTTTGTAAAAGAATGGAGATGGAGTAGAGGAATGAGAGGGAGAGAAACTTTTTCTTTTAGGGTTTTGGAAGATGACAAAATATATTTTTAATAACCCTAACTATAAATGCAAAAAGAGAGGAAGACTTATTCTTCTTCTCACACGTGACTAAGAAGAAGAAAATTATGCATTGCAACTACTAAAGGGCATCCTATATATTTATAAGGGATAAATCAAAATGAGAATCCTTATTCCCAACCACCACAGAGATAAGAGCTAGCCTTTTTTTTTACCTTTTAGTTATGAACTCCCAAATTCAGAAATACGCACCCAACACTACACGGGTTGGATTTTACCAGTTTTAGGTTCGAAAACTATTATCCGAAAACACGGGTCTCACAATAGTTGACTGGTACGCCTCAAAAATGAGTGATGCCTATACCCTGTGGTCAAGTTGTATCCAGGATAAAACTGCCCGATGCAAGCACTGTTAGCACTACAGTACTTTCCCACTCTTACGAACTCAACATCAATGGCACATAATGAAAGTAAAAAACCACACATACGAAAAGAAGAGGATAGTAGCTCTTCTGGACACAAATTGGATTGAAGAATTCGAGTGGTTTATATAGGGGAGAAGAGAGAGGTCGAGTTGATGTGCATTTAGAGTGAAATAAAGAGAATATAAATCAGAATTAAAGACAAAAATAAATTCTAATTAATTCAAGATTTTTCCAAAACGGTAATAAAACAGCCATGCACATTAGGAAAAAATGGAAAGAAATAATTCCCAATGGGTCATACGCCCCCCACAATTAAGGAAAAATTTATTTTGATTTTTAAAATATTTAAGGAAATAATTTTAAAAGAATTTTGTCAAAAGATAAATCTTGGTTCTTCTAAGTTCACGGCGCAAGCACGAGCCCGAGCCCAAGCCATAGTGACAAAAATATGTTCAACACGTTGTCCTTAAAACGATAGTTGACTGGTACGCCTCAAAAATGAGTGATGCCTATACCCTGTGGTCAAGTTGTATCCAGGATAAAACTGCCCGTTGCAAGCACTGTTAGTACTACAGTACTTTCCCACTCTTATGAACTCAACAGCAATGGCACAGAATGAAAGTAAAAAACCACACAGACGAAAAGAAGAGGATAATAGCTCTTCTGGACACAAATTGGAATGAAGAATTCGAGTGTTTTATATAGGGGAGAAGAGAGAGGTCGAGTTGATGTACCAGTCAACACGATAGTTGACTGGTACGCCTCAAGAATGAGTGATGCCTATACCCTGTGGTCAAGTTGTATCCAGGATAAAACTGCCCGTTGCAAGCACTTGCAAGCACAGTTAGCACTACATCACTTGCCAACTCTTACGAATTCAACAACAATGGCACAGAATGAAAGTAAAAAACCACACAGAAGAAGAGAAGAGGATAGTAGCTCTTCTAGACACAAATTGGAATAAAGAATTAGAGTGGTTTATATAGGGGAGAAGAGAGAGGTTGAGTTGATGTGCATTTAGAGCGAAATAAAAAGAGAATAAATCAGAATTAAAGACAAAAATAAATTCGAATTAATTCAAGATTTTTCCAAAACGGTAATAAAACAGCCATGCACATTATGTCGACACAAGGAAAAAATGGAAACAAATAATTCTCAATGGGTCATGTGCCCCCCACAATAAAGACAAAATTTATTTTGATTTTTAAAATATTTAAGGAAATAATTTTAAAAGAATTTTGTCAAAAGATAAGTCTTGGTTCTTCTAAGTTCACGGCGCAAGCATGAGCCCGAGCCATAATGGAAAAAATATGTTCGACACGCTGTCCTTAACACGATAGTTGACTGGTACGCTTCAAGAATGAGTGATGCCTATACCCTGTGGTCAAGTTGTATCCAGGATAAAACTGCCCATTGCAAGTACTGTTAGCACTACAGTACTTGCCCACTCTTACGAATTCAACATCAATGGCACATAATGAAAGTAAAAAACCACACAGACGAAAATAAGAGGATAGTAGCTCTTCTGGACACAAATTGGAATGAAGAATTCGAGTGGTTTATATAGGGGAGAAGAGAGAGGTAGAGTTGATGTACCTGTCAACACGATAGTTGACTGGTACACCTCAAGAATAAGTGATGCCTATACCCTGTGCTCAAGTTGTATCCAGGATAAAACTGCCCGTTGCAAGCACTGTTAGCACTACAGTACTTGCCCACTCTTACGAATTCAACAGCAATGGCACAAAATGAAAGTAAAAAACCACACAGACGAAAAGAAGAGGATAGTAGCTCTTCTAGACACAAATTGGAATAAAGAATTCGAGTGGTTTATATAGGGGAGAAGAGAGAGGTCGAGTTGATGTGCATTTAGAGCGAAATAAAGAGAGAATAAATCAGAATTAAAGACAAAAATAAATTCGAATTAATTCAAGATTTTTCCAAAACGGTAATAAAACAGCCATGCACATTATGTCGACACAAGGAAAAAATGGAAAGAAATAATTCCCAATGGGTCATACGCCCCCCACAATTAAGACAAAATTTATTTTGATTTTTAAAATATTTAAGGAAATAATTTTAAAAGAATTTGGCAAAAGATAAGTATTGGTTCTTCTAAGTTCACGGCGATTGCACGAGCCCGAAACCAAGCTATAGTGGAAAAAATATGTTCAACACGTTGTCCTTAACACGATAGTTGACTGGTACGCCTCAAGAATGAGTGATGCCTATACCCTGTGGTCAAGTTGTATCCAGGATAAAACTTCCCGTTGCAAGCACTGTTAGCATTACAGTACTTGCCCATTCTTACGAACTCAACAGCAATGGCACAGAATGAAAGTAAAAAACCACACACACGAAAAGAAGAGGATAATATCTCTTCTGGACACAAATTGGAATGAAGAATTCGAGTGGTTTATATAGGGGAGAAGAGAGAGGTCGAGTTGATGTGCATTTAGAGCTAAATAAAGAGAGAATAAATCATAATTAAAGAAAAAAATAAATTCGAATTAATTCAAGATTTTTCCAAAACGGTAATAAAACAACCATGCACATTATGTCGACACAAGGAAAAAATGGAAAGAAATAATTTATAATGGGTCATATGCCCCCCACAATTAAGACAAAATTTATTTTGATTTTTAAAATATTTAAGGAAATAATTTTAAAAGAATTTGGTCAAAAGATAAGTCTTAGTTCTTCTAAGTTCACGGCGCAAGCACGAGCCCTAGCCCGAGCCATAGTGGCAAAAATATGTTCAACACGCTGTCCTTAACACGATAGTTGACTGGTACGCCTCAAGAATGAGTGATGCCTATACCCTGTGGTCAAGTTGTATCCAGGATAAAACTGCCTGTTACAAGCACTGTTAGCACTACAGTTCTTGCCCACTCTTACGAACTCAATAGCAATGGCACATAATGAAAGTAAAAAACCACACAGGCGAAAAGAAGAGGATAGTAGCTCTTTTGGACACAAATTGGAATGAAGAATTCGAGTGGTTTATATAGGGGAGAAGAGAGAGGTCGAGTTGATGTGCATTTAGAGTGAAATAAAGAGAGAATAAATCAGAATTAAAGACAAAAATAAATTCGAATTAATTCAAGATTTTTCCAAAACGGTAATAAAACAGCCATGCACATTATGTCGACACAAGGAAAAAATGGAAAGAAATAATTCTCAATAGGTCATGTGCCCCCCACAATAAAGACAAAATTTATTTTGATTTTTAAAATATTTAAGGAAATAATTATAAAAGAATTTTGTCAAAAGAAAAGTCTTGGTTCTTCTAAGTTCACGGCGCAAGCACGAGCCCGAGCCATAATGGCAAAAATATGTTCAACACGCTGTCCTTAACACGATAGTTGACTGGTACGCTTCAAGAATGAGTGATGCCTATACCCTGTGGTCAAGTTGTATCCAGGATAAAACTGCCCGTTGCAAGTACTGTTAGCACTACAGTACTTGCCCACTCTTATGAACTCAACATCAATGGCACATAATGAAAGTAAAAAACCACACAGATGAAAATAAGAGGATAGTAGATCTTCTGGACACAAATTGGAATGAAGAATTCGAGTGGTTTATATAGGGGAGAAGATATAGGTCGAGTTGATGTACCTTTCAACACGATAGTTGACTGGTACACCTCAAGAATGAGTGATGCCTATACCATGTGCTCAAGTTGCATCTAGGATAAAACTGCCCGTTGCAAGAACTGTTAGCACTACAGTACTTGCCCACTCTTACGAATTCAACAGCAATGGCACAGAATGAAATTAAAAAACCACACAGACGAAAAGAAGAGGATAGTAGCTCTTCTAGACACAAATTGGAATAAAGAATTCGAGTGGTTTATATAGGGGAGAAGAGAGAGGTCGAGTTGATGTGCATTTAGAGCGAAATAAAGAGAGAATAAATCAGAATTAAAGAAAAAAATAAATTCGAATTAATTCAAGATTTTTCCAAAACGGTAATAAAACAGCCATGCACATTATGTCGACACAAGGAAAAAATGGTAAGAAATAATTCCCAATGGGTCATACGCCCCCCACAATTAAGACAAAATTTATTTTGACTTTTAAAATATTTAAGGAAATAATTTTAAAAGAATTTGGAAAAAGATAAGTATTGGTTCTTCTAAGTTCACGGCGCATGCACGAGCCCGAAACCAAGCTATAGTGGAAAAAATATGTTCGACACGTTGTCCTTAACACGATAGTTGACTGGTATGCCTCAAGAATGAGTGATGCCTATACCCTGTGGTCAAGTTGTATCCAGGATAAAACTTCCCGTTGCAAGCACTGTTAGCATTACAGTACTTGCCCATTCTTACGAACTCAACAGCAATGGCACAGAATGAAAGTAAAAAACCACACACACGAAAGGAAGAGGATAGTATCTCTTCTAGACACAAATTGGAATGACGAATTCGAGTGGTTTATATAGGGGAGAAGAGAGAGGTCGAGTTGATGTGCATTTAGAGCGAAATAAAGAGAGAATAAATCAGAATTAAAGACAAAAATAAATTCGAATTAATTCAAGATTTTTCCAAAACGGTAATAAAACAGCCATGCACATTATGTCGACACAAGGAAAAAATGGAAAGAAATAATTTCCAATGGGTCATATGCCCCCCACAATTAAGACAAAATTTATTTTAATTTTTAAAATATTTAAGGAAATAATTTTAAAAGAATTTGGTCAAAAGATAAGTCTTGGTTCTTCTAAGTTCACGGCGCAAGCACGAGCCCGAGCCATAGTGGCAAAAATATGTTCAACACGCTGTCCTTAACATGATAGTTGACTGGTACGCCTCAAGAATGAGTGATGCCTATACCCTGTGGTCAAGTTGTATCTAGGATAAAACTGCCCGTTACAAGCACTGTTAGCACTACAGTTCTTGCCCACTCTTACGAACTCAACAGCAATGGCACATAATGAAAGTAAAAAACCACACAGGCGAAAAGAAGAGAATAGTAGCTCTTTTGGACACAAATTGGAATGAAGAATTCGAGTGGTTTATATAGGGGAGAAGAGAGAGGTCGAGCTTATGTGCATTTAGAGCGAAATAAAGAGAGAATAAATCAGAATTAAAGACAAAAATAAATTCGAATAAATTCAAGATTTTTCCAAAACGGTAATAAAACAGCCATGCACATTATGTCGACAGAGGGAAAAAATGGAAGGAAATAATTCCCAATGGGTCATACGCCCCCCACAATTAAGTCAAAATTTATTTTGATTTTTAAATATTTAAGGAAATAATTTTAAAAGAATTTGGCAAAAGATAAGTCTTGGTTCTTCTAAGTTCACGGCGCAAGCACGATCCCGAGCCCAAGCCATAGTGGCAAAAATATGTTCAACGCGTTGTCCTTAACACGATAGGTGACTGGTACGCCTCAAGAATGAGTGATGCCTATACCCTGTGGTCAAGTTGTGTCTAGGATAAAACTGCCCGTTGCAAGCACTGTTAGCACTACAGTACTTTCCCACTCTTACGAACTCAACAGCAATGGCACAGAATGAAATTAAAAAACCACACAGACGAAAAGAAGAGGATAGTATCTCTTCTGGACACAAATTTGAATGAAGAATTCGAGTGGTTTATATAGGGGAGAAGAGAGAGGTCGAGTTGATGTGCATTTAGAGCGAAATAAAGAGAGAATAAATCAGAATTAAAGACAAAAATAAATTTGAATTAATTCAAGATTTTTCCATAACAGTAATAAAATAGCCATGCACATTATTTCGACACAAGGAAAAAATGGAAACAAATAATTCCCAATGGGTCATACGCCCCCCCACAACTAAGACAAGATTTATTTTGATTTTTAAAATATTTAAGGAAATAATTTTAAAAGAATTTTGTCAAAAGATAAGTCTTGGTTCTTCTAAGTTCACGGCGCAAGCACGAGCCCGAGCCCAAGCCATAGTGGAAAAAATATGTTGCCCCACCCGTTCCACCCACATTGTTTTACTAACTATCCATAAAGGAATAGCTATATAGTGGATCTCCTTTTTAGTTATACCCAATGTGGGACTAAAGGACCTATTTCATTCACTCATAGAAAATGAGTAAGATCACTTAGAGACCCAAAGGTCCTAAGTTCCATTCCCACAAAGACCATAAAAACAAACCATTAAAAACAAATTTTCTCCAACAATCACAAGCAATCACCGTAATTGGTCCTGGTGATTGTTGTGATTGGTCCATACGAAGGAGTGTAAAACTGTTTTGCCTATAACTTCTTCGTTCGAATTCGCAATGACCTCATTCTTTTTGCGTTGTTTTTGTAATTATGTTTCCTAAAATATTGAGGTAACTTAAATACTTGATTCTTTGTTGAATATTTATGGTTTATTGCATTTGAGTTTATGGGATGTGTGATTTCGGTTTTCATAACCTTAATATTCGATCTCATATGAAGTGAACCCTTATGGTTTGTGTGGATTTTTGATTTAGCGGGATTAAGTTATATCCCATGTTGGTAGGCTTTATTAAAGGATCATAAGGTGTTCCGATAGAAACTCATATGTGAAAAAGTCATAATATGTTGAATTTTTGTTTAACATAAAAGCATACGTGTTTCGTGTTTTCAACTTTTGCTATTTGTTAGTTAAAACTGATTCAACCTTTCTCTGGTAAAGGTTGTTGTTGTTTTTGTTCTTTCATTCTTGCACGAGGATGAAAACACAATGGGGGAGAGTTCTAACTTGAACTTGCGCTTAATGATATTCATCCCCAGAAAGTTGCGGTGAAGAGGATGCGGAAGTTGAGGTAACAAATTTGTTAGTTAATAGTTTTTTCCTGTTTAAGAAAAGCATGAGTTTATTGCATATATTTTTCTTTTGCTTAACAAAATTCGGTATAATAGATGTTTATTCCATTATGTGTGTATGGATGTATGTGTGTGTGTGATTCAATTGTTTCCGGTTAAGAAAAACTAGTTTGATATCTTTCTTTATAATTTGGTATCAATTGTTTTAGACTTAATGAAATTTCGGTGCAATTGCGGTGCTTTAATGTCTATCTTTGTTTCAATTACTTCTGGTTAAGATTAATAATTGTGCAAGTCAATTTATTTGGTTTGTATGTATTGTTTATGGCTTAACAAAATACCGGATCATTTGTTTAGTCCAATTCGATTCCGGATAAGAGAAACTAAGTTAATTCTGATATTAGTTAGACTTATAAAAAGTAAAGTATTCGATTCTTCAAGTCTAATCGAATGCCTTGACAAGAAATATTAGTTAACTAACTTAATATTTTTCTTGTCCAAAGTGGAAGCTCTAAGTTATTGTCTGAATAATTAGTGCCTGATGAGAAAAATAAAGTTATTTCTGATTTTTATTTTGGTCTTATCGAAACAAGCGATTGTACTTGTTATCCTAGATACCCAACTTATCCCTGACCCAGAGAACCAAATACCAGTGATTTTAGGGCGCCCATTTTTAGCTACATCCAATGTGATCATTAACTGTAAAAATGGTATTATGAATTTGACTTTTGGTAATATGACTATTCATCTGAATATTTTTAATATTAGTAAGCTACCCTCTGAGCTAGATGACTCGAGCATAGAAGAGGTAAACATGATAGGAGTCGAGGAGTCATTACCAAACATTTTGTTAGAAGATCCATTAGAGAAATGCCTAGCTCACTTTGGGATTGATTTTGATGATGATAATGTGATTAATGAGGTAAATGCTTTGTTAGATTCAACCCCTTTGTTAGACACTAGTAATGGATGGAAACCTAAGTTCGAACCAATACAAGTTTTTAAGTCTACCCTACTTCATTCGTTAGAAGCGCCTCCTAAGTTGGACCTTAAACAACTACCAGATACCTTGAAGTATGTGTTTTTAGGACCATATGAAACTTTACTTGTGATTGTAGCATCCGAACTGAATAGTGATCAAGAAAGTAGGCTAGTAACCATCCTTCAAAATAACAAGGAAGCTTTAGGGTGGACCATAACAGACATTAAGGGTATAAGTCCTACTGTTTGTATGCATCAGATTTATTTAGAGGAAGACACCAAACCTTCTAGGGGGATGCAATGTAGACTGAACCCTAATATGAAAGAAATAGTTCGAAATGAGGTTCTTAAGCTGTTAGATGCAGGAATTATCTACCCTATTTCAGATAGTAAGTGTGTTAGAGCATAGATCGGTTGAACCCACCAAGCGTTGGTATGTCAAGTTTGGTTGTCATATTTTAGTGAGCCAAAACTCATTTAAGAGTCGCTTGATTTAAATGTACTAGAGTCAACTTCGTATAGGTTAGCTTGAAAGTATTAAGATGAGACATTACAAGTATTGCGAAGACTTGAAGAAGTACGGAGCTACAACCAAAATATCATCCTTCCACTTGAGGTTAGTGATATTTGACTTGAACTGTTTCATTCCCTAACGTATATTTCAAGTCGTGCATATTGAAAACATAAAACTGCGAAGCATGAACACTCTAGATAGACATAGTATTAAGGAATACAATATGAGGTTTATTGCTTAACCATTAAACTTTGTATATAATACATCAACATAATCATATGAATGCTATTGTGATTATGTATAGGTATGAGGTGAGGATTTCATCCTAGGAAACAATGTTTTTACATGTGTTTTAAGGAAGTAAGTTCATGATATGTGTTGTGAACCGAAAAGGAAAGCGACAGGCGTTATTGAGGATGTTCTTCATTGCATATCTTATGAATGACCAATATGCGTGATTAGTATAACCGCTCATGACTTGTTTGTGTTCATGGTAAAACTATTCACATGAGACCTGACTTATGTATTGGTATGACTTTTATTATTGGAACCGATCTTAAGTAATCACCTGGGGTATGATCGAGTTTGTGTGTCTGACCAAATTTTGGAGAGGGAACCAATCCTAGTAAGAGGTGCAGTACATCACAAAGGGGAACCGATCCTTGTATGAGGTGCATCAATCAAGGTTTATAGTAGAAAGGGGAACCGATCATATGAACATGTGCAACACGTTTTTAGGAAAAGGGGAACCGATCCTATGGACATGTGCAACCCATACAAGTTAGATACCAAATATATGCGGGGAACTGATCATAGTACCTAGTCAACCGAAAATTTGGTAAGCTAGTGTGACTATGCACAGTACTCACATGGAGGTAGAACCGAAACTTGTTTTGGTAGAACCGTTACACCCATGACTTGTGATTGAGTGTTACTTGATCAATCACATAGTTCTTGAAAGTCAGATGAACCAATTCTAAACTTGTTTGGAGGTTTGGTAAATCGGTTTCAAGTGAGTAAGTATGAAAAAGTACTTACAAGAGGAAAGATGTCGACACACTTTGAACACGCGCATTAATGTGTATCTTTTATTGCTCAAAGATATTCCTTAATAGCTAAGAAGGAAGTAAATCCCAAGATCGAATTAAAATAAGTTAAGAATCTTTTAATTAAGGTTTTTAATTATATATGGAAAATAAGAATTAGTAATGTGCATTTACTGGTTAAAGATTTTCCAAGGAGATTTCGATCATAAATTTGGACAGTGCATTCTCAGGAATTATGAAAACCGAATTTGGAAAATATTGAATATCTTGAGAATATTTTCGGTTTTGGAAATTCCTTGGTGTCCAAACTTCCTTGTTTATAAATACTTTGAGTTTGCATTTCTATCAAACTAATCCTTCGTGACAGTAAACTTCCTTTGTTGTACTGTTACTGGTGAAGCTGCCTATTCGGAGAGGAGAGAAACCTAATTAGGAGAAATCTCTTATGGCCGCTCAGTTTAAAGTCTTCCTTGGGATTGAGAAGCTCTAGTGCGTACCGTTGGTGGGAAACTAGATAATTGCGGGTTATCTTTAGTTTTCATATTGATTTGATTGACTAATGGTGGTTGAACTTTGATTGCACCTAGTTTGTTTATGCTTGAGAATCTTCTCTTCTGATATAAGATTCACTCAAACTAGTTCAAGGTTTCGATAGGGATCTTTAGACTGTTGTTAGATCTAAAGATGATCTTGTGATAATCCATTGTTAACAGACTCCGTTCTGTGTGTGATTGATCACAAGAGATTCAAGTAGTTGTGTGCAGGTGTTTATTGAAGATCTAAGAAGATTTGAAGACAAAGAAGAGATAGAAGACTTCAAACTTGGTTTTATAATCTTTGTTGTGCACAATACTTGTTTCGGTAATAGAGGATCCAACTATAATCGATTTATCCTTGTGGTATTTTGATAGAATAGTTGAGAAGATCGGCATCAATACATTTCCTTGGGATATTGATAGCAGAATCTTAACGATTACCTTTAGGTGATTGAACATAAGATAAATCTTGGAACCTGGCGAAGGAGTTTATGTTAAGATAAAAAAAAAGAGCCTTTGCGCAACTCATATCACTTGGTTGAAGAGAGTTGATACCAAACATATTTGTTGTTCCTTTACTGTTTGGAATACGAACCAAAGGAATTGGTCCAAGTATGTGACTTATTTACAGGTTGGAGGCATGGGAATACAGACGAAACTAGGTAAACTATAGGTTTAGTTGCTTGGTCTCAACTATACGAAGTTGGTTTATTTTGTATAGCGGATTAATCCTGAGAGTATTCAATCCTGGACTAGGTCCCGGGTTTTTTCTGCATTTGCAGTTTCCTCATTAACAAAATATTGTTGTGTCATTTACTTTATATTTCCGCATTATAATTGTTTTATTATAATTAAAGTAAATTACACAAACGTTAATTCCTATTTACTTGATATGCAATCCTATTGAGTTTGGTTAAGTCCGAACCTTTGTATCAAGTAAACACACTTCGTTGTTGTATTGTCTCGATCTCGTATCCATAGAAAATCACACGAATTGTGAACCGATTTGTTGTATTGTCTTGACTCAGTCTATAGACAATCACTTTCGGAGAAAGGACTTACAGAAAGGAAAAGTTATAGCTTGAGGTATATTTGGGTACCCTCGCCTTTTCAAAGTGGGTCAGCCCCGTTCAGGTTGTTCCCAAGAAATCCGGTATTACTGTAGTCCATAATGATAATAAGGAGTTAATCCCAACCCGAGTGACCACGGGTTGGCGTGTTTGTATTGACTATAAGAAATTGAACAAGGTCACTAGGAAGGATCACTTTCCCTTTCCCTTCATCGACCAAATGCTAGAGCGATTATTAGGTCATATTCACCATTGATTTTTAGATGGCTACTATGGTTATAATCAGATTGTTATTTCCCCAAAAGACCAAGAGAAAACCACTTTTACCTGTCCCTTTGGTACCTTTGCGTATATACGCATGCCTTTCGGTCTATGTAATGCCCCTGCGACTTTTCAGCGCCGTATGATGAGCATATTTTTTGACATGGTAGAACGGTTCTTAGAGGTCTTTATGGATGATTTTTTTGGTTTGTATTTTGATGAGTGCTTGCATCATTTGTCATTAGTGTTGACTATGTGTAAGAAAAAGAACTAAGTGCTTAATTAGGAGAAATGTCATTTCATGGTTCGTTTAGGAATTGTTTTAGGGCATATCGTATCTTCTAAGGGTATATAGGTAGATAAAGCCAAAGTTGACCTTATTAATACTTTAAGGGTCCCTAATACCGTAAGAGATATTAGGTCATACTTAGGACATGCTAGTTTCTATCGTCGATTCATTAAGGATTTTAGCTTGATTTCTAGACCTCTTTGCAATTTTCTTGCAAAAGATGTTAAGTTTGTCTTTGATGATGCTTGTTTAGAGGCTTTTGAGAAGCTTAAGACTTTACTCACTACCACCCCCATAGTCCAGGAACCCAACTGGAACCTACCCTTTGAGATCATGTGTGATGCTTCAGATTATGCTATTGGTGTTGTGCTAGGTCAGTGAGTGAACAAATTACTTCATGTGATTTACTATGCTAGCAAAACTCTGAATGATGCCCAGTTAAAGTATACCACTACAGAGAAGGAACTTTTAGCCATTATGTTTGCCTTAGAGAAGTTTAGACCCTATCTCTTAGGTTCTAAGATCATAATCTTTACAGATCATGCTGCTTTGAAGTATCTTCTTTCCAATAGGATACTAAACCTAGATTGATTAGATGGATTCTCTTGTTACATGAATTTTCCTTAGACATTAGAGACAAAAAAGGTAAAAAAAATGTAGTAGCATACCACTTGTCTAGGCTTGTTGTGGATACCCATGATGATTCTCCTCATGTTAGGGATAATTTTCCTGATGAAAAACTGTTCTTTGTTACCCAATTACCTTGGTATGTGAATATAGTGAACTATCTTGTTACTGGTCGAATGCCCCAACATTGGGGTAAACAAGATCTTTCTAGGTTTTTATCCAAGGTTAAGCACTTGTTTTGGGATAATCCTTATTTATTTAAGTATTGTCCAGACTAGATTATTAGGATATGTATACATGAGAGTGACTGGTCCAGTATTATTTCCTTTTGTCACGATCATGCTTGTGGGGGTCACTTTAGTGCTTAGAAGACTGCTGCTATGATATTGCAGTGTGGATTCTATTAGCCTTCATTGTTTAAATACTCCCACAGTTACTGTGTTACTTGTGAATGTTGCCAGAAATTAGGAACCATTTCCCGTAGGAACATGATGCCCTTGAACCCTATTTTAGTTGTTAAGGTCTTTGATGTGTGGGGTATTGACTTTATGGGTTCGGTTCCTAAATCTTTGGGTAACTTATACATCCTTTTCGCTGTAGACTATGTCTCTAAGTGGATTGAGGCGGTTGTGTGTAAGATCAATGACCATAGGTTTGTCATTGATTTCTTGAAAGATAATATACTTACATGTTCTATAATTAGTGATGGAGGGTCACACTTTTGTAATGGACCTTTTAGGATTTTTATGAAGAAATATGGTATTACACATAAGGTAGCTACCCCATATCATCCACAGACTAGTGGTCAAGTAGAGGTTTCCAATAGGGAGATAAAACATATAATAGGGAGATAAAATGTATATTAGAGAAAACAGTTAATCCTAATTGAAAAGACTGGTCGTCTAGGCTTACTGATGCCTTATGGGCTTATTGTACTGCGTTTAAGACCCCCATTAGAATGTCACCTTATCAACTTGTATATGGAAAGGCATGTCACTTACCTGTTGAGTTAGAACATAGAACATATTGGGCTGTTAAGCAGCTAAAATTTTCACTTGACAAGACAGGAGCCCATAGGAAACTCCATCTCAATGAGTTGGAAGAGATTCGTAGAGATGCACATGATAGTGCTAAGGAGTATAAGAACAAAATGAAACGTGTGCATGATAAAAATATTTTAAGAAAGTCATTTTCTCCAGGTCAAAAAGTTCTTTTGTATGATACCCGCTTGCATCTTTTCCTTAGGAAGTTACGTTCTCGGTGGACGTGTCCTTTTATTATTCGAGGCGTATTTCCTCGTGGAGCTGTTGAGATCGAGACACCGGATGGTAGTAGTTCTTTGAAGGTTAACAGTCAGAAATTGAAACCCTTTTTGATCCCTTTCTTACAAGTGATGTTGAGGAGGTCCCTGTTTACCCTTGATTGACCATCAAGGAGGTTTGTATGTTGTATAGTATTTTCTTCCTTAATCTCTGTAGAACATGGGGGATAGAAACATGGTTCACGCTAACATAAGAGGTAAAATTTGTGTGCAAACTATCAATGGAGCAAAATACATTAGAGATGTGTTGTATGTTCCAGACTTGGCACAAAATTTGCTTAGTGTTGGGAAACTTGTGGAGCTTAGGTACACGGTCCATTTTGAAGATAGATATTGCACCATTTATGACAAGAATCATAACAACAAGAGACAAGTCATGAAGAATATCAAGATGGAGAAAAAATAGAAGCTTTCCAATTGTGTTTGAAAAGCAAAAAAATGTTGCATTGAGGATGGAAACCATTGATGAAACATGGTTATGGAATAAATGACTTTGGCATTTAAATTTCAATAGTCTCAAGGTGCTTTCCAACAAGAACATGGTGCAAGGACTTCCACAACATATCAACCATAAAGATGGAGCGTGTGAAGGTTGTACACTTGGGAAGCAACATCGCCAACCATTCCCAAAAGGTATAGCATGGAGAACAATTTTTTTTTTTTGGTTTGGTACATACCGACGTGTGTGTACCAATGAAGACACCAACTCATGGAGGTAATAGATACTTCATTTAATTCATTGATGACTCTACTCATATGACTTGGGTATACTTTATGAAAAAAAAAGTCAGAAGTTTTTAGCATATTCAAGAAGTTCAAAAGCCTTGTCGAAAAACAAAGTGGTCACTACATCAAATTTTTGAGAAGTGATATAGGCAAAGAGTACAACAACAAAGAGTTTGATAAATTTTGTGAAGATGAAGGATTGGAAAGGGAACTAACCTTGGGTTATACTCCTCAACAAAATGGTGTTTCTGAGATAAAGAACCAAACCGTGATGGAGATGGCGAAGTCCATGCTTCATGATAAGGGTATGCATAAAGAGGCCGTCTACTTTATGAATGAGTGTCCAACAAAAGCCTTATGGGATAAAACTCTTTTTGAAGCATGAAGTGGGAGAAAACCATCGGTAAGAATTCTCAACGTTTTTGGTAGTGTGTGTTGTTCTCAAATTCCTAAGGTGGAGAGAACAAAGCTTGATGAATCAAGTGAGAAATGCATATTTCTTGGCTTTAGCCTCCAATCAAAAGGTTATAGGTTGCTTTGCTTGAAAAACAACACAATGATCACAAGCCGTGATGTCTTATTTGATGAAGGTGCTTCATGGAATTGGGAGGAATGTAAAATTGAGAAGAGAACCATTATTATTGATGAAGAGCAAGAAAAATCAGCAACAAATGAAGTTGAAGAAGGTGAAGAAAATGATGAAGAACTACCTTAAACACCTCCAAATACAAGACAAGGAGCATCTCCAAGTACTAGTGCATCAACATCACCACCATCGGCATCAAAGAAGATGCATAGGTTGAGTGAAGTGTATGAAAGATGTAACTATTGTACGGTTGAATCAGAAAATTTTGAAGAAGCATCAAAAGAACCGGTTTGGATAAAAGCTATGGAAGAAGAAGTTGTTGTCATAAATGATAACGATACATGTGAGAAAGTAGAAAGGCCATGTGACAAAGAAGTTATTGGTGTGAAGTGGATCTATAAGGTTAAGTACAATGCGGGTGGATCGGTTCAAAGGAACAAAGAAAGTTTGGTGGCAAAGGGATATTCACAACAACCCGACATTGACTACAATGAGACTTTTGCACCAGTTGCTTGTCTTGACACCATTAGAGCCATGATTTCTATGGCTTCCTAAAGAGGCTGGTTACTTTATCAACTCGATATCAAATCGTCATTTTTGAATGGAGAACTTCATGAAGAGGTGTATGTAGAACATCCACAAGGTTTTGTGATTGAAGGAGAAGAGGACAAAGTGTACAAGTTGAAGAAAGCTTTGTATGGCCTCAAGCAAGCACCAAAAGATTGGTATAGTGAGATAGATGGATACTTCAAAAGGAAAAACTTCAACAAAAGCAAGAGTGAGCCTACACTATATGTGAATACAAAAGGTACGCCAATTCTCATTGTTGCATTGTATGTTGATGATCTTATCTTTACAAGTAATGATGTTCATATGATTGGAAAATTCAAGAGAGAAATTATGATGAAATATGAGATGAGTGACATGGGTTTGCTCAAGTACTTCCTTGGTATTGAAGTTTATCAAAGTGAATATTGAGCATTCATTTCTCAAAGCAAGTATGCAAAAAAGGTATTGAAGAAATTTGGTATGCTTGGTTGTAACCCTACATCTACACCACTTGTAGTGAATGAGAAACTCAAGAAAGATGATGGAGGAAGAAAAGTTGATGAGACTTAGTATAAAGGTCTTATTGGAAACTTGTTGTATATTACACATACAAGACCCGACATCATGTTTGCTTCAAGTATGCTTTCTAGGTTCATGAGTTCACCTAGTCATTTACATCTTCGCATGGAAAAGAGGTTGTTGAGGTACATACAAGGAACAATGAATTTTGGAATCATGTATTCTAGAAATTTGGATGTAAAATTAGTTGGTTATTATGATAGTGACTTGGGAGGATGTATTGTGACACAAAAAGTACATCGGGGTATGCTTTTTCTCTTGGTTCGGGTATATTTTCTTGGTCATCGAAAAAGAAACCAATCGTATCTCTATCCACGACGGAAGCGGAGTACGTTTCAGCATCAATAGATACATCTCATGTTGTATGGCTATGAAGAATCATGGAAGACATTCAAGAGAAACAAGAAGGGTGCACCGAAATATTTTGTGACAATAAATTAGCAATTGTTATGTCCAAAAATTCGGTTGAGCATTGTAGAGCAAGGAACTTCAAACTCAAGTATCACTTCATTCGAGAAGCGGTTGAAGATGGTGAGATAAAACTCAAGCATTGCAAGACAGAAGACCAATTGGAGGATTGGTAATCTTTCTATTTAACCAAGTTCATATTATATTCTTGATGAAAGTCAAAAGATGATCATGTGAAAATCGCCTCGTAACATCTTACATGATTTGTGTGAGACAATCATTTTATGTAGACTCAAAATGTTTCGTATTGATCATTCGATCACTTGAAAATTGGTTTGAAGATAATAGTTTGTGTGGGACAGCTATTGTCGTCTTCCGAGAATGCTTCAATGGTTGAAATAAGAGTTTAGAACAATTGGATTTAAGAACAGTATGCGTACTTTCATATGTGTAATCCAAGTTCGGGAACCATGGTGTGCATACCCGTATGTGTATTGTTTGGTTTAGTCAAGGTCCGGGAACCAAGTACGTATACCGGTACACGTACTGACGTGAGGTTCAAGTTACCAGACTTTAACTGAGTTTGTGGTATGTGTACCAGTTCGCGTACTGGTGAACCCAAACTTAGTCTGGCCATTTAGGTATGCGTACCTGTTTGCATATTTGAGTGGGTTATGTTCTAAAATCGGTTTGTTCATGAATTAATACATTTATATAATAAGGAATGCAATCTTTTGCAAATCGTGGTTATAATGTTCATGACTTGATTCGAGTGAATTAAAATCGATTTTTCTTCAACTGTATCTTGTTTACTTATATGAGAATATAAACAATTGAACAACTTTAATTTGAACTAGTTTCATTTGAGTCATTTAAACTAGTAATGGTTAAGATGAATAAGGTTGATATGAAAGTGTTCATATGACTAATTTTTGTTAACTATTGTTGATCCAACAAAGGTACACATATTTAGGTACGGTTACCCATATCTAAATGAAGTCACTTTTCATTTATGTGTAACAATCTAAGTTCGATCTAACGGTTTAAAGATATTAGCTTGAGTCCAATCAGGTTTTCATCTGACGATGAATATTGAATGCTTTGTTACCAAGGTAACATTGATTGCAAACCCTGATTTGAAGACTATATAAGGAAGAAATCTAGAAACTGGGAAACTCAATCCCCACACCTCATGTGTGATACTATTTGCGACTAGAGTCGATTCTCCTTTAACCTTAAGTTTTTCACGAAACCCTATAGGTTAACGAATTGAAGACTTCATTGGCATTGTGAAGCCAGACCCAACTATTTTCTCTTTAGTTACGTGTTTTGATCTTGATGTTTTTTTTATCGTGATTGAGTACTATCTTCTCTAAGATTTGTTCGAGATTTAATATCCGATAGGCAAGATAAAAAGTAGTCACAAACATCTTCATATCATGGTTTGTGATTCCAGAATATCTTGTTTTGCTACCATACGATTAAGATTATTTTTAGATGATTGATATTTCTAGGCTGTTCTTTGGGAATATAAGTCCGGTATATCAATTGGTTCACGTTCACTTTGATTTATCAAAAGACGGAACAAAACCTCTAAGTATTTCTGTAGGATACATATTTTTCTATTCAATATACTTTTCTATGTGAGATAGATTGGTTTATCAAGTCTTTGACGTTGGGTCGTAGCAACTCTTAGTTGTGGGTGAGATCATCTAAGGGAATCAAGTGCGCATAGTCTTGCAGGGATTCAGAGGCATAAGGAACGAGACTGTACCTTAACCAATGTGAAATTGGTTAGGGCTCAATTATATTCCAATCCGAAGTTAACTTGGAGTAGGCTAGTGGCTGTAGCATCTTAATACAGTATGGTGTTCAAATCTGGACTAGGTAACGGGGTTTTTATGCATTTGCGGTTTCCTCGTTAACAAAATTTCAGGTGTCTGTGTTATTTCTTTTCCGCATTATATTTTCTATATAATTGAAATATCATAGGTTGTGTGAAAGCTCAATCAATTGAGAATCCAACCATTGGTTGTTGATTAAATTGATTAACACTTGGATATTAATTTTTGATATTGTCCAAGTTATTTCTTATATTCAATTGGGCTCGCAAATTACTATTTGTTTGATTGCAGATTGAATTGCGAAATATAGATATAACTCTTGGATACACTTTTCTTAAGATTGAGTCTGATTATCTAGTTGATTATCTTGAAAGTATATTGAAGTTAGTACATACAGATTGCTAAGCCAAATATTGGGTGTGATTGTTAAATCCACGCTTTTTCAGCCTCCCCCCGTGCAAAGAACAAAGCAACAGGAGGTGCCCAACAAAATCAAAGCCATATCACGTCACGCTTGCATCTAACTACTTACCGATGAAGAGACGAGTTTATGGCTCTCTCGATACCCGCCGAGCGAAGGGAGGCTACATAGTCGGGGTTATAGAGGATATAAGATACCCGGTGCAGTCATATGGCATCCGTTACAGCAGTAGAGAGGATCTCGATAGTATGAAGAGTATAATCGTTCGGTGAATAGCCATACACAGAACTTTCTTGAACGAGAAGGTGGTCGGCTCCTCCGGCTTGGGATACATAAGTGATAGACACATTTTTGTGTCTAAATTGTCCTCAGTGTTTGTATTGTTAGTGCTTGATTTGGTACTTATTATGGTGTTTTTATGTTTGTATAGGTGTTATTGGAGAATTACACTTGTGTGGAAAAAGTTGCTCGAAAAGTTGCTCGAGAATTACACTAAAGGCACCCTCATTTTTAATAAGGGCACCCCATCAAGCAACTACTATTCGCACCCCTATTTTGGATAGGGGGAAACCCTTCTTCTACATTTCAAATTTCTGATTTTGGTGGGAAATGGTGCTCTTCAGGTGACAGAATTAGGGTTGGCATTTTGGACCAGTTTTAAGGAGACTAAAAGGTTAAATTTGATGGCTAAAATTGATAGAGCTAAACATGGATTGTGTGATCGATGGTTTCGATTTGAATTGGCTGAATCGTCGGAATGAAGAAATCAGAGCAGCACAGTTACGGGAGGAGAAACCACGGGATTTCATGTGGTTGCAGTGAATTTTGATCCTTCTATAGCGTTTCTGGAACGTGTTGTGGTGTGTTTGGAGTGTGTTAGCCTAGATGCAATGCAAGAAGTAGATAAAGTAGTAAATAATCCCATAAAAATGAAAAGATTTTATTCCCGAGTAATGAGAAGAATTGGAGACTTTACTGCGAGATTTATTGTTCCTATTTGCTATATACAGAGTTTTCGGAGGTCAGAGAATGGGGATATAGAGTTTGGGAGAGGTACAGAACCAGGAAGTTAAGTTACAGAGAATCACCATTGCTGCTGCTGTGAAGAACACGAAGAACATAAGACGCATGCATACAGTCATAATTGCTACAGTTACAGTGATAGTTATCATTTATTGTTCCCTGTAATAGTTCGTTTGTAACAAATATAATTGTTACAAACCAGGTTTTAATTATTTTCTCCCATTTTCATCATTTGTAAACACTTTGAGCAATGAAATCAACTTTTGAGCATGTTTCCAACATGATGAGAGGCTAAGTACCCGATGACCGAGGCAATGGAGGAACTATTCACTCATGCTTGATTGGTAATTTCTTTTTACAAGCCAGGAGTTGTATCCAAGCCAAAGTCATCACCACCACGTACTACTTGAGTATCTAACACTTGGTTTGGAGTAGAACTTTCTGGTACCTCCTGCATAGAACGACGTCTCAAAATTCTTTTACTTCCACGACTTCGCTAACTTCGAGTGGGACTTATTCGTCCTTTACCACTGGGACTCAAATGAGTCATTCTTATACCACTGCGACTCATTCCTCTAACACCGAGACTCATGCCTCTACTACTACCTGAACCATCATTACCGTCAAATCCTTGACTCATGTCAAACATCATGCCTTCCCTCACTTTTTGCAACTCTTCCAAGTGGAATTTCTGAAATCCCTACAATAGACCATGATAATCGTTCAACTGGGTCTGATACTGCTCCAGTGTAGCATTGACCTCCTAGTATGGATAAGTCCGATCAAGTACACTTGAAGCAATTGGATAAGTAACAATATCTGTAGATGTGGTGGATATAGTTTATATATCCCAAGAAAATGGTGGCATAGTTGACGATGAACTTTGAGAAGGATATGCAAATGCGTCGCCCGTCTCTGGTGGAGGTTGGGAAGGAAGAAATTCATCGGCAAGTAGAATCCTACTTAAAGCTGCGAAATCCATCTAACCCAAAATTTGCGGTTGCATAACAATATTGGGCTTGAAAATAGTGTTAAACCAAAATAGGTAGTCATTTATGTCCATTGGCTCCTTGATCAATTCATCATCTTCTTTCCAATGATGACCTTCCCTTATCAATTTCAAGTAACCATCTTTGGAAACCTATGAACTTAGATAGGGGTTGATGGTTATCACTGATCTTCTTTGCAACTGAAGAAGTTGTCTTTCACCATAATACCAAACACCTTTTTTCAGAAATAGGGTTGTATAACACCATTATTGTAAGGCTTAGCTATACCATTCTCTGAGCTTGTTTTTCTGCGAACTTGGGTATTGCTTCATACGGCTGGGAGACAAGGTTAAGGCTTGTTCTACATAATTGATGAATCTTATGAACAATAGCAGTATGTTAACTATCTTCAATCTTTTCTCCTTACCAATTCTCGGAATCATACTTCAGTATAACCGGAAAAACATTGGTATGATTCTTAAGAGAAGGTTCTGAAACACGAAACCATGTATGCCACCAATACTGAAAATAATAACATTATTGGTTACTAAATTTTTCATGTGAAAATGACAAACAAATGGTGTGAAAAATATTGGTTCTTACCTCCAGAATTCCCCAAAAAGCATTAAAACTATCTTTGACACACGTCGAGCAATCACCGAGCGATATGTAAATCTCTGATAAAATCGGAGACCCCCAATCATATGTTGGTGCTTGCTCTAAATCTTCTAATGCTTCGAGAAAACCAATTAACACCACTGAGCTAGCATTTGGAAATAAACATTGACCTAGTGTCCACAATATAAACAAACGTTTGAGTTACTCATAATGGTCAGGGAACAAATATTGATTATTTGCTAACCTGTTTTCATCCATTTTCTTAGCTTAACCTTGTAAAAATCTTTTCAACCCATGTGCTTTTATTTTTCTATATGAATTATTTCCTTCTAATTCATTTGAGTATAAAGGAATTATCTGTTTCCATTTATCTTCTAATAACCAATTTAGTTTGTTAAATGGAAGTAAGTTTCTAGCACATGGAATTCCCTTTAACATGTATAAATCTATCGGTGTAAGTCCTATTAACAAAAATTATTCATAATTAGAGTTTTTGATTTTTATAAACAAAATAAATAATCTAAAAATTAAATTAGTAGAAAAAACTGACTTACCGTATTCAAAGTCCTTGAAAAAGAACGTGTTTGTAGTCTTCCACCATCGTTCTAATATAACTTGAACTCCTTGAGTCCCGTGGTTTCTAGGTTGTATATGATATAAATGTCGCCAATGATATCTTCTAACTCTATCTTGAACAACAGGGGGAAGTAACTGTAAAATCGTACATAACTCAGTCCATCCACCTCTTAGATTTACCGAATTGATTCGCTCCGGATAGTCAGATAGGTGATTAGAAAACATACCTTCGCCGGCTACTTGTCTAACATTATCAAACTCATAATTTTTATCCACAACAAAACTTAATCCACTAGGTGGGGTACTAGTAGATCCCTTGACTTTTATGTTTCTTTTTCTTTTCTCCATATTTGTTTAAGACGTAAAACAAAAGATAATTTCTTTAACAAAGAGAACAGAAGAGCAGAGAAAAATTGAGAAGGGAAGTGTGAAGAATATATGAACAAGGTACGGTATTTATAGATGTTACAAAGTTGAACGTTGGCGATATTGATTATAAGGCCAGCGCTGAGGTTAATATCGCGCGTTATTGTCAATATCGCCAGCGATAAAGTCAATATCTCCAGAAACTCGGTCGCTCTGTGGTTTTCCCATAGTGGCACAATTGGTTTTCCATGCCAACTGGTATGCCAAATAGTTTTTTTTTTTGGACATGTACATAGGAATAGGCCTTGCTAAAGTGGAATTTTGTTTTTTTTTATGGAAACCGAGTCACAAGTACGAAACAAGGTCAGGTCAACTCTAGACCAACTATGAGTCTCTCCTTACCGTACGAATTTAACCTCTAGTCAGACTTCAATTTACTACACTACGAATTCGTGAAAACCTTTTTTCTTTTTTTGGTAGTCTACATGTGAATGAAGAAAAAGAAAAAGAAGCAAAAAACTTCTAGCTAACAGAAGCTAAAAACTGAAGAATGGAGTTGGGGGGTTGAGAAGATGTCCACCAGTCTCGGACATTATGTTGAATCGCAAACTTTGCGAGATTGTGAGCCACATTGTTGACTCTCTTATTAACAAATTGAAACTCAACTGAGTTTATGGAGGCAACCTTACTGTTGATTTCATCAATGAGATGAGCAATTCTCCATGGGATTGTGGTAATGTTTTTTAGCAGGATCTGAACCACCATCTGGCAATCACCTTCTATAATCACGTTATGAGTCTGGAGTCTAATAGACAATTGAATAGCCAACATAAAACCATGTGTTTCGGCAACTAAAGGATTAGTTGTGTTGAAGTCATTAGCACCAACACCTACAAAACTACCTTGATTGTTCCTTGCCACTGCAGCTGCGAATGACTTATTATCAGAAACCGCAACATCCACGTTGATCTTGATATGATTTGCAGGAGGTAGGGACCAAGTCGATTCTTCAAGTTGATAGAAGGGACCAGAATCTTGCTGCACCAGGTACAACTGTGAATCCGCATTGTAATATAAGTTGAACCAGTATAAAGCGACCTTTTAAATGGAGGGAATACTGATTGGAGCTTTTTCGAACACCACCTTGTTTCTTGCCTTCCATAATGCCCACCATAGACAGGCACCAAGACAAAATTTATATGTATGATCTTCTTTATGTAGCCAATAATTAACACGATCTGTCACTGTGTTTTCAGAAACAAAGTTAGTATTGAAATTCAAAGGTGATGCAAACATGACCACCTGGGTAACTGGACATTGCATGAATAAATGGTCGGTCGTTTCTTCAGCGCTGTGACATAGATAACATTCAGTAGAGACCCCATCAACAAATCTCCCCACTCTTGCAAGAACCCCAATACCATTGTGAAGAACCCTCCATATGAACATGTGTATTTTAGGTGCTAGAGGATTGGATTTCCAGAACAACTTCCACGGAAAAGAAAAATCATTGAGGTAAGATGACTCACCTGCGTTTAAGCTCAGAAGTTTCTGGTATGACTTCGAAGTAAACATCCCACTAGGTGTATACCGCCAGATCAATCTGTCGGTATCAGACTCCTTGTTGATATAAATGTTAACTATTTGGGAAGCAATAAATGGTGGGAAAGAGTCTTCAATCAATTGAGTATTCCATTTACCTTTTCCCGAGAGTATGAGATCACTGACCTTGCTGATGCCATTCGTACCATTCGGTGACAGCGGAGGTGTGTAGCCTGGAAGTGAGGGAATCCAAAGATCAGACTACACATTAATGTTGTTCCCGTCTCCAACTAGCCAAATACAACCGTATTTTAAATTCTCTCTAGAATCAAGAATAACATCCCATGTGCTCGAGCATTTTTGAGGTTTTTTCATACTCCAAAAACAACCACCTCTCATGTATATAGCAGAGAGTAGTTGACACCAAAGAGAATTAGGTTCAGAGAGGAATCTCCATCCAAGTTTAGCCACCAATGCTTTTTTCAGATGCTCCAACGATCTCAACCCCAGTCCCCCCTTTTCCTTACACACATTGAACCAACTCCAGTTAATAAAATGCATCTTCTTTTGGTCTTTCGCATGTCCCCACCATAAATTTCTGATTGATTGAGTAAGTTTGCGAAGAACAGTCTTGGGAAGTAATGCAGTAGCCATGTAATACAAAGGAATAAGAGCAAGAACAGATTGTATAAGAACAGTTCTTCCTGCATGCGATAAGTAATGTTTTATCCATCCTGCGAGTTTAGAATTGAATTTTTCGACCAAGAAATCATGAGAAGAACAGTTATGATCAGGTTTAAGTATTTTGATCCCTAAATTTGTCTTCTACTTCCATTTTATTGACTCCCAGCAACTGAATAACTTCCTCTTGTCTTGCTTCCGGTACCTTATTGTAGTTGATCTGCTGTCCCGACCACCGTGAGTACTGCTGAAGGATATTGGTTACTGCTTGAATAGTATTATTATTAAGAACCCCAAATAATAAGACGTCGTTAGCGAGCATCAAGTGGGACACAGATGGAGCCCATCTATTGAGTTTGTATCCTGAATATAACCCTTTAGATTCCATCTTTTTCATTAAACAGGTGAGACTCTGGGAGCATAATATAAACAAATAGGGTGAGAGGGAGCAACCTTGTCGAATTCCTCTCGCACCACAGAATAATCCATCTGGTTGACCATTAACCAGAACAGAAAAAGATGCAGTTGTTACACAATTCATAATTAAATCATGTGCTTTATCATCAATGCCAAAACTGTGGAGAAAATATTTGATGGGGGCATTTCTTGAAGGGGGCATGGGGGACAAATGACATATTGACACGTGCATCTGATATTAATAAATTTTGTTTCCAAAAATATTAAAAAAAATGTAATTTTGGAGAGAAAATTTGTTTTCTTAAATGGTGTTGATATATTTGGAAACAGATTTCATTAATATCATATGCACGTTTCAATATGTTATTTGTCCCCCATGCCCCCTTCAAGAAATGCCCCCATCAAATATTTTCTCAAAACTATGAAGGACATTGCTAAGATAGGACCAATCCACTCTATCATACGCCTTACTCATATCTAGTTTTAGCGCAAATGAGCCTAAGACAGAATTGGAGTGATTCATAGAGTGAACTAATTCCTTGGCTGCCACAATATTATCCAGAATTTGCCTTCCAGGAATGAAGGCTGACTGATTTTTATCGATAAGGGGATCAAGCAATGTACTTAGTCGACAAGTAATTATTTTGGTGACTATCTTGTATAAGACATTACATAAGCCTATAGTCAGATGGGCTATCTGGGTTTTTCACTTTGGGTATAAGGATTAAATGTGAGTGGTTCAAACCTGGAGGTAGGGATGCATATCTGAAACAATCTTGGATTAGATTCACCACCGCCTCACCAGCAATGTGCCAACACTTCTTGTAAAAGAGAGCCGGGTATCCATCGGTCCAGGAGCTTTTAGCGACCCCATATTTTTTATGATGTTAGTGATCTCACTTTCTGTAGGTATTAGGGCTGCACATGGGTCGGTTTTGGCCTCACCCACCACCCAACCCACTGATGGCGGGTAACGGAAGTTGTCACCCGCAACCAACCCACCATTACAATAGGTCGGTTTTCACCCGACCCACAATATGGCGGGTTGGATCGGGTGGGTGGCGGGTTACCCACCATAAAATACGCATTACTTGGGAAAAATAATAACCCAGAAGGCTGAAAATGGAGCATGTCTGAATGTGTGCATTATGAGGAACTTGATGTTCTGATTCTCCCTGAGTCATTTGACTCCACTTTCTGAGGAGCAGGAGGTCCACTCGAATTTCCAATTATCTTTAGGCGTAATTCACTATCCTTTTGAATTTTGACCTGCAAGCCCATCCCAACATCGACAGAAGCAAGATCCTGGATATGATCAATTTTCTCTGTAAAATACAGAGCTTTGCAAGATAAAATAGGGGAGAGAGAAAAAGCGTCATTAAGACCTAGTTCTCTTCTTAAGAAATTCCCAATTTCTTCCCAACAATTAATTGTTTTATCACATTCACACAGAAGGGCCCTATTCCATCGATTCTTCTCTCGATCTCCCAAATTAGGAAAGTGTACTTGATTAAATAACTCTTTGGTCTGATCTATAACATCACTCACATGCTCCACCACAGGACCACTAAGACAATCTTCAAAAGCTTTTGCCATCGTCATCCACAGATGTCTGTCATTTCCTGCCGGCAAGAAACAAACTTTAGCAGGATTAGATCGGACATAAGATTAAGAAAAGGAATAAAATAAAATCAAAGGAACCCATTAAGCTGTAAATGATAGATAAATTAACCGACCAAACGTTTGTGGCAATGGAAAACAACAACCAAAATAAATAATATTTGCAAAAACAGATCCAATTGAATCCATGCCTAAATTGGTTTTTTTCTTCTTCCTTCATCCATCTCTATCTACTTTTCTTCTTCTCCATCTTCAACTAATTCATCTTATGATTCTGAAATCAGTGATTCAATGGAGGCAGCGGCAGTGCTTTTCGAAGAAGACGAAGAAGAAACTGAGAGAAAGAAAGAAGTACGGAGGCAGCGGCAGGGCTTTGCGATTAGGTTTAGATAAGAGTTCATTTTGTATAAACGGCTAGGATCAACTGATAAGGGTAATCTAACGGTGACGGTGGTTTATGGCGGGTGGGCGGGTTGGGTCGGGTGAAAATAGGTGCCACCCACAACCGACCCAACATATGACGGATGAAAATAGGTGCCACCCACAACTGACCCGCTCCTAGATGGGTTGGGTCGGTTACGGGTAATTTCTGGCGGGTGCGAGTTGGGTCGGGTTTGTGCAGCCCTAGTAGGTATCGCAGCTTTTTTTTTGATGCAATTGTAGGTATCGCAGCTAGAGACATGCATTCATCCCTATTCAGTCTTTTATCATTATCCAACCTGAAATTTTGAGAACAAACAGATGTATCTTTGGAGAATATTCGTGAAAACCTGGAAAGGTTATAAAAAATCATCTTCTTCTCTGGATAGTTATTTCGACCCCTTCAAACCAAATCAAGATATATGGAGCGAGTACTTCCTGAAGATATTACAGTAAACATATTTTCTAGGGTTACATTCGAATCTCTATTTGAATGCAGATTAGTATCCAAGACATTGCTTCTTTATCCAAGCTTAATCCCCGTTGCTCAGATTCAAAGGTTAGTTTCATTTCCCTCAATTTGTTATCAAATCAAACATTCCAACTTATTTATCTAGAGTATGATCATGAAAATGAACAACAACAACTTAGAATTTCAAAGATTAATCATCCGCTCATCAGGAGAGTACATTATCAGTGCACCATGTTTGGCAGCGCTCCGTTCCGGAAGATAAAGTTTGTCATAATTGGTTCATCTAATGGTTTGATCTGTTTATCTATACCTTTAGATGGCTATTATGGGGATTTTAATGATCCACTCTATATCTATAATCCTGTTACTAGAGAATATATATTTTTACCAATCTGTACTGATGAAAATTGTTTGGAAGGTAAAAGAAATGTGTTTGGATTTGGTTACAGAGTATAAGGTTGTTCGAATTTATTATGAATCAGATGAGCGTACAGAATCAGGAAAACTTCAAGTGTACACTCTTGGGGCTGGTACTGGGTGGAGAAACTAAGGGGAAATTGCTTATTCTTTGCAGACGAATAATTCATATTCGCCAGGGATGAATGCAGATGGAGAGGTTTATTGGTTGCACCAAGAGATGTCGGAGAAATATTGTGCCCCTGGTATAATGATGGAATCAAACGAAGGTAGAATTGTGGCTTTCAATTTGGCAGATGAGGTATTTCGGTAGCTTCCTACTCCGCCGTATTACATTACCCTGTCTGATGGCCAGCAATTTGTGGCTTTTCTTTATCATCAAATCCAGGTTTTGGGAGGCTGCTTGTGTTATGTTCATAAAGAAACACATGACACTATTAATATATGGTCATTCAAGAAGAATGACGATTCTAGTAGTTGTAGTATAAATGAGAAGGAAGAGGACTCGTCCAATTGGAGATTGGCAGGCACCGTGCAACTGCAACGTGACCATCTTGCACAATTCTTTGACCTCACAGAGAGCGGAGAGATTTTATATTGGGATGATAAGAAAACTGCTTTGAGTTATGACCCCGGAACCGCAAGTATAAAAGAGCTTTCAAATGATGGTACTACTGGTTTGGAAGTTTTTGCAACGATACGTTACCAAAGTAGCTTTGTTTCATTAAAAGCTGTAGGAAAAGAGAATGTCAAGATGTTCGATCGAATCAACTGATTGATTACTGGAGTACTAGAAGATTTGCAATGGGTTGATGATGAGCTTCACCATACAATTTCTCATCAAAGAAAGGGGGCAAACACATCTTGGAGCATATTTTGGGGTCAAAACAGTCATACAATCAAAATAGTTGGTACTTCTAGTACGACTAAACTTATCTTTATTTCTTTATTTACTTTTTACTGTTATGTAGTTAGTCCTCTTTTGGTATTAGCTTACTTTGTAGACGCTTTTAGATGAATCTATTTGTAGCTCTTGTCGTATATGATGTTGGACTCCTTTAGATTAATCAATGTACTGCCTTTCTTGTTTGTTCACGTTTAGAATATTCAACAGTGTGTTTATCTATGTTAATGGGTGGATTAACATTGCATGTAAGTAGAGATTTTACATGGTACTTATTTCATAATGCTGCTTCAAAAGCCCTTAACATATGTGGATTGGTTTGGGTTAATTTCTCAATAGATCAATTTTAGTGTGTTCTGGAATGTATGCTTGACAGGGATAAGTGTGATCATCTGGAAACTCACATTTAAGGTATGCACAGATCCACATATATCAAGTTGCTCACTGCAAGTGTGTGGGTGTGTTTGTGATTCAGTGTCTTTTTTAAATGCTGGTTTCAATGGTCCAGGGTGTTATTTCTGTACATGGATTGTGTAGGTTGTGTGCGAACTGTTCTAAGTTTGTCAGTGAATGGTGGTTTTCATAGAGCAACAAGCAGTGAATAGTTTCAAGTTCTCTTTTTGTCTATGTTGATCATTCATTCATTTTTCAATTGGTTTCTGGTATTTAGATTAAAATCGAAATTTTGTTGTGCAGAAAGTAGAAATATGCAGCCAGCATTGGCTTTCCAAGGGTTACTCTGCCCCAAACTTGTCGAAGAAGGCACAACAAGAATGGATTGCTACCCTAAGCTTTTGCTGAAAAATTCAAGTATGAAGAATTATAAATCTGATGTATGGAAGCTGGACCTGCATTACTGCATGGTTTGCCAACGTTTCTGGAGTTCTGCACGCCTGAAAGGAGCATCTGTGAATGATGGGGCCTCAAATCCTACTAAATCATTGTTTGATCCAAATAGATTGGCCAAACCAAAACCAGGATCTCCTACTGATTCAGTTGGTTGCTTCAGCATGGACGGGAAGACAGGCTGAACATGGAATAACTTCGCACACAAAGCCCCGAAATGTTAGTATAACTTATAACAGGTATGCAGCTTTTATTTTTACTCTTTACTATTTAAATTCCAAGAAAGAAAGTATTCATTTTATTTAGTACATCCACCCTCGCATGAAAGTATTCACTCTTTACTTTTATTTAGTCTTAGTGGTGGGTGATCGATTCCACCCTCGCATGCACCCATGTCTGTGTCCATCGAATATTCATTTTTGGCAGAAAGAAAGTACATCCATGAGAATCCAATTACCATTGTACTACAGTGCCCATGTTTTTGAACTGCACAAGCATTTCCTTGTGTATTATTTGCCGTTTTATACTGAAAACGGAGTAATAAAACAGAGAAGGAAGAAGAACTTTGGTTAGCAAGGGCAGAGAAATAACAGACCGAAAAAAGATAAAATAATGTTACACGTGGTTTTGTTGTTTTGCGAAGATAAGCTAGCCACGTCAGCTAGTGCTATGAGTAGAGTGCTGTTTAGAGTGGGGAATAGCATTTCCATTAAGTATTTGATAAGATTTTAAAATTTTATTAATACCTACCCAGAAGTACATTGATATCAATGTTTAGGTATACTAATCAATGGATTCAAAGTCAACAAATATCAATGTTAAAACATAGATACTAATCATAGCAGCCCTAGCTTACACTTTTTCAGCGATATCAATGTACAAGCTTTAGTTTCCGCCTCTGTTATTTGTTCTCCTCCCGTCTTTCTGTCTTATTTTTTGAATCATTGGATTCCAGCACAAGCTTTAGTTTCCGCCTCTGTTATTTGTTCTCCTCCTGTCTTTCTGTCTCTTAGAGTAAACCTAAGAAACCTAATAGGATAAAAGACTGGTCGTCTCTTGAGGAAATCGCCTCTCAGGTGGACCTTCCCTGGTTTGTAATTGGTGATCTTAACATAACTCTCAATTTTTCTGAAAAGTTTAGAGGGGCTCATTAAATTCCTCACCTATCTACACTTGGTCTTATAAACAAAAAGATGATGCCTGATCAAGGCTAAGAACCTAGCACAATCAGGGAGATTGGCGTGGAATTTAATGATTAGTTCCGGTTCTCCTTGGGCAGACACACTTAAAGCCAAGTATCTCAGAAATTGTAGACATCCTTTAGACTCAAAAATTGCTAAAACTGGCACATGGTTATGGACTTGTATCCATAAAGGGTTGAAACTTATTCGACCCTACTGTTTCTGGGAAGTTAACCAGGCCTTTCTATCAGCATCTGGGAAGATTGGTGGATTCCTGGATTCCCCTCGATCACTAATACCAAACCTTCTTGTCTGATTATTGTCAGTGACCTCATTGATGAGTCCACTAACTCATGGATTGTCTCGTTATTTTTTGCTACTTTCACTTCTGATATTGCTATGGCTGTAACCAGAATTAGTATTAGGTATGGTCAGAATGACTCGTATTTAGTACCAAGTCGTCGTACTCTTTAATCAAACCTTTCTCTGGTCATAGCAACATATCTTGGGATAGGGTCTGGAATATCAAAACTTCGGCTAGAGTTCAACTGTTCATTTACAAGTGTATCCAGAGTATGCTCCCTCTTACTTTCTGGCTAGAACATTCTAAAACTTATAGCAGAATAGGTTGACTGCACCAGCTGACACTCAATGGCAATTTCCACCCACTAACATTCTAAAACTCTAATCCTAACGGACTGTTGTGCAGGGAAGTAAGAAGCAGAACTTTGACGGCTCAGACGAAGGACGAGATGGAGATGCTGGGAATGGTGGAGGCATTTGTTTGGGGCTTTCTATTGGAAATCAAGATATCGTTATAGAATCCAACTATGCATTTCCCAATGTAAAGGTTAGCATAATTTGAGTCTGGAGTTGTTTTTGGGCCCTGGTTCTTTTTTCGCTTGATAAATGTGCATGATTTCCCAATGTTCAGTTCTTTTGGTATGTTGACCGGTTCCGAGCTCTTTCTTAGCCTGCTTCCGTCAATGGTTATTCCCACCCAAGGGAAATTAGTATCCAGGATTTCATAGCTGTTTGAGGGATTTATTTATTATTTACATTTTATATGGACGTTTGTATGCATTTTTAAAGAAGAAGCGGCTCGTTCCTTTTTGCCGGGAGGTGTCTCATTTTAAGATGTAATCCATCATTTTGCTTATTTAGTATACACTTTTTGATTATCGTCTGTCCCTTGTTTCGTTCCGGCGTAAGTATCGCACTCCATCTTTCGAAATTTATTCACATCCCTGATATTTAGCATTTATAATTTGTCAGTCAACTAGTGTTTGTGTTAAGCTCATTAATGTTAACTATTTCCCCCCTGAAGTTTTCTCCTAATAACCCTTAGTCAACCAACTGCTTTCCCACTATATTTTGCGTCTTTTATCTCAAGTTCAATCCCAACTACAGTGACCTTTCAAAACCTGCGCCAAAGCCCAATTTCATACATCTGCATTCAACATATAATCATAAAAGGGCTTATAGCAATTTGTCCCTTCTAACTCGAGCCATTCTAAGCCAATATGAACATTCTAGCCTGGAACTGCCAAGGCATAATGCAATCAAACTTCAGTACAACATCTACAAGATATAGTATCATTGCACAAACTCGAGATCCTATTCCTTTCAGAAACTTTAGCAAATGACCGACATATGTCAAATCTTGCTCGCTCGCTTCGATTCCAAAACCTAACCTTTGTTCCCAAAGTAGGTCGTAGAGGTGGACTGTCTTATGTGGAACAACCTAAATCTTCGGGTTCTTCTCCAGTCCCAAAGTTACATTCATGTCATTATTACTCCCCTAGCTCCGGCACAACCATGGCTCTGCACTGGCATCTACGGTCCTCCTCATCCAGATGCAAGAACATATTTTTTGGCAAGATTTCCCAATAATCTTCCCAAATCCCAACAACTCAACTCCTTGGCTCCTGATAGGGGAGATTAATGACATAATGGACCAATCAGATAAAAAAGGCGGCAGACAAGTCACATATAGTCAGACTCAACCGTTCCTAACAATGATAAATGAAAGGGTTTCATCGATCTAGGATTTCGAGGAGATCCATTTACTTGGACAAACAACCAACAGGGTCAAGACAACATCATGGAAAGACTAGATAGAGCAATTGTAACCCAACACTGGCGTACAACGAACCCTCATGCTGGAGTCACCCACCTTCCAAGGATTGCATCGGATCACGCACCCATCTTGCTACACACCAAAGCAATTTACTAGCAAGGGCAAAAGAATTATAATTTTGAACATCTATGGCTGACACATCCACATCTCAAACAAATCGTCGAATCCGCATGGACACAACAAAGCGACTCAGATTCTGCCCTGGATCTTCAACTCGGGTTAATCACAACAGGACAAACATTAATGGACTGGAACAAGGACACTTTTGGACATCTTCCAAAGTTGATTCGTAATTCAACAACACAAATTAAGATGGCTCAACATCAATGTGCTATTCACATCGGAGAAGAACTAAATTTTTGGATAAATCGCGAGAAGGAGCTACGCAATCATCACCTAAATTTACTTCAATGCCATGCAACATACTGGCAGCAAAGATCCAGAATACAATGACTCCAATCAGGAGACAATAATACAACCTTCTTTCATACCAAGGAAACCATACACCGAAGCCGCAACAACATAAAGCAACTATAGGATCATCAAAACCAACTGGGTCAGTGATAAGGATCAAGTAATCCAGATTATACTCGATCATTTCACCAATCAATATTCATCCCCAAGCACAACTCTAGACGAAGAACTCTTTGAAGAATTAGCTCCACGATTGACAACTTCACAATGTGACCAGCTCTCGGCAGCCGTAACAGTAAAGGAAATCAAGAAAGCACTGTTCTCCATCAACTCTGAAAGTGTTCCTGGTCCAGATGGATACACTAGTAAGTTTTTTGGGATACCACCCATATTCAATTAATTGCTATGGTTCGAAGTTTTTTTGATAATTTAAACATCCACCCTCTCATGAATCATACAAACATTACACTGATTCCGAAAGTTGACAACCCAACAAAACCATCCCAATTCAGACCTATAAGCCTCTGCAATGTTAGCTACAAAATCATCTCAAAAATCCTAGTCAACCGCTTACGCCCTCTTCTTCCATTCTTAATAAGTCCATATCAAAGTGCCTTTGTCCCTAAGAGATCCATACATGATAACATCATAATTTCCAATGAGATATTTCATCACATCAAAACATTTTCAACCACAAAAAACCCAAAAATAGCTCTCAAAATTGACATCCAAAAAGCTTATGATAGCCTGGACTGGGGATTCATTTACAAAACTAGGTTTTCCATCAATATTTGTGGAATATATCATGATATGTATCAAATCGGTAACTTAATCAATCAACATCAATGGTACACCGTATGAATTCATTACTCCTACCAGAGGCATTAGACAAGGTGATCCCATATCTTCATATATATTCATTATATATGCGGAAATTTTATCAACAAACCTTGCCAAACTGGAGGCAAAAAAACTGGTTCAGGAAATCCGGATATCAAAAAAAGCACCCCCCCCCATCCTTCACCTAATGTATGCAGATGATTTTCTCATCACATACATAGCTACCCAGGAAAGTAGCAACCACCTTCAGAAAATTATTCAATCATATGGCTCTTCAGCTGGTCAAATTATCAACGCAGCAAAATCAACCATCATTCACCGCCCAAGACTACAACAACAACACATCGATGTTCTTCATCAATTCTTCGGCATGCCAACCACATCAATCCCACATATATACTTAGGAGTTCAATTCAAACACGGGAGGACCTCAAGTCACATCTTCGAATCACTACTCCAGTGATTGGCATGCAAATCCCAAGGATGGATCACAAAATGCCTTACCCATCTAGGTAGACTAGTCCTAATAAAAACCTCTTTAACACCAACCTCAAATCACCTCATGCAAAAACAGATTTTCCCAACCCATGTTCACAAACAAATTGATCCAATCACTAGGAATTTTTTCCGGGGTCATGATTCTTCGGTCCGAATACTTCACCTACTAGGATGGAACAAGCTAAACAAGCCAATAGCGGAGGGAGGGATGGGCATCAAGAAGAGTAGTCATCACAATAAAGCTCTTTTCATGAAAACAATTTGGAACATTCACGACCAGCCACATTCCATTTGCTCAAGACTCTTCAACGAGAAATACCTCCACAATCAGCCTATATTGCAAAGTACAATTTCAATACCCAGTACTGCAAGCCCGCAATGGAAACAAATGGCATCTCTCATACCTACTGTCAAAAAGCATATATTTCACCAAATAGAAATGGTTTAGATACTCCTATCCAAGCTAATTAGATACCTCACTTTCAAAACATTGATCCAAGCCAATGCGACCCTATTTAATATGTCACATAATTAATCGACCCAATCTCTCATAAATGGAATCATGATCAGTTGAACATCCTACCCAACAATGCAACCCAACATATTATAACTATCCACCTTCCCCTTAATAACATCTCAGACAAAATTATTTGGCCCCACTCTAAATCTGGTAAATACACTACAGCGTCCGGGTACAACTGTCTACTCCAGCAGGAAAAAATCTCTCTCCCACAACCTCACCCTCAACCCCTTCCAAACACAAAATTCTTATGGACCTTACCGTGTCATCCAAAAATACATCTTTTCTTGTGGAAATCTATAAATGAAGGTTTGCCAACCTTCTCTCTACCCCATCACATCAATCTCTCGACTTCCAACCTCTGTCCCCGTTGCAGCTCTGATCCTGAAACAACCAATCACATGCTAATTCATTGTCCATTAGATCGATCCACTTGGACCACCCTCTCTAACCGCATATCAACAAACCAACCCCAGGGTAACCACCAACCAATTATCATAAACCACCAAACAACCATTTCTTAATTACTGCAAACCCGAGGTAATACATCTTCTATCACATCCTGTTGTTTCCTATTATGGTCTTTATGGACAACCAGAAATGAGATCGTATTCAATCAAACACAATCCACAGATGATGACATCCTGGAAAGATCATTCACACAACATCATGAATTTGAATGGGCAAATTTGACCTCCCCTCCAGTTCTCCCCGGGGAGCTTTCTTGTAGATTGGCAACAAACATAAAAAAATCTTCTACAACCATTCAAGTAGGTTGGAGTGTCCCAATATCAGACTGGTTTAAAATAAATACAGATGGTGCATCTAGAGGCAACCCAGGAATAATGGGAGTAGGATTCATATGCAGGAACTCAAGCGCACACACGGTTTTGGTTATTGCACAACCTCTGGGTATAACCACAGCGCTAACGGAGGAAACATGGGCCGCAATCATAGCAACCGAAGCAGCAAATGAAAGAAATTGGAATAAAATCATATTCGAGACGGACTCATAAAATCTCGTGCACTTCATTAAAACTCCAAAGAAAGCCCCATGGTATATCTCTGCAATGATTGAAGAAATCATACATCGAATACGTCAAATCCCATGTTGTGTTATTCAACATAATTATAGAGAAGGAAACCAAGCAGCGGATGGACTTGCAAACTTTGCAGCTGACGGCAGCCATGCGGGAAACCTATCAACATCAATTTGGGAACAGACGAATCCGTCTTTTCTTAACCAAATTCTTTTGAGCGACTCTATGGGAATCACATTCCCACGTGTAATAACATTTTAATTGGTTTTTACTTTACTACATGCTTCAAAAAAAAAAAAAAAAAAAATATTATCTACATCATGTTACTAAGGATCCTTTAACTAAACTTGTAGCAATTCACATACTCTTTTTCTTTGTGCAAGCGCCATGGATGATGTATGCTTGCAACAAAATCACATATTCAGTTCATCCACAGCCTGGTGTTTAACTTTTAAAGCGCGCAAGATGTACAAAGAGTTCCCCGCATTTAGTTTCTTTCCCTCCTCACCCATTTTACTGATATTTTTCGTGTTCACTCCGCGGTACAACCCCCATTTGAAACCGTCACAATTAACCACTACAAGGATGACACACAAATTCAAGCCTCAAAAAGGACTTAGACAAGGGGATGCACTTTCCCCATTCTTGTTCATCCTTGTAGCTGAAGTCCTCACCAAACTTATGGAAAGAGCTGAATCTTTACATATGATTTCAGGATTTCATATTAACTCTGCTATCAATGTGACTCATCTACAGTTTGCTGATGACACATTAATATTCCAAGATTCCAAAGAAGAAATGGTGGAGAACTAAGTTATGGTTCTACAGATATATGAAGCAATAACTAGGTTGAGAGAAACAGGCGAACTATGGCCAATAAGAGAACTATGGCCAATAAGTAGTTCTAAATCCAAAAGTAGCATTATGAATTCCTCAAAATTCACAAAAATATATGGCTGATGCTACCATTTTCCATCTCTTGGGCCATTTGGCTCGAGAGAAACAAGCGAACTATGGCCAATAAGCGTGCCAGACAACAAGATTGGATCATTGTCGAGGTGAAGACACTAGTGTTTCAATGGGGTTCAATTATGAACTGGTTTAGATTGATTTCTTTTAATGATCTTGTAAACAACTGGGAAGGTTCACTTGACAGAAATAGTTAGCTTGTCTGGGTTTTGAGTCTACTCGTATTGTTCCTTTTTTTCTCAATAAAATTTTACCCCTTTTTATTTATAAAAAATAAGGGTTAGGAATCAAATGGATTTCCCTTTCCTTTCATAAAAAAAAAAAAGGGTTGTGAATCACATGGATTTTGATTGTTCGAGATCAATTTAACCTTGCTTGTTTGTGGTGATCAATACATTTGTACAATTAAAATTGTTCTTTTCATATGCTTAATTAAAGCATATTCAACCAAGTTGGACATTCAAGGATGCATATTTTTTTTATTTTATTTTTGTAAGTTTATGGTGTTAGAATACGGGAATCCAACTCAAAACCAATTGGAAATGAGTGGAGAGGCACTAAAGGATTATAAACTGCAGGATCTTAGATTCCCAGACAATGTGGGACTAATAATCTCAACACGCCCCCTCAAGTGTAGCCTCGTTGGGTCTAACACGTGGACAATAAATCGGGTGACGCGGAGTAAAGGCGCGGTCAAATGACTCGTCGCAAATAACCTGCTATGATACCATGTTAGAATACGGGAATCCAACTCAAAACCAATTGGCAATGAGTGGAGAGGCCCCTAAGGGATTATAAGCCGCATGATCTTGTTAAACTTAAGATTCAACTCAAAAATAATTGTTATTATTTATCTCCAAAATGGGAGGTATTTATAACCAACATTACAAGAATTAAATAATTACATTAATTAAATAATGGAGTAGGTAAATGAAGAAAACAAGGAAGTCCATGTTAGGTGAAGGTTGGTGGAGTAGGTGTAGAATACAAGGAAGTCCATGTTAGGTGAAGGTTGGTGGAGTAGGTGTAGAATACAAGGAAGTCCATGTTAGGTAAAGGTTGGTGGTGTAATTGGAGGAGTGATTGGTGGAATTGGTGGAAGGTTGATTCAACACTCTCCCTCAAGGTGGTGCATATATGTCACATATGCCCAACTTGACAAGTGAATCGTTAAATATATTATTTGATACGGCCTTAGTCAGAATATCTCGCAAATTTGTTGTGTTGTTCGGACATATGGTACTTCAATAATTTTTTCTTCAAGTTTCTCATAAATGAAGTTCCTATCAATTTCCACGTGCTTCGTTCGATCATGTTGCACCGGATTCTCTGCAATTTTGATTCTTGATCGATTATCACAAAACAACTTCATAGGTTTTTCAGGATGGGAAACCAAGCTCTCCCATAATCCTTTTCAACCATAAAAATTCACAAATGCCTTTTACCATTGCTCTATATTCTCGCTTCAAAGATTGGATAAGGAAATAACATGTTGTTTCTTAGACTTCCATGTCACTAAATTTCCTCCAACAAAGGTAACATACCCAGATGTTGATCTTCTCCTGTCACCTTTACCTCCCCAGTCTGAGTCGGTGTAACCTGATACATCAAGATGTCCATGTTTTGAAAACATCAAACCTCTGCCTGGTGCGGACTTCAAATATCTTAGTATCCTGGTGACTGCATCCATGTGTTGCTGACCCGGATTATGCATAAATCTTCTTACAACACTTACATCATAAGCAATATCTGGCCTTGTATGAGAAAGATAAATCAATCGACCAACTAACCTCTGATATTGTCCTTTGTCTGCTGGTATTTGATCAGAACATTCTTCAAGACCATGATTTTGTTCCATAGGAGACCCAATTGGCGTACAACCAGTCATACCAGTTTCCTTCAACAAATCAATCACATATTTTCGCTGACAAAAGAAAATTCCCTTTCTGGATCGATTAACTTCAATACCCAAAAAGTACTTAAGTCCACCCAAATCTTTCATATCAAACTCAGAATACAAGCAATTTTTCAGATTACTCATCTCTTCAGGGTCATTTATTGTTACCACCATATCATCTACATAGATAATGTTGATTTTTACTCTTGTGAAGTATATACCCAAACTTCTTCATTGCAATGCGAAATCTACCAAACCATGTCTGGGAGATTGTTTCAAACCATATAAAGCCTTTTTTAACTTACACACAACATTAGCATTGTTTGGAGCATTATAACCTGGAGGTAGTGTCATGTAGACTTCTTCTTGCAAGTCACCATGTAAAAAGCATTTTTTTACATCCACTAATGAAGTTGTTGTAAGTCCAAAGCTCGAATAGTGTTGATTTTTGCAACATGAGCAAACGTCTCGATAATCAATACCATAATCTTAAGATAGAATGAATTATTGAGGTAAACCCTTTAGCCACAAGTCTTGCTTTATATTATAGAGCCATCTGATTATGCTTGATAGTATATATCCGGATTATGTGATAGTATATACCCACCTGCAGCCAACTGGTTTCTTTCCTTCTGGTAGTGAGACTATATCCCATGTACCATTTTCTTCATGTGCCACCATCTCCTCTTTCATAGGACCAGCCCATTTCGGATTAGATAGTGCTTCTTCTGCTGTACTTGGAATAGTAACATCTGCCATTTGACTGACAAACGCTTTTCCCTCTTTTGATAATCTATGAGTTGACACATAATTCACAATAGGGTATTTCACCTTCCTTATTGCTTCAGGTGAAAAATGATCTGGTGGAACTCCACGATTACTCCTTGGTGGCAACTGGTACCTGTCGGTTTCAGGTAGTTCACAAGTATCATTAGTATTAATCAAACAATCTATGCTTACCTCAGGGATATCGGCACCGACTGGAGGACAATTAGATGTAGGTACTGTTGGTGAAGAGAGAGATGGAGCTTCAAGAGCATGGGTGTCAATTTCTTCGGAAACAGGAATATCGAACTCTTGAACCGGCTCCGTGACTTGTATATCATCAATTCTTGAACTAATGACAGTTGGATGTGTACTTATGCTTGTTTCATTTGCTGTCATATTTATTTCACTATTAGTCGGAAACAAATCCATCCAATTCAACTCTTCAATAACACTCTCTCCCTGAAGAGGAGAATCAGATACATCAGATGAGTAAAACATTTCTTGCTCAAAAAAGGTGACATCCATGGTAACATAAAATTTATGACTTTGAGGATGATAGCACCTATAACCCTTTTGGAATGGATGATAACCAATAAAAACACATTTTATAGCACAAGGATCTAGCTTTGTACGTAGATGTTTCTGCAGATGTACAAAAACAACACAACCGAATACCCGTGGAGGAAGCTTAAGATGAGAAGGTATTGTTACAAACGAAGCCAATTTGTCCAAAGGTGTCTGAAATTTTAAAACACTTGTTGGTACTCGATTAAGAAGATATACTGCACTAGTAATGGATTCTTCCCAGAATTTTGGCTTCATATTTGACCCAATCAAGCATGCCCTTGTAATTTCAAGTAACTGGCGATTTTTTCTTTCCGCCACACCATTTTGCTGTGGCGTAGACGGGCAACTAGTTTCATGAATAATTCCATGTTCTCCAAAGTATCCTTGTAATACTTCATTAACATACTCACCACCATTATCAGAACGAAGGACCTTTAAGTTAGACGAAAATTGTGTCTGAATCATTTTATGAAATGCACAAAAACGATCAGCCACATCACTTTTATTCTTCATTAAATAGATCCAAGTCATACGAGTACAATCATCGATGAAGATAACAAACCACCGAAATCCAGAAGTACTGGTAATACGAGAAGGTCCCCAGACATCAGAATGAACTAAATCAAATGGGATGTATCTACTACTGAAACTATCTGGGTAAGTAGTACGACGACTCTTCGCAAGAATGAAAGTATCACATTTAAAGTCTGACAGTTTGCAAGACTTAAACAAATCAGGAAACAAGTGCTCCAAATATCCAAAAGAAGCATGTCCTAACCGGAGGTGCCACAGTAAGATCTGATTTTTAGATGCACAAGAAGACCTTTTAACTGAAAGAGATATCCCTTCACAAACATCTTCGATGTAATATAAACCATCTCTCTTAGTACCTCGCCCAATTATCTCCCCGTTGCCGAGATCCTGAAGAAGACAGAAAGTGGGGTAGATTAGTACTAAACAATTTAACTGTGTGGTTACTTGTGCCGCAGACAAGAGATTATTTGAAAGAGAAGGAACCAATAATGTGTGTTCTAGGGACAAGGAAGGTGTTAAATCAACTCTCCCAGCTCCGGTAACCAGATACGGTACACCGTTGGCGTTGGAAATAGTTGTATACGCAGGTAGCAACGGATCTTTCAAAATAGAGGCATCGAACGTCATATGACCCGTAGCACCAGAATCGAGAATCCAACCATGATCTTTTCCAGAATCAGTAGCAAGTAAAGCAACGTCAACCTTACTTGATTGCTGGAAAAGGTTCGGGTTTACCAAAGAATGAGATTCCACGACGGAAGAATGAGTATCGGTTGTCGTAGTCATCATTGAAGTACATGTATCTACCCCTCTTTGGTCGATCTTTATTTGTATTTTATAGGCGTCCCACCAATCGGGATAGCCAATTTTCTTGAAACATTTCTCCACGAAGTGTGAATTGCTTCCACAGTAAACACAACGTCTAACGGAACACATTATCACGATTAAAGAAGAAATTATATGAAGTATGAATACCGGTCGCAAGCAGCTTGCGAAAAACTTGGCAAGCGTTTTTTTTTTTTTTTTTTTTTTTTAACAAATGACTAAAAAAAAGGTACAAATGAACTGATTGTGTACACAACTGTTTCTGGGGGGTGAAAAACAAACCGGCTAGATTCTACCTAGAAGCTAAAAATTATATGAGTAGTCGAATAAGAGGAACAAGTCCTATAACGGTAAAAACGGTAAGAGTTTAAATTCAAATCAAGTTTTCTCTCTTGCACAGAGAAATTAAGTTTGACAAATCAACCAAATATATGAAAACAAACTTAACAGGGTTTGCTTATAAGAAAAACAAACTCAATAAAAAAATCTTGATCAAAGATGATAATGTTTGTATGAAACAAAAAACAAGAAGACAACTTACTTAGTCCAAGATAAATGGATTAACAAGTTTAAGTAGGATTTAAAAAGGACAATCATAAACTCAACATAACAAGTTTATCATAAAATCGGTAGTACAACTTACTTGTTTCAATAAGTGTATAAAGAAAAAACAAGAACCTTAAGCCAGCGGAAGAAGGATCAATCGAAGTAACGAAGCACTCACTATTACTAAGAAGCACTCAACTCACCATGGAGCTCTGATACCATGTTAAACTTAAGATTCAACTCAAAAATAATTGTTATTATTTATCTCCAAAATGGGAGGTATTTATAACCAACATTACAAGAATTAAATAATTACATTAATTAAATAATGGAGTAGGTAAATGAAGAAAACAAGGAAGTCCATGTTAGGTGAAGGTTGGTGGAGTAGGTGTAGAATACAAGGAAGTCCATGTTAGGTGAAGGTTGGTGGAGTAGGTGTAGAATACAAGGAAGTCCATGTTAGGTAAAGGTTGGTGGTGTAATTGGAGGAGTGATTGGTGGAATTGGTGGAAGGTTGATTCAACAGATCTTAGATTGCCCAACAATGTGGGACTAATAATCTCAACATATGAAAAGCAAAGTCTTGTTTTTCTTCTGAAATGAGAACAAGAGGCAAACGGTAAGTCATACATTATTACCGTCTCTTGATTAGTCTACTCTTTTGTACGGTTCCGAGAATGTGGTTTCCTTTTGAACTTGAAACCTCGGGAAACATGTTTTGCTTGGGAATAACTGCATTTTGTTCATAGACCAAAGCAAAGAATTTACCAGCTAAGTCCTCAGCGAAACAAAAAATGGATACACAAGACAAATGCATAGCAATAAAAAGTCACAAGATAACAAAACCCAAAGTTCAATCACCACTTGTAATTAAATGGTACTAGTATTACTTACAATATCTCTTTATGCTCAGCAAAAGTTCCATAAAAATTCGATGCAAGTGTTCCGTGCAAGCGTTACCAGCCATCTCTGTCAGGTATTCCAATATGGCTGCAGGAGCTTCCACTCTTCCATTGACAGAAAAAACATATAGGGTTGGTTGGCAGAAAATGACGATATATGCTAATTAACAATGGCGCTCAATCCCTTTCTACCCTGCATGCACTAGTACTTCCTCCTTTTACGCTTTCTTGATACCTTACTCCTGGAACGCACATCATTATCCGAAGTCGCATTATTACGAGAACGTTCCACAATATCTTTTAAAGAAACAAGGGTATTCATGTGATTAATTGCTTGAAGGCATGAAAGAGTCTTACCATCACGCTCCCAAAGCTTAGTTAAAGTTGATGTGATATTGTCATATTTGTATATTTTCTTGCGTTTATACCATAATAGAATTTCATTGTTTTTTGTAATCTCAAAGGGCCTGAACCTGTACCTGTTTGCGCCTTTGTATTTGTTTGGGTCATTGATCGCTATCCTAAACTCTTTACTCCAACTCCAATTGTGATCGTAGTACTCTGTTGATCTATGTCGTAACATCCTGGCATTCTTAATGTTTTTCTTTAATGCCCATGCGAGGATTTCATCACGGCCGTAAACTATTGCACACAAGTTTCCCCCCATTAGCTCGAGTCTACCACTGACCCCATCACCTCTCTTAAAAAAATCAAAAGGAGGTGATTTGACGTTCTTGAATTTCTCATCCGATAGGTCGTAGGAGACAATCTTACACATCTTTCTGCCTGTCTCACAAATCCAATGAATTGCTCCATTAACAAAGAGACCTGATTGCGAAAATTGCATTTAGTAAGGGATGTTTTCCATTCCTCTCCACCCACTTTGAGAGCCAAGAGTACATACCTCCACATTTCCCTGCCACCCACCATTTAACCACTCACAACAACATCTGACAACCTTATACTCATTGGTGGAAGGAAGGTATCCAAATCCAAGTACGAACCATCCGACATATTTTAGTCTTTTTGGTCTCGGAAGGACAAAGGATTCTCCTGTTACCGGATTGCAGATACCACCACTAGTACCTTTGGTGGCTTGATTATTTAAGTAATGACAAACCAAACCGTTGCATGAACCGACCATGTGATTATCAGAAATACAATGCAATGGTTGCAAACTGTATTTTATACTGTCGAACTTTGTAAGTGTTTTGTTGGAGCAGTATTGATCATTATCGGGATTTAATTCTTGCCGATCTCCATAATAGAGATGTACTTCTGTTCCTGAATCAGGTACCATATCATCATAAACGTCTGCAAACGCGAACAAGAGACCGGTTTTGTTACAACCGATGAGGTTTCTCCATGTTTTGCATAATGGTTTTCTTTGTAACCTAGATTCCTTTGGTAAACGAAAAAGTATATTTTCAGTTATATCTGTGGGAAGGTTCTCCATTAAAGGTCTCAGTTTCTCTCTTGACTGAATCCTATATATATATAGTCATAGGCTTGGAACTAATAAAGGAAAACCAATAAAGGAAATTCCGTGATAGAAAACAAACCGGTTTCCATATTCTGACCGAAGTCGGGAGTCACTAAAGGAAATCCAAATTCTAGTTTAACACGAATCACATAGGGGGCACATGCCGCATGTTGTTTTACTGCAAAATTTTGAGCACAAGGCAGAGAAAGATCTAGAGAAATCTGACTCCTATGGTCTGCGAGTCGTGTCATTTGTAGTCGTCTTCCGGTTTGCACTGATGGAGGTCGTGTTGCATGATATGCTGGAAGAAGCATTAGAAAAGAAGAAAATCAACTAGCCCAAGCCCAAGACAAGATACGAACCAAGCCAAGCCCGGCCCATACAGACATCGTGCATAATTTTCCGTGCCTGTCTGAAAGACAGACATACTTGCCCCCTAGTTAGTAATTCTCCGAATCTTTCCCGAACGTATCCGAATTGATCGAATCCGAATGATATTTCCGAACTATTTGAACTCCAAACCTAGTTCCCAGATTATATGGACCTCACGAATGATTCACGAACGTATCCAAACTGACCGTATCCGAATGATATTTCCGAACTAGAACTCCCATAGGTAACTCTCTCACCAGAGTTATGTTGATTGGTTTTTGTTTGATTTTGTATATACTTTATATTTAAATATAATTATTCAATTAAAATTAAATTTTCTATTGGTAGTTGTTTAACCAATGTTTTATGTGTTGATTTTTGTTTAAAAGTCTATAAGTTTTATAATACATTTACGCGATTAAATTGTTTGCTTCTTGTTAAATAATCACGCTAAAATGTTTTTTTCCATCTTATAAATCATATGAAAATTAAATTAGTCTCGTAATAAGGTTATAATACTTATCAATTTATCATATATGTTAGCCGAATTTTAAGTGCCGAACTCACATTTATAAAACGAATATGCACGTACGAATGTCTTTCCGAACTACTGTCCGAACAACGAACCGTTGACCGGATTTTTGACCGAATCCGATCTATCCAAATCCGTATGATTTTCGTACGTGTGCCGTCCCGAACTACTACTCGTACCCCGAATTGCTAACTAGGACTTGTCCCATGTGCACTCTCCCTCGCACATAAAATTAATTGTTTTATATGCAATAGGACGCTGATGTTTAATAATCACAATACACTAGTTACTCTCGATGATCTAATCATTATTCAATCATCTTTTCTTTGAATCTTTTTACTGATTTCTTAAAATTCATTATTTCCCAATCATTTAATGTAATCATCTATCAACTTTCATATCATTTTATTACTCTTTCCCTCGTTTTCTTCATATTCACAAAGTGTTAGTTCTGTAAAACCAAAAACAAAGTTAAGTTTCTTCACTAAACTGATTTCCTTGTAAGGAAATCAGTGTTATCTTCATCTTTCGGTTCCAGGCTTTTTCCATGATCTCAACCTTCCGGATTGTCTTCACAAAACCTCTGAAAGCTTAGTTTCCGCTACCTTCACTACTAATCCCCATCATCTCCACCATTATTTTCAGTTTTAGGTAGTTTTCTTTTTTAAAAAATTCAGTAACCGCTAGTAACTATTCAATAATTCCCTTTCAATCGGTTTCAAACCTTATTTTATAGTCGTTCCAAGACTTTCTATTCTTCACGTCTCATTTCAATAATGTCTTCTTCAAATCAACAATCTCATGAAGACCTTTTACAACACTTCTCGAATCTCCTATCCCAGGAAAAAGCATCATCTACAATCAACCTCAATAACCATTTCCCAGGATCAAAACTTAACCATCAAAATTGCTTGGTTCTGAAAGTAATTACTGCAAAAACTCCACAAATCAACACTATAAGGGATATTCTCCACAAAACTTGGAAAACAAATCATGCTTATTATATCTCTATCTTCACAGATGAGACTTTTCTGGTGAAGTTTGAATCACATGCAGACTCTGTGATGATTATGGAAGGAATCCCTTGGATAATTAAAGAGGATCTTTATGCTCTTGAGAGATGTTCTCCTGGAAAACTACCAAGTGATTACAAATTTGAAAGTGTGGAATTTGGCCTTCAAATCCATGGACTCCCTGTTGAGAACTTGTCAGCAATGTTCGTTTTTGAATATGTCTCTCAAATAGGAGAAACCCTTCATATTCCAGTATATGAAGCAACAACATGGGGTAAGTTTTCCAGAACGAAAACTCATATCAACATTAATCTTCCTCTTCCTCAAGCTCTTGCATTTACTCTGGAAAATAACCCAGATTATGTTGTAACTATAAAATATGATAGGCTCCCCAAATTTTGCCTATCCTGTGGGTTAATTGGTCACCTGATGAGAGTCTGTCCACAAATGAATGAGGATTTTGTCTTCAACAACTTCCCAGAATATATGCATGATGAGGCGCTGGAACTGATCCAACCAAACTACTCTCCATCCATTAATGCCGCTGCTAGAAATCAACTTTCTGAAGTACCTGTGTTTAGAGATATTTTTGTTGTGGAAGATTACCAAAGAAACTCTTCATCAGATAATTCTCCACATATTTCAAGTAGAACATGCAATACTTCAACTTCTGCTGTCCGTCCAAACACTCAACCAAATATTCGTCAGGATCAACCGAGCCTTCAAAGGACTTCCAATCCCATACAACCAAAACTGAGATCACAGGTTGTTATCCCCAATAGGGTTGTTGTTGAAAGAAGTTCCATGGATGTTTTCAATTTTAAAAGTGGTCCTTCGGTATCAACTTTTGTCGAGCATTCGACGAATCGTAGTAGTGTAACTATGAATAAAGGGAAACAAGTTATTGTTGAGGACTTTGATGCTAATACGAATTCTCCAAGGTATACTGCTCCAGTAAGTGTTCCACATACTATTCAAGTTACAACTGAGAATTCTGACTGCCTTAATCCAATAATGGCTTACACAAGGTTGAATGGAGTGGACAAAAACAATAATGTGCTTGCTAATTCTCCTGCAATTTCTTCTAATCAAGACTGGAAATATTTGTCTCGTACTCAAGGTCAAAAGGTTCCTTTAATGATTGGTCTACCAAAGGAATCTAAAACTCCTAAACGAAGACAAGATGAAGTTTATATAAGAAGAAACTCTCCTCATCCAAAATCTCAGAGAAAACTGGAACATGGTTCAAACTCCAAAAATGGTACTGCGGCGCAACCTAAACAGCCGCATGATAAATGTTAATTCTGGCATGGAATTGTTGGGGTTTGGGGAATCCCCCAACAATAAGAGCTCTACATTCATTCCTCAGAGGTACCAGTCCCTCCGTTTTATTTCTTTCAGAAACTAAAATGTCAGAAATCACGTCTTTACAAAGAGTCAATCAGTTTGGGTTTCACAATTCTTGTATTATTCCATCTGTGGGAAGAAGTGGTGGTTTATGGTTGTTATTGAAGGAGGAAATTCAAATAGAAATTATTTCAAAGTCTTCGAATTACATTCATGCTGTAGTTAATCATAATAGTTCTGTACAACCTTGGCATCTATTTTGCATGTATGGTCCACCAAATACAAATCTTAGACCTAGATTCTGGGAAACAATGACTCAGTATGTTCAGAACTTTGATGGATGTAAATATTTTATAGGAGAATTTAATGCTATTTGCTGTAAGAATGATAAATTTGGAGGTCTACCGATGTTAAATTCAAATATAGCATATTTCAATAATTTTATTCAACAAAACCATCTAATTGATCTTGGTTATAAAGGACCGGCTTACACATGGAAAAATGATCGTGGTATGGATAATCTTATTCGACAACGTCTTGATCGAGTTTTAGCCAATCCAGAATGGTGTATATCTTTTAACTTTGATGTTATTCTTCACCTACCAAGATTGAAAAGTGATCACGCACCAATTCTCCTGAATACTTGTAGAAATATATCCAGATCGCCTCCTAACTAAAAGTTTGAAGCAATGTGGCTTACCCATCCTGAGTTCATGAATAAAGTCAGAGAATATTGGCCCGAAGATGAGGATGAAGACATCCATTCCAAATTAAGAAAACTTGGTGGTTTTTTAACAGAATGGAGTCGAACAAGAATCGGATGTGTTAAACATAAAATCTCTATTCTAAAATCCAAATTACTGAAGATTCAGTCTTGGAGACCTTCGGCTGCTAACATCCAAAGAGAAAAACTGGTGATTGCTGAACTAAATGATTATCTCATCATGGAAGCTACTTACTGGGATCAACGTATGAAGCACCAGTGGTCCAAAGACGGGGATAGGAATACAAGACATTTTCACCTTTCTGTTCAACAAAGAAGAAGGAAAAATACAATCAGTCATATTTTGGTTGATAATCAAAGTTGGATAACAGATCAGGGAGAAATTTCTCGTGTTCTAGTAAATCATTTTCAGTCTCTCTTTCAACAGCCGGTGATAGCAGATACACCTTAAAGCTCGATTCAGTGTGAGTCAATTTTTTCAGTGGACAATGAGGCTTTAATTAAGACTCCAATAATGGAGGAAATTCGGGGAATAATATCAAAAATGGGCTCGTTTACTTCACCGGGTCCTGACGGGTACTCACCGGTGTTCTACAAAAATTGTTGGTCCACCATTTGCAATGACGTTCATAAAGCAGTTCAACAGATTTTCGATACAGCTCATCTTCCAGACCTTCTGAATCATACTAATATCACATTAGTTCCTAAAGTTAAAGATCCAGCATCTCCTTCAGATTTTCGTCCAATATCTTTGTGCAATATATTATACAAGATTGTTACCAAAATTCTTTCTGTCAGACTGAAACCATATTTGGAAGAATTTATATGTTGTTCTCAGAATGATTTTGTTCCAGGACGGCAGATCTTGGATAATATCATCATTGCAAAGGAACTATTGCATTCAATGAATAATTCGAAAGCAACCAATGGCCAGTTTGCATTAAAAGTGGATATGGATAAAGCATATGATCGTGTTAATTGGAGATTTTTAAGTGATATGCTGAAAATAATGGGTGTTTCGGGCTCTGGTCACTCTCTTATTATGGCTTGTGTCTCAAAAGATTCCTTCTCTATCAACCTAAATGGTTCTCCTCAAGGGTTTTTTAAAAGTGAAAGAGGTATATGTCAGGGATGTCCACTCTCTCCTACATAGTTTATCATATGATCCCAGGGTTTATCTTTACTTATGATTCAAGCAGAAAATTAGGGATTATATCAGGGTTACAAACTAAATAGATGGGCTCCTACAATTACTCATCTAATGTTTGCAGACGATTTGTTTTTCTTTGGTGAAAATACAAGAATAAACGTTAGAAATCTGATGAAGTTGTTGGGGGATTATGAAAAATTATCAGGTCAAATGATCAACTATGATAAATCATCTATACATTTCAGTAAAGGTATACCTATATGGATGAGGCAAACCACAATTCAAGATATGGGTGTAAGGGAAATGACGATGGAGGACAAATATCTCGGCATCTACCCTCTGAAATCAGACTACCAAATATCGAGTTTCAACTTTCTTGTTGACAAGATAACTTCGAAACTGCCTGGATGGAGAATTCACTTCGTTAACTCAGCAGGTAGAACAGTTCTTTCAAAGTCTACTCTTTCTGTAATTCCTTTATATTACATGGGGTACTTCCTGTTACCAAAAGGAGTTACACAAGAAATGGAGAAAGTTCAACGTAGCTTTTGGTGGGGACATTCGCCGGAGGAAAGAAAACTGCATTTTATCAACTGGAGCAAGATGGAACTAAGGAAAGAATTTGGAGGGATTGGTATTAAAAATATGGAGCTAATGAACATTGCTCTCATCTGCAAACTAGTGTGGAGGTTTCTGGAAAACGAGGAGGCAATGTGGGTACAATTACTAAGTGCTAAATACCTTCAACACAAATCCTTTTGGACTGTTGAGAAGCCTCAAAAATGTACAGCAACTTGGAGTAGTATGTTAGAAATTCGCAGTATTCTTGAAAATAAAGTCTTCTGGCAGATTACTGATGGTACAAATATTCGAATTTGGGACGATCCTTGGATGCACCAAAGTTTAGATCACTTGATTTGTAAACCTCCTTCAATACCCAATAACATTCAGAGAGTTGCTGATTTGATATGCCCTGATTCAAGAGAATGGAATATTTCTCTCCTCCATGAATTATTTACTCCGGAGACGGTTCAGAATATAACATCAATTTACTTAAGTACAGAAGTGGATTCAAAAGACTCTCTAGTTTGGTCTTGCTCACCATCTGGTAAGTTCACAACAAAATCTTGTTACCATTTGTTGATTAACAATGCTCCTTCCTCTTCGGGTTTAAGTGAATTTCCGTGGAAAAAGTTTTGGTCATTCTCTAATCTGTTACCTAAGATTCATATCTTTCTTTAGAAAGTTATACACAATGGGATTGCAGTTAAGTGTAACATCCAAAGATTTGTTACCGGTGTTGATACTAAATGTACTTTCTGTCATCAAGAGGATGAAACTCCTTTACATCTTATTATTTCTTGTCAGCGATCAAAATAGATATTTGAATTGTTGGATCTTTGAGATACTTTTTCGACTCCGTTGTCTAATATTCAACAAATAATATCCAGATGGATGGATTCAGATTCAGAAAATGTTTTCATGAAAAAGGTATGTCTTTTATGGAACCTTTGGAAATTAAGGAATGACATAATTTTTTCTCAAGCCAGTTTCTCAGAAAATTTGGTAATTCAAAAAGCTATGCAGGATTTGGATTTATGTCTCAGTATTTGTAAAAACAGTGAATCTATCCCTGTTACTTCGCAACTTGTAAACTGGTCTGCTCCCCAACCCCATTACGTAAAGATTAATGTAGACGTTGCATTTATTCCTAATAATGCTGCGGCTGGTGCAGTTGCTCGTGATCACATGGGTAATTTCCTGGGTTGTGTTTCAAGCACGTTTATTGCTACTTCTTCTTTATGGGCAGAATCAGCTGCTTGCAAACTTGGTGTGGAATTTTCTAAGAGATTTATGTTTGACAAGATTATTATCGAAGGTGATGCAAGTAATGTTACTTCAGCAATTTTAGGTGAGGTATCAAACATTCCTTGGAGTATAAGATCGGTGATTTTAGAAATTAGGGATGTTATTTCTTCCTTTGATGATGTAAACTTTGTTTCTGTTCCTCAGAGTACGAACAATCTGGCACATTCATTGTGTCAGCATGCTATGCATGACAATGTAAATATGTGGTGGGATGCTAATTCCCCACCTCGTTGTATCCTTTCTAACCTCAGTTTATGAGGTCTTTTCAATAATTTGGGCTCTGTTGAGCCCCTTTCTCCTTAAAAAAAAATAATAATAATCACAATGAAAAACAAATTTTTTTATTAGTACAAAATGTATTTCCACGTGTATACGACTGAGAGTATTTTATATAGTAAATATACTAGTTCCAAGATGCAAATGGGAGAGGAGTTTTTGCAGCGTCTGTACTCTCCTTGGCTTGTTTTCTGGCGGATGTTTCTGTTGTTTCTTTGATGCTAACTCAATACTTATTTTATTGACTGAATTTTATGTGCACAATCCTATTGAATTTTACATCTGAGAGAAAATTATATGTATCAACAATGGATATGAATGGTGTAAGGTTTTGTACAGTCTCTATAGCCATATCTATTCGTTGACAATCTACTTCTGTTTTAATCCCTCCGTCCCACTATTAAGTGACCTATTTGATTTTAGATTTTGTCTCACTAATAAGTGACTTATATCACTAAACAAGGAGATATAAAAAATATGAGAAATATGCATAATTTGATAGGCATGTTTATACTCGTTACGTAGGTGTTTTAAAATGCTTTTCAAAGGTATGAAGTTTGCGAACATCCGTGGAGTATTTTGAGAGATAAATTATTTCTAAATTTCACTAGTTATTATCCATAAGGGTATAATTGTAAAAAATGCTTAAAAGTACACTTTTCCTTGATTGCCTTAAAAATTGTACAAACTTAAACTAGGTCACTTAATAGTGGGACGGAGGGAGTATTTGATTATCGTCATGGTTTTATGCTTTGTCTGTTTCACTTTTTCTTTTTTTTTAGTTTTCTAAGTAATGGTTTTTCAATGAGAAAAGGATAGTTAGGTTTGCTCATATTTTCCGTCTTATTTTGGTTTTGAGTTTCTAATTACTCCTCCCAAGTTCTTTTTTTCTTCCCGATTCAAGTGGGGTCTTTTAAATTGTTTTCTCATCTATTTCCTATCTCTAATATTCTCACAGCACCAACAGAGCATAACAAAATCATCATTCTCCTCTCTATCTGTTTGAGTTTTTCTTATTTGTTTCCTAGACATAAATTTTCATTTGGTTTTATATATTTTCATTTGGTTTTAATATTCTTTTCTCCTACAAGGTAAAATGATGTTGTGTAGGAGAGAACCAGGACATGGAGGGGATTTCGATAACTAATCTCTCTTGCTTTAGCTCAATTTTGTGAATAGATTGGAGTATATGTAGGTTGAAGCAATAATATTTGTGGTTATAGTACTATGCGAGAACCAAAATGAAGTTGCTTTTCCATAGAACTGTAATACAGTATTTCTCTTTAAGGAGAAAAAAATATGCATATTAATTTGGACAAAAGATCTGTATCTTAGTATTCTATTTTTATCTGTATGCAACATCTGCTGATTGTGCCAATGATTAGTAGCTCATACATCCTACTTGGCTAACATATAGGTGCATTATGTTGAAACATTTTTTCGGTTTCTAGAGTGTTATATTTGATCATTAGATTGTTATTTTTGATCATTTGAAAGGATGACTCGATTTTGGCATCGACCAAGGAGAGAGTTTTTTCAAGATCCATTAAGACATATAAATGATCAATCTCTTTTGAATTTGATATATGAGCCTCCCGTGGATGTTGTGTTTGGTATGAGTTGTCAAGTTGTTTGGTATGGTTGGATTAAATTGGCTTCAACCAAAGCCACAATAAACTTTTATTGTTTCTCATGATTTCTTCAGTATATAACTTATAATAATTAAGTTCTTTGTTGAGTCAGCTCATTCACTCTTTCTTCAGCACAGGTTTCGCCACATGATGCCCATGTTATAAGATCGTCTTCAAGGTTAACTTTTAGCCCATCCTGAAGCAGTTCTGTCATGTTGATGATTTTGTACATGTAGATAATGAATACCAGTATTCAGTTGAGAACAAAGATGTCGCGGGGTACATGGATGGATTAGTGTGAATCCACGTATAGGATATGGGATTCTAACCCAAAATGTGGACTGGTCCATAAAAATATCTTAAGAGGAACCAGGTGTGCTTGGAGATAGGATGTGGAAGCCATTTTTTTTCCACATATTTACTGCACATGTATAATTAATGATTCCGTAGCTTTGTTAATTTTACATTCTAATCATTTTCTGGTTTTGTTTGTTTTGTGCAGTGTCGGTGGCATGTCGTAAAAAAGGATGTACTTGGTGTTGTGTTGCTATTTTGATGGTACAAGTAGGCATTAATAGGATCCCTATTTACACATATAGAATACTAGACATATATAACGGATCAGGTATATGTCATTCAGAACTGTGTCATTGTCTTGGATTTGAGAAAGACCATGTGCACGTGTGTAGGATCGGAATATCGCCACAGCAGTGCTCTTGCGAGATTTATAAACAACGTTTCTGCGAGTTCTTCAACGACACTCTTCGAGCGTCGCAGACTGACTCAAAGAATGACGTAACGGATGACGGTGGCGGAAACACGGGGAGAGCATGACGATCCTGCGAAGATTATAGAATCTGCGAGAATAATCACTACAACTACTGCGAGAGTATCGCGAGTCAGATCCGAAAATAAGGGATAACTTAGCTGTCATCCACTATGTAACTATCCTATATAAAGAGAACTATTAGACCCAGAGAAGGAGGGATCATTTTTTGGATTCTGGAGAAAGTTTTGAGGAGAGAGAAAGTTCTTGTGAGCGATTGTATTCTTTATTTCTTCCATTTCTTGTAACATTTCTGAGAATTAATCAATAAAGTGTTGTTTTTAATCTTCAAATATGTGTTGATAATGGTGGATTCTTGTGAGGGGTGTAGTGTAGGAATTCCTGCAACTACAACGTGTACTTGATATTGGCGGAGTTCAAGTAGTTATATTTCCGTGAGGAATTTAGTTGAACATATGTTTCAGTCGATGAAGTAATTACTGAGGTGGGTAGCATAGTTAACGATAAGCCAAATATAATTCCTACATTATACAATAGATAAACATCGCAATGTTGGACTGAATTTCCTACAATTATTCACCTGAAATGTAATTTATTTTTAGTCCTTGAATTACTATTTTGTTTATCAAAATTATGAAACAATAGTTGCCGACAAGCTAAGAATATTGCTTACATCGGCGCAATGGTATGTTGGACCGAGATGTCTACAAATATTCACCTGAAATATAATCTCTTCTTACCCATTCAAATGTGCATGGGTGCTCAATGAAAAACCATTTCGAAACGCGTGTTTGAAATTTTTAGCAATTTGAATTGACCAATTTTGCTCTTTATGCTCAAAGCAGAAAAATTAGTTACACAAATGGAACAAATAAGGTAGATAGGCACATCCTTGGAATGATGCCAATGATAATCAAGTTCATTGCTTCTGCTCCCTTATATTTCCATGCTTTCGACATGTTCAGCTTTTCTTTATTCCTGCAGCGACTTATGTGCATTAGTTTACAGTGGAAAATGGTGATTTTACCATGACAGACAACATTTATGCAACTATACACTTAAATTTATGAATCCAATTGGATAACATCATCTTTTTTTATATTCCTAGAAATATATTGGTCAAATTTAGAAACACTTCAGCGAGATGATGTCTTATATTTTAACAATAACAAGCATGAAATAGTTGTGAAATATGGTTAGCAGGGGTGTTAGCTTTGGATTATACAGTCATGCTATGTTCATTTCTTCAAAGTCTTCATGCGCAAGGCCATCCAGGTGTCGGTATATATTTGTTTCAGGTGGTTCGTTATCTGAGGCATACTTATATATATGGTTGTCTTGTGTTTCAAAATCTTTGTAGTTCTGGTCTACTGGATTGGCGCATCGATTATACTTATTATCCGGATATTATGAAGCTTATCGGTTACAATCACCTAGGATGGTTGCAGTGTAAGATAGCTCTATTCTGTGTGACTTTTTTAGTTTATTGTTTGATTAATTTGTAACATTTTTGAAGGAGGGTTTCTTCGGTTTTGTATGTTCGATGTGTTGCTCTTGGAGGCATTGTGCTGTGCACAGGCTTTGACAATTGACAATTGACCTCAGTAATTTATATGAACTTTTTTTATTTAATGTATATGTACAGTTGTACAATGATGAGTCTAATCTTATCTTCATATGATAAGAAATATTCTTGATTTTTATTAATATTTTTTTGGTTTTGTCGTTTTTCTCTTATCATTTCGCTGCTTTTTTACAATTCCTTAGTTGACATTTATACTTATTAGAAAAGAAAATATATTCATATGATAAGAAATATTCTTGATTTTTATTAATAAAATTGGGTTTCTGAAGAGACAATGTGTTGTTTGTTTTTTTATTATTGGCTGGGGTTCGTTTGGTTGTCCCTTTCGACGAAACCATCTTAGATCATGAAAATATTTCTAATGTCGTACAATGGTTAATTTGGTATTAAAAAAATGCTATGCAAATACATGGTTGTGTTGTACATCAAAAATGAGAATATCTATGTTCACTGTTTCTTTTGTAGTCGCTTTTAATTCTATGTTTGGAGATTGAAATTAATGTGGTGTACAAATTTTTTTAATTCTTTGTTTGGAGATTAAAATTTATTGAAGTTTATGTGGTGTACAAATTTGTTGCATACACAGCTCTTTGGAGTAATTGGAGTAAAGATAGGTTTGGCATCATTTTGAGAAGCCTCGGAAGAAGTGAAAGATAATTTATTTTGTTGTGAATTTTTTCTTTTGTGAATTATTCAAACATGAAATGAAGGGAATGGTTTGATATTATAAGGGTAAACTTTGTTATCGAGATGCTTCCGGTTCTTATGCAGATCTTTTAACCAAAATTTGAGCATTAGTGCAACATTTCTTCCAATTAGGAAATGGTGAGACAATGGATGTCCTTTTATCTCAAACTGGTGAGTGTGATAAGAAATATGAGCTTCTCACTTGCAAAGGCGAGTAGAGAGTAGTAGCATTTTTGTCTGTCTTATTTCAACAACACCTTTGGGAAGAAAAAGATGTTATCGAATTAAGATACCATCGAATGATCTATGAAATGAGACTATGCCTCTTGGTGCATTGTTGACTGGTCGAGGTAAATTTTATGTCTATTCATTGACTATCGGTACACCTACATAACCATTGTTTTTCCTTCAACTGGTAGATTTATTTTTTTTGTTCTCAAACCACCATTTATAAGGAAAAGTATAATGTCGCATTCCACATTGCCCTGCAAAGTGTAAGGCAATTCTCTGATATAATGCATTAGATTTGAAAGAATATAAAATAGAAAGCATTCTTTAAGACTGTTTCTTCCGCAGTTACAATTGAAAAATGCATGAACTGTATTGGTACAAGCATGTATATGCGTTTCCTTTTTTTAAGCATGACTATAATGTGCTTGCAGTTTATATTGTTCTTAAACATAACATGTTATAATACATGCTATAATAACCTGAACAACTCTATGTGTACTTCATCTTCATATTAAAGATTATATATGGATAGTTTTTGTGGTTTACTATTTATATTCTTAGTCCAGTCATTTTCCGGGTGTTTCTGATTCTTACGACTGGCTCTCTTGCTTACTATGGAAATTCCCATGTATTGGATGGGTTGAGCTCCCACAAAAAATTCCTTATCATTGTCGCTCTCCGTCTGAACCGTCCCTTGGGAGCATCTTTGTTTTACGCTGCTTTACGCTACAAGACAGATTTGTGGCACCACAAAGGTAGCGCATCTGAATCCATGTCAGAAGGTTACCCAGTCCTCGATTTTCTATAAATACTTGACGGGATAAATTTATATACTTACCTCCCTTCCTTTATACCTGGATTTTGAGTATAAAAATAAGTACAGTTTCATCCCAGGAAGAAAGTTTGTGCCAATGTTTCCATGTTTAAAAATCCTATATCGTTATTCTCATGTTTATAAAAGTGCTTTTCATATTCATGATATTGATGATTTAGCTAAATGGAATGATGGAATAGAAGTATAGAACTGTAGCAGGTTCAGTTTCAAGATTATCTATTCCAGCATAGATGATCCATGCAAGAGGTGCAACCTTGCTTTATAGTATGTTTTAGCTAGACTTGGCCAGGTAAAATATGTTTTTTAAACATCAAGGGACTAAGTTGAGTATATTTTTTTGTCCATTCCCATTAGGTATATATTTTTCGGAGAGTAGTAGTAGAACCAGGAACAAGTTTTGAAGCAACTTAATATCATCATAGTTTGATGGTCTTGGACCTCTTGAAGTATTATTTTGTCCATGGATAGAATATCTCTAAGAGTTGAATTTCATGAAGATTATAGAGATAAAATTCTTTATTGATCTTGGTTTTTTTGATGATAAACCATGTGATGGTGATAGACTGATAGTGAAGTGCGGTGAATGACCTTGAGCTCCTCAATCAGTTGGATGGATTTGAATCATATAACGAAATTAAATGACACTCAATAGTTCATGAAGTTTGGACATTTCTCCTTGGTGCTTATTTCTTAGACTTACACATAATTTGTACATGTTTTCATGGCTACGAATAAAAATTGATTCCCTGGATTTAACTCAGTAACAACATTGCGCAGTAGTCATGCTGCTACTTCAGTTTCTTGAGCCAGGTAAGTAAGTTCACCTTTCATGTGTGTTTCTTGCTATGAATACTTCATTTCATGACATGTACTCTTTGATAACCCTGCAGCAAAAATTTGGCACAAATTCTATATTGCATGCATATTATATATTGCACTTATGAATTTGTTTATCACTGAGCCAATAACTTCGGAATTGTGCTGACAATATATTTGTTTGGTAATTGCAGTTATAGCTGACCAGATGGATTTGTATTCATATCGGATCCAAAGAAATTAGTAAGGGAATCATGTATTGGCTTTCGATGCTACTGTGTATCAAACGAAAGATGAAAAATGTTAGGAAAACAACCACAATCCACAATCCATCTTGATACAATTGGGCCTTATCCCAGGATGGAGCCCAACTAGGTGATATTTCAGACCTTGAACCATAAACTCTCAAGTAACTATTTAATACAAGTACACGTGCGTCGGCAATCATCACAACTTGGAGTAGGCCGGATATTTTATCGTCTTATCGTTACCAACATTTATAAGTGATGATGTGTGTTATTTGTATACATGGTCCGTAAAACTCTCCGTATTCATCTAAAGCGCTCAAACAGTCCCCATAATAGTTCATGTAATACACCGATTTCATCATATAAAAATATTAAAAGTCAAACGATCCAATGGACGTAATCCATAGTTCAGACAGAATTTTTTCCTGCAATCTAACGGTTTAATTTCAACCCGGCTTCAAATTGTTAATAGTTTGATTGTATCCTTGCTCCCATTAAAAAGGGGAGAGACTTTTTTTGATCTGTATTTATCGATTGATTTTTAGTTGCACCTTATGACAATGGCAAAGATTGAATAACAGATAGAAAACTATGGACCATCATTTGCCAGTGGGAACTGACTGCAGTTTTTAAGATAATTATATATATATATATATATAAGTCCACGTCTTTCTTCTCAAGGTGGGTCTGAGACCCTCAATTATTCACTGCCTACAGAAGGCTTAATCATCCAGAATGTAAGAGATGTATACTAATAATACTAACTAGATTTTGTGCCCTTGCTACGCACCGGGCAGATTCAAAAACCATTCTACACCATTTTTTATTTTTAACCATATTTTTTGTTTGGTGTGATATGGTTTAGCCTCATACTTTTTTATTTGGTGTCGCGGGGATTCTCCATGCTTTGTCGCGATGCATTTTTGATTTGGCGTGCTCGGCTTCGCCTCGCTCTGTCCCGATGCATGCTTATGATTTTTATTCTTTTAACAATAATTTTAATTTGGTGTAATGTGGCTTCGCATCCTTTCCCCGTCGTGCATTTTTAATTTGGTACCGCGGGGATTCTCCCCTTCCCGTCGCAATGCGTTTTTCATTTGGTGCGGCTCGGCTTCGCCTCACCTCGTCCTGATGCATTTTTTTGGTTTGGTGTCATGCGGCTTCGCTTCGCCCAATCGCGATGCATTTTTATTGCGAATTTATTGGGGTTTAACTTTTTTTTTTTATTGCGGCTTATTACAACTTATTCAAAAGGATCTTCGTCAGACAAGAAACTTTTCGGGAGCCTAGCAACAAGCTGGGCTCCGACCCCTTTTTTATTTGGTGTGCTTTGGATTTTTGGCATGGTGGATGACATATCTCTCACTTGATGTATAGTTTCCCGGCAACGACCATTGTCCGTAAACAAACCAAATATGAATTTAAAACCAACCCATCTCAGTAGTCTTGTTAGAACTCCGAATCAATTGGTCACTAATATCATATCATATCCAATTATCAAATCCACAGAGAAATTTGAGGTCTCTACTTTGTTTTCTCGACCTTTATTTTTCACTCTACAACTTCACTAACTCATGCACAATTAGAATCTCAACTAACTACAATTCTTGTCATTCCTTATTAGCTATCAACTGCAACTGCACCACTTATTGCAACAACCATACTCAACTTCAGTTGACACTACATCTCCAATTCCACAACCACCAAATCAAACTAATAGCAACAACAAACCCATCTCATCCTGAATGCGATATTTAGCTTGATGTATCCAGTACAACATTAACAAACAGTTCTTAACTTCTTATTACATATTTTTCTGAATCATTCCGGTACAACATTAAGTTTAAGACTTTTAGAGACTTAGGTTGCTCATGAATTATAATTCTTCCAATCATGGAGATGCTTTGAAATTATTGCGGTTGGACCCCTCAAATTCCCTATGGAGTAATTATAAAATCTCTACATTTAACCCCAAAAAAAGACCCACCTAATCTTTATATATATGTAACTCTGATACTTAAGAACCCAATGGAATAAATATTTGGTAAGAAAATCAATCGATCACTGTAAAAGTATGATTCTACTACATCAAACATATGATCAGCAAACCAAGTGGGCATGATCTTTAACACTTACAGCATAAGTGGGCATGATCCTAACACCTATAGACATGATGTATAGAGTACGCGCCGTGAACACTACAACAAAACACATGTTTAGTGACAAAATTTTATACGACTAATAAAATTTTGTCCGCAAATCTAGTTTTTAGGGAGGGATTTTTTTTTTGGTCACCATATTTATTTTTTTCACGACAAACGGTAAATTTAGTCTTTAAAGTTGTCACTGTAAATTTTTGTGACAAAATATTGTGACCAAACCTGTCACCGTCTCAGAATATTTTTTTTTGTGACCAAATATAGTGACAAATTCTGTCTCCATCTCTAAATATTTCTTTGTGACCAATTATTTTGGTCACGGAATTGGAATCTAGCGACAAAGATAAAATACAGTCTCCAAATATTTTATTTCCAACAATTCGAAACTTTGGTCCCTGAATGTATCTTATGCTGACAAAACTAGTTTGTTGCCGAAATGATTGCATGGCAAATGAGGATTTTGTCCTTAGTACTATTACTATCCGAACAAATTATAGTCACAAAAGGATTATTTTTTACGGACGAAAGACAAATTGGTCTCGGAAAATACTATTATTGACAATTATAACTCTTGTCCCTAATTATAGTCACAAAAGGATTGTTTTTTACGGACGAAATACAAATTGGTCTCGGAAAATACTATTGCTGACAATTATAACTCTTGTCCCTATGTCTCTATTTATGCTGACAAAAATAGATTCGTCATCCAAATGAATACGAAGCAAAGCCGAAATTTTGTCTTTAAAATTTGGTTGCGACAAGAAAAACTGTAGTCTGCAAATCCCAATATTCGGTGACTGCTAGTGATTTAGTCTGCTCATAATGCAATAATCGATCAAAAAAAAAAACAACAACAAAATTTTGAGTGACATTACTGAGCCTCAGCACACATTCCACGAGTGACATTAATAAGCATTAACATCCAAAAAGGCCAGCCTCGTTCTTCTGGTAATGAAATCGATGGCAGTCACACATCACTCATTCCTGGCACAGTAGGCGATTTCATCCTCTAGATAAGGGAAACCATGGGCAAGCCTTTTCCCAAGATATTCCTCTTGTCTCCAATGAGAGCTGGTTCATAAATGCATACAATCTAAATGTGCTTGTGGAGCAGTGTCATGAAACAATTGTGGGATGAAGGAGTTCAAAGAACGGCTCCTTAACAAAAAAAAACATCAGTGGACTATGATTGTATTGTAATTCTTACCACCACATAAGTGAATAAAAACAATAAAAACATCACCATTCAAGGGATGGGTTACGTCCCAGTCTTGGAATGATGGTGTCCTTTCATCAGTGACAAACAACAATGAGAAAATGGCTATTAATATTCTAAATTCCGACCTGTGCAATAGCCAGGTCACTTGCGTGGCCATGCTTCCATATGCACAAGAGAGGTATTGCTAGCGTAATTATACTAGTAGTTATTATAAATTATACTTGTTTTAGATATGGGATAATGATTTTATCATTGTTGCAGAAACGACCGGTAACTCTCTCGAATAGGGGCCAAAAAGTTTACACAGGGTCGAGGTCATTCATTAAACACTCCAAAATGGTACATATCTTTTACTACTAATTACTATTTAAAAAAATAGTTACTCTATCACTTGTAATTTATACTTTTGTTTAGAACTTATGAGCCTCTCTTTGACTTGGAACAGAAAAAAAATTCTGAAGAACCCACAATTTATAAACAAAGCATCATTGAAGGAGAGCGAAGAGATGATATTTACAATGAGGTTTTTAGAAGAAGATTTAAAAGAAAAGACATGAGCATTATGCCTTTTGAAGATTTGATTGAAAACCAAGAAAAAAAAATCCAGAAGATGCAAGAAGATTCCGAATTATTCAAACTAGAGATATCGATTCAAATGTTGAACCTAGATGAATAGTTCAAGTTATGAATATACGGTTTCAAGTTTTTAGTGTTTAGAACTAGAAGAATTTCAATTTATTTATTGTTTTAGGTCATTTTCCAAAGTAATGTTAATCTCATATTTAAATATTTGAAGTAATAAAACTTAAATATTTTGTGCTCAACATATGTTATGATTTTCTGATTGTAATAAAACAAAAAGCGAATCATGAAAATTGAATGGATTTTTGTTATTGTTTTCGTTTGCGGTTTATAGAAAAACTTGTAGAGACGAATAATTTTGTCTTTGAAATTCCCTTATAAGCAAAAGAAGTAGTCCTTATAAAGTATTTAGGGACCAAAAAAAACATCTTTAATGAAGAAGAAAGTTGTTAGGAAATTCATTTTCTAAGGAAAAATTAATTGTTATTGATATTTATAGGCGATTTTTTGAAGGGAAGGTATTTGTCTTTGAATAAAGCATTTCGAGGCAAACTGAGTTGTCATTGATGGAATATGTTGGGACAAAACATGCTTCTTTTTGAGGAAAAAAAAATTGTATTTGAAAGTTCGTTTTAAAGGCAAAATGAATTATCTGTAATAAAAAATTTAGAGACAAAATAAAATCTTTTGGTGATGAGGAATTTGTCCGCGAAATTTTTTTTTAAGGCAAGAAATTTGGTCACTAATTTTTTTTTGGAGACGAACAAGTTAGTCTCCAAAAATTTGATATTCAGGGGCTATTTATATTGTCTCTAATTAAATTAAATAGAGACCAATTTTTTGTTTTAGATAATAACTATTAAATACAAATTAAATGGGCACAAAACTTCCATTTTTGAGACAAATTTTTTGGTCTTAAATAGTTATCATTAAAGACAAATTAAATTGACTCAAAACTTTCATTTTTGAGACAAATATTTTGGTCTTAAATAGTTATCATTAAATACAAATTAAAAATTGACACAAAACTTGCTTTTTTGAGACAATTTTATTGGTCTTAAATAGTTATCATTAGAGACAAATTAAATTGACCCAAAAATTTATATTTTGAGAAAATTTAATTGGTCTTAAATAATAATCATTAAAGACAAATTAGTTTGTCCTTGAATTCACATTTTTGCGACAAAAAATTTGCCCGCAAAAAAAGTGCCTTTTGGTGGCTAATTTTTTGGTCATTAAAATAACTTTCGCAGACAATTTGATTTCGTTGGTGAAAGAGACTTCTGTTGACAATAGATTTTTAGTTGTTAATTAATTTTTCTCGTGACCGTTCATAATTTTTTCCCGAAATACTTTCCCAGACGGGGTATTTGAGACAACTTCGTGACAAAAAAAATTCATCTCAGAAAATATTTCGAGACAAAAATAGGGGATTTCCGGACAATTTTTTTTGACACTAAACCCCCGTTTTCTTGTAGTGGAACCACATCCTTTTAGCAAATAAACTCTTCCAAAAATAATGTCTGAATGCATCGACTCTCTGATACATGACCACGTCGCCTCCTAGCTCCTGTTGCACCTACGCAACCACATTATCTATACCTAATTCCATTAGCCTTGAAATAATTACTAATGGATTTCTAAGAAAGATGAAAGATAGTAGTATAGCGTTGTTGATCCGAAAGAGTTTTTCATACAAATTCATTGGTAACCTAAAGTTGGTGGTCTTTTGGTTCTCAATCATAATGTAAAATTGATACACATTGCAGACATATTAGATGGGATGGAGCAGTATACGATATAAATCTTCCTTGGCTAAGAAGTTTCTAAAAACGGGGTTGTATTCAGTTGTAAGAAACAGTTGTTAAAGGTCCTATTATACAGTTAGTAAGTTGGTGGATGGTAATAGTTACGATCCTCCTCAAACAATATTACGTTTGTGGGAAAACAGTGTTCATGAATTTTTATGTAATAACAACAACTCTAGGTTATAATCATTGAATAAGGAATGTCATGACAGATACAAGTCCAACTAATAGAGATAACAAATACCTGGTTGCACATTAGGAAATTGCAATAACAATGAAATAGTCAATACTTAAAGGGATAAATTGGTCCTCATATTTTCAGTTTGCATCCCTTGACATATTCGAGTGGTTTGTTAGAGAATCATATACTGCTGGCTATTAGCTTGTTTGAATTACTCCAGACTAACACCCCAATTAAATTGTCTGCCAAAACAAAAAACACCAGAAAAAGTTAATCTTCACCGCAAAATGAAAAGTAAGGCATTTTATCAGTAAGGCATGCGTTGCTGAGATTGGTATCTAGGACTTCAGAATCTGTAAAGAAAATAAGACTACCAAAAGAATTTTTTGTAGAGGAAAAAACTTAATAAGGATGATATCAAGTCTGCCACTCAAAGTAGTACCTCAACTACTGTTAGCCTTTGTGACTCATCATCTTGATCTACCCTTCGACATATTTTCCATCCCATTTGAACCAATACTTCCTTGCGAGAACTATGGAGACTTGGCAAGATCGAACAATTAGTTGATTGAAGCATGTACAAATCGAGAGCTAATTAAGGCCTTACTGCTTCTACGACATCTAATCCTTTGTCTTATCATCTGTAGCCTAATAACTTAAGTTTCATCTCAATTTAAAAATAATTTAATGGTGGGTTTGGATGTATAATTTTAAAGGTGGAATTTATGGGTCCCGGGGGTTTTGGTAGAATTATGTTTTCCTCGGTACGTTTGGTTGTCCAAATCCTTGGAATCTTGTTTCCTATGAGATTCAGTTTTCCAGCAAATCCTCCATATGGAGTCCGACCCCTCCCCCCTAAGATTTGCTAGGAAACTTATCAAGGGATTTATGGAACCACTTTTTTTTAACCATAAAACCCATATATATGCAATTTTAAGATTTGAGGGTAATGTCAAACGGTACAAAGACTTTAAGACAAGAAAACTCTATAAATCCTAGGAATTTCAATTGAGTTACCAAACACACAAGGGATTTATATGAATCCAAGGATTCGTAATCCCATGGGATTATAAATTCCTGGAAACGGTGAATTCTAGAAACAAACCCACCATAAGAGTTTCACGTTACATTTTTTTTTTTTAAATTTATATAACGGTTTCCTTTTTTTGGTGTGTTAATGATTTCCTTTTTTATAGGAATTCTTTTTCAAGAGATTCACGTTTTAAGTTTTTAATGTTTTTTTTTTTAAACGGTTTGGACGTGAGTTTTGTCCACCCTTACTAAAGTGCAGTTAAGTATAGGTGTAAACACGGTGTAACTAAATAATTCAAGTTTAAATCCTAACATAAGTATTGTCCACCTACTTTTATTTCAACACCGTTATTAACGGACAGTTAAGTATTTGATGTATCCAAATTGTAACCAAATTTTAATTATTACAACCAATAGTGGTATGCCAAGTATCCTCACCATAGCTTTTGCATTAGAAAGGGCCTTTCTAGGCCAATAGGAAACGAGGGTTTCATCACCGTTTAATGTGAGAACTTTATTTGTCAAGGCCTTTAAGGGAGAAGATATAACGAGATACATCTAAACTCTGGTTATCTTTTAGTATGTGTACATTAGATAGATAAAGAGGTGGGTTCACGGATTTTGCTAGAGATTTGACAGTGTGCTAGTGCAACACAAGAGAAAGAGAACTAATGAACCTTATTTGTTGTCCACAAAAGTTTTCTTCTCACGGACATTCTACGCCTCTTCGGTCGAGAATCTGACTCCAATGTTTGTTTTGTTTTAATTTTATCCATTTCTCAATAGCCTATCTATATTAATGTTTGGACATAGTTTTTAGTATTTTGTTAGGTTTCATGCAAGGTTTGAATAACGAGTCCGTCATAATGTGTTTAGACGGGTGTGAGCATGTTTCGAGCAAAAAACACGTTGTTTAGGGGAAAAACGCGTTTATTTGATGTTTTTTATGAAATAACGGGTGTCATAACGGTTAAATAGAAAAGAAAAAAAATATAATCCGAATTTCCTATCTAACAATTTTAGCATGCGTGAAGACGGTTATATCAGATCTAAATAGCATTGTTACTACATTTATTTTATTTTATTTGTTTATTCATTTATTTTAATTTTTTAATTATAATTGTTTATCTTTTATTTTAGAAATAAAGAATTGATTAAAATAGTATTTTTATATTCTTTTTTTCTTCTAAAAGACGGGTATATCGGGTGTGAAAACGGAAAAAACAATCTAATAAACTTATGTTAAAATGTTTTTTAGACAAAAAAAAACATAAAAATCGATTTTAGAAAAACGGTTATCACATGCGTGAAAACAGATATAACGAGTCTAAGTAACGTCGTTTTTTACTATTTATCGGTATTATCTAGACAAGCATATCTCGCTACATAGGCGTGAGCGTTTTAACGATCGTTTTCTCGGGAAAAACGATCTTTTTTCAAACCTTGGTTTCATGTGAAGAAATTGTTGATTATCTGTGTTTGTGAAAATTCCCCAAACGGGATCTCGATTTGGTATGTTTACGGTACCAACAATTGTCATTGGTCAACTTTGATTAGAATTTTGAATTGTTGACCAAGCACAGGAAAACACATATCGATATTAATAATTATGCATAAATAAAAAAAGTGATATACATCCCGTAGGTTGTCCCAATGTGACATAAGGGGGTGAGACCCACACTGAACCCACCCCTGTAAATCCGCCTGTTCACTAAGTCTCTCTTTCTTTGTCTCTTACGTGACATCCCGCAGGATTGCACGCGGGATGTCTATCACTTCCGCATAAACAATCCCACCCGATCAGGGAAATGAGCAATTACGGATAAGTCAACTATATCCTGTAAACGTAGAAATTGGCGGTGTTGGTAAGCGTTGACATGAAAATTGTTATGGTCGCCTTCCCTATTTGTTGGTTGTGTGGCCACTCAAAGATGAACTAGAACAACATGTTTTAGAATGGTTTTCCCTATTTTCCATCCCTATTTTTCCTATTTCCCATCCCTTCACAAATGTTAAAAAATTTACTTATCAATTCCAAATTTTTCTATGTACCATCCATTAAAAGTCAAATTATTTTGATTATGACTATCGTCACTTTGACTTGTCTTCTTCTCCATGAATCATTAATTTTTTTTTTCTTCCATTAAACCAAATGAAAAACGATTAAGCTAGAAACCCTAATTTAGCTTCCAATTAATTACTATGGATAATTAGTCAGTAAACTATTATTATGGAAGATCCATTAATAGAAAACTAGGGAAAAATATCTAGTGTAATATCTAAGCCATAGTTCAATCAGATTAAGTTAGTCCAGGGTAATCTTAAAAATATGATCATACCAGTTGCACTTAAAACTTAAACTACTCGTGTATGTGCCTAAATATGCTAATCAAATCACACCGATTATCATACCATATGTACATTAGGGTTTGCTTAGTTTCATCATAAAAGATTATAACAGATACTGCAATTGGTAGCACATGCTTCCAGATTCCACCTAACATAAAATTAGTGTTTGATTCAATGAGTACATTGGAAATGTAATTCGCTAACGTACTAATTTTATGTAATATGATGCCCTAGTCTCCCTCTTCACCATTTTAATATCATAATTAGTGTACTGATTATGGTCAATTGGTCATGGAGATGGAGTAAAAGAGAAGGTGGTGGGCGGTGGAGATGAAACGCGATTTATTACTTAGGTGTTTTTTGGTTAGTTTGAGAGTGATTTTATTACGGGTATAAGTAAAAAGTCAAGATAGTATTTAGGGTATATGATTTTAAAAATGGGTGGTACTTAGGATATTTGGGGATAGAAATTATGGAAGATGGGAAATAGGAAAAATAGGGATAGGAAATAGGGAAAACCTTTAGAATTAAGTTTCCCGACCAAAACCTACTCTCTAACGGTATTGATTTTTACCTTCTATGTGTTGCTGCAAATAAGTATCAATTTCTTTGTCTACGCATAAAATTAGGAAATAGATATTTGAGGTTAAATTAGAACTTCCTTACTTTAGTTTAAAAAAAATTGGGTTAATTTCAAGCTAGGATTTTAACATAACTTCATTTTTTTATAGTTAGAGAAAACTGGGGGTGCTAAAGGAGGTGTATTTTTCTACTAGCTTTCCTTTCATTTAAATTTTTTTTGGGTCAATTTCAAGCTAGGATTTTAAATGAGAACTTCATTTTTATGAATCCTATTACAGGGGCTCCAAATAAATAGTTTTAAAGGCTCAGTTGTGTTCTGTTTTGGATTTAACTATGAGGATCCTCTCTTGGAATGTCCAAGGAATTGGAACCCCATTAACCCAAGACCATTTTAATCACCTAAACTCCTTTTATAAACCGGACATTGTTTTTTTGGCTGAAACCAAAGCACAAATGTCTAAGATGGAACCTTTCTTTAAAAAATCTAATTTCTTTGACTAGTTTATAGTTCCGTCCGTGGGAATAGCAAAAGGATTAGCGATTGCTTGGCACAATAATATAGAAATGAATCTGATTTCAGCAAACCTAAATGTCTGAAATTTTGATACAAAAATTGGAGACAAGGAAGTGATATTAACATGTGTCTATGGTGCAGTGGATGCGGAAGACAAAATAGAGCAATGATCTTACATAGCAAATATTGCTCAATGGTTCATCAAACCATGGCTACTAATTGGAGACTTAAATGTGATACTAGATCCAGACGAGAAGCAAGGAGGAAACAAATCTAGCTCCAGCAGCAAATCTTTCATAATTCATACAATTGACTCTTTGGGACTTCAGATGCGGATTACGAGGGATCTCCATTCACTTGGTCAAACAACAGACAAGGCGAGGACAACATATGTGAGAGAATTGACAGAGAACTCACGACGGTTCAATGGACACATGACTTCCTAGATACAAAGGTGAGTCATCTTCCTAGAGTTGGGTCTGACCATACTCCGTTTCTAATGGAATCACACTCGGAAAAAAAAACATTTCTTAAACCCTTTAGATGTATTAGTTCCTGGCTCACTCACCCCACTTTCTCAGCCGTGATATCTAACTCTTGGACTCTTCATTCCAGTAAAGATGCAAATAAAAATTTCTACTCTAAACTCAACCTACTCTCCTCCGACCTCACCCAATGGAACCATGATGTTTTTGGGAATATTCATAAAAATATAAAATCTCTAAATAATAAGATCGATATCCTCCATAAATCCGGTAACTACTCTACCAACCTGGATAAAATAAAAAAATTACAAGCGGAACTAGGGGATTGGTACAAGATTAAAAACGACTATTACCACCAACTCCCGAGAGATAAATTTTTCAAGGAGTTCGACCAAAACACCGAATACTTGCATTCCTATGCCTCGAATAGGAAAAGAATTAATGCTATCCATTCTCTTAGAGAGCCTTCAGGACTTTGGATTTCAGAAAGAGATCAAATCTATTCGCTTTTTATTAACCATTTCTCCAATATAGGAACCCCGCAGAATGAGAACTACGTAGAATACTTGTCCCACTTTATAACACCCTGTATTTCAGATGAAGAAAACTCAATTTTAACACTTATTCCTACAAAAAAGAGGTCTGAGACACTTTATCCAATATGAATCAATTGGGCGCCCCGGAGCCAGATGGTTTCCAGCCGGGTTTCTGTAAAGCTAATTGGGATATTTTGGGACCTGATATTACAAACATGGTTCAAGAATTATTCAACACTGGCTACCTTGACGCTAACCGAAATCACTCTTATTTAACGCTTATTCCAAAAATTTCCACCCCTCAAACACCTACAGATTTTAGATCCATTAGCCTAAGTAATACTATTTATAAAATAATATCTAAAATTCTGTCCAATCGCCTCAAACCAATTCTGAATAAAATAATCTCCCTAACCAATCAACTTTTTTACATGGTAGACAAATCACTGATAATATCATCATCGCTCATGAGATTATCCACACAATGAAAACCTTGAAAGCTCAGAAAGGACACTTCGCTCTAAAATTAGATCTTTCAAAAGCTTTTGACAGAGTGGAATGGAATTTTATAAAAAATGCTCTCTCATCTCTAGGCTTCAACTCTACTCGGATAAACCTCATTATGCAATGTATCTATACCACTTCCTTTTCCATTATGCTTAACGGTTCACCAGGGACTTCTTTCAAAACTTCTAGGGGGTTAAGACAAGGCGACCTCCTTTCACCATACCTATTCCTTATTTGCATGGAGATTATTTATAGACTCCTAGAAAATGCGGCATTAGAGAAAAAAAATTCTGGCCTGAAAATAAATAAAAACGCTCCCAACATATCCCACATTTTCTTCTCCGATGATTGCTTCCTTTTCACCAAAGCGGATTTAGGATAGGCGAAAAAAATTCTTGACATCTTATCTAGGTTTGGGGCGATCACTGGTCAACTGATAAATCTTCAAAAATCGGGTATTTATTTCAGCAAAAGAATCCATCTGAAACATGGGAAAATAATTGCGAAAATTCTAAAAGTCCCCCTGATGATAAAAAATGATAGATACTTAGGTATCCCACTCTTTTTCGACAGAAAAATAAAGGAGAATTTTGAGCCTCTTCTCAAAAAATACTATGACACCCTGCAAGGTTGGAAATCTAAAGTTCTCTCACAAGCTAGAAGAACGGTTCTAATAAAATCATTCCTACAAGGTTATCCTACTTATCATATGAATATTCTAAACCTCCCAAAGGAAACATTAGATCAAATGGATAAGATACAAAGAGATTTCTGGTGGAACAAGGATAAGAAGAAAACAAGAGGATGTTATTATAAAGCTTGGGTAAATATCTGCAAACCTATCTCACAAGGAGGTCTTGGGATAAAAAACCCACATCTTTTCAACATTTCTCTACTTACAAAACTGGACAGTAGACTAATTTCAGAACACAATCAATTATGGGCAAGATTATTGAAAGCCAAATATTTTCCTAAAAATCACCCACTTGAAGCTACTAGGACTTCGAATCTTTCTTGGATATGGACAAGCATAGAGAAAGGTATAAACCTTATCAAAGGAAATTTAGTTTGGCAAGTTAAAAACGGAGCTTCGGTGAAGATTTGGGACGACAAATGATTACCAGCGGAAAATAATCTTCCAAAACTAATAGGATTAACAGGTCTAATCCCACAAATGGTAAGTGAATTGATTAATCAAGAAGAAGTTTGGGACAGAGAGAAACTCGATACACTATTCACCCATAATATAAAAGAGAAAATCCTATCCATAACACCAAATATACAAGAACAAGATAAAATCAGATGGCAACACCACAGCTCCGTAAGATTCTCAGCGAAAAATGTCTACATTTTCCTCATAAGTCAAGATCAGGAAAAATATAACTCTGGAGAATTTCCATGGGAAAAAATTTGGAAAATTGATGTGATTCCGAGAATCAAATTATTCGTTTGGAAATTATCTCAGAAGGCTCTTCCGACCAATGCTAGATTAGGAGCCCATAATGAGGAGTTTAACACAGACTTCCCAATGTGTAATACCCAATCACCAGAAACAGAACATCATCTGATCAGAACATGTCCATTTTCTTGAGCTATTTGGTTCGGTCTCTCTTTTGATGCAGTTAATACAAGAATTAATACAAACTTTATGATGGATTGGATTAAAGATAGGATAATGGAACCTGAATTCGTAGAATATTCAGGAAGGATTGCAACAATATCCTGGTTCATCTGGAAGTTCCGATGCTCAGTAGTCATTGACAAAATCAACCCAAACCCAAGTTCTCTTATTGAGCAAATAAACAAATTCATGCAACAATACCCACAAGAGAATGTCAAGGAGAGCAAAAGGATTCAGTCAAACATAGATTACGGGGATAAATGGTCAACCTTATCCTCAGACTGGATTATATTCATAGATGCAGCATTCAAAAAGGAAAATTCAACTATGGGTTATGCTTTTCTCTTATATTCAGCAGGCGACGAAACTTTTATGCACATAGCAGCTGGAGCAGATAGGGCCTTATCAGCCTTCCATGTAGAGTCAAAAGCCTTATTTAAAGTGACCTCTTGGCTAAGTCGAAATATTTTATCTAGTGTCACAATAGCTACCGATTGCAAGGTGTTAGCGGATACAATTAGAAAGGATGAGAATATCCCAGATTGGAACGCAGATAACACAATAACGAAGACTCAAAATATTTTGCAACATCTCCCTCAGGCAAAGGTGAAATATATCAATTGAAGGTTTAACTCAGCAACAGACCACGTAGCAAAAGAAGCCCGTAAAAAGAATCTTCCACATATATCTACCCAAATTCAGATAAGGATATCTCAATCTAGTGTGATGTCCAATATTTTTGACAAAAAAGACATTATAAATCTGAGGTATTTTATTGCTTGATTAATATATATCGTCTTTCCATCAAAAAAAAAAACCGTATATGTATACGGTAACCATAATTTTTTGTGATAAACATAACTCTCAGAAAAAGGAAATAGAATGTAATATCTTAAAAATGATTTTATTTTGCTAAAAAACCGAGCAGATTGCGTAGAAGAAATATTAACTGCAATAGGGAAAAACCAATGGTCTTTAGAAGAAGGAAGCTTCATACATATCAATCTAAAAGCACATGAGATACTTCATTGTGATAATGCATGGTTGGCAGAAAGCATATCTATTAAACAAAAACCAATGGGTAAGTACAACTCTTGACAGAGAACAACTCTAAACACCTACTAAGAAAGACCAGGGTAAAAAAAAATGACACAATAGAAAACAACGGTGACATGCCAATGTTGATCGAACTGGATGAACATGAGGACTATATGAACGAGATTATGGACATCCTGACATGCCACCATTGGACGAGATAGATAAAGAAGGCAATGAAGTGTTTACTTATTATTAGAGATTAGATAGCGTGGGTATTTATTTGTAGGCACACCGAATTTGAAACATATTATTATTCTCCGACAGTATATTGTTTGGTTTTTTTTTAAAACCTTAGCAATTTTAAACAAAATGGATGCGAATCTTAAAATTAACAATGCTACCATGGCGTTCTTTCTTGGGGACCAGTGTCCATCTCTAATAAGGCCTATTAATATGTATCACGGAACCATGCTTAAGTAGTAGTTCAAACACCACCAAAAATCATATAATGCTGAAAAGGGGCTACGCAAAACTGAATTCAACATAGTACTGTTACATTGATCGACTTCTAAATCTCGACATAAATAAAGTTATCCATGCGTTAACACTGCATGAATTTTCTAGCATTTTACTTAACCTTTTATTTTGTTTTGAAAATTGCATTTCACAAATTTGCATGTGATATACATATTTTTCAAAACTTTGACAGATAAAATCACTGGATAGTACAATCTTTTAATAAAAAAGGTTGGACAGAAAAAGTGTGCAATTATGTTCAATTGCAAATACTTATAGGCATATAAAATTTAATTATTTTAAATCCAATTATGAAGTCAACTTCTTTTTAAATTATTTTAATATCTTCTTATAAAATTAATATATGAATTTAGGTTTATAATACCAAATTTAAATGATCAAATCATTAGATACCTAAAGGGTATCACAGTTTCCTATCCCTTTAAAAAAATCAAACTAATCAAAGAATGCTTAAAAACAATCTAATGCATTTGACCACGGGGCCACACTAAATTAGTTGATCCCACTTTCCCTGGTACGTAGCACGAATTACATGTCAGGAAACTAAAATTGTGTTCATCTTGATACATAAATTTGTTAATCTTTTTTCCAAGGGAAAATTAGGAAAATGCTTAAATACGGGGTGCAATGTTGGAAATTTCCCCCAACGTTAAAAATAGTTCGAAAAATGCCCCATTTCGTTGCCATTGCCATCCAGCCCAGTTATCTCACATGTGTAAGGCTACCATCACCATTAAAACCACCACTAAAACCGCCTCCGCCTCTGCATGAACCTTAAACCTTGAACCCTAATCCCTAAATCCTGAATTTTTAACCCCGAACCCTAAATTTTGAAGGATGTATTTGTCTTTTTTTCGTGTGTGTGAGCTCACACATGTAACTTAATTTGATTTTTGACTGAATGGTGCGTTTTGAAATATTGAGGAAGATTTCCAACATTGCACGCCGTATTGGACAATTTTCCTTTTTCCAATTTCCTCTGTTATGCCACTTTAGTCTCGAAAAACTGATTTCGTATTGTGCATTTTTATATTTGATAAAGTGATAGATCCATTTAATCTTATGATTTTCAGGTGACGCCAGGATAACAACTTATTTGTGTAAATTTGATAAATCCGAGTGTTGGCTTATACAAAAAGATGATTTTACCGTCTATTTTGCTATTTTTAGATTATGATTCGATATGCTTAACAAGGTAACGACTTCATCATATCATGAAAATGGTTGAGTTTCTTGGTGAAACTCAATTATTGGACTTGGTATAGCTAGGTACCGGCGGCCCTGTATTCGGATCCTTCTCCTTGCGGTTAAGGTAACAACATCGGGCATGGCCAGCTCCCATAGTGTGATGGGCGGTGTGTACAAGGTCCGGGAACTAATTCTCCGCCGTATGGCTAATCGGCGATTACTAGCGATTACATCTTCATGCAGGAGAGTTGCAGGTCTACCATCTCTATTATGATTAGGCTAATGGTTACCAGTTTTTGGGTTGGATGCATCATTTAATTTGTAATATAGGTTATAAAACTCGCTTATTGCAAATCAGGCTTAAAGCGATGAAACAACGGCGCGGGTACAACTTAAAAGTAGGATTAATATTTGGTGTATTTTATCCTAGTGTTCATCGGAATTAATATAACTCAACTGAAAAACCATTTCGAAACGCGCGTTTGAAATTTTTAGCAATTTGAATTGAACTTTTTTTTCATGGCTTTGCAGGTTTGGATTCCTCATTATTATGTTGGCTATTTGACCAATGTTCCTCTTCATGCTCAAAGCATAAAAATTAGTTACACAAATGGAATAAGTAAGGTAGATAGGCACATCATTGGAATGCTTCCAATGATAATAAAGTTCATTGCTTCTGCTCCCTTACATTTCCATGCTTTCGACATGTTCAGTTTTTATTTATTCCTGCAGCCACTTATGTGCATTAGTTTACAGTGGACAATGGTGATTTTACCATGACAGACAACATTTACGCAACTATACACTTAAATTTGTGAATCCAATTGGATAACATCATCTTTTTTATATTCCTAGAAAGATATCGGTCAAATTTAGAAACACTTCAGCGAGTTGATGTCTTTTATTTTAACAATAACAAGCATGAAATAGTTGTGAAATATGGTTAGCGGGGGTGTTAGATTTGGATTAGACAGTCATGTTCTGTTCATTTCTTCAAAGTCTTCATGCGCAGGGCCATCCAGGTGCGGGTATATATTTATTTCAGGTGGTACGTTATCTGAGGCATACTTATATATATGGTTGTCTTGGGTTTCAAAATCTTTGTAGTTCTGGTCTACTGGATTGGCGCATCAAGTTTACTTATTATACGGATATTATGCAGCTTATGGGTTACAATCACCTAGGATGGTTGTAGTGTAAGATAGCTCTATTATGTGTGACTTTTTTTGTTTATTGTTTGATTAATTTGTAATTTTTTAATATGAACTTTTTATTTTATTTTATGTATATGTACAGTTGTACAATGATGAGTCTAATCTTATCTTCATATGATAAGAAATATTCTTGATTTTTATTAATATATTCTTGGTTTTGTCTTTTTTCTCTTATCATTTCGCTGCTTTTTCTTACAATTCCTTAGTTGACAGTTATACTTATTAGAAGAGAAAATATATTCATATAATAAGAAATATTTTTGATTTTTATTAAAAAAATTGGGTTTCTGAAGAGACAATGTGTTGTTTGTTTTTTTTATTATTGGCTGGGGTTCGTTTGGTTGTCCCTTTCGACGAAAACATCTTAGATCATGAAAATATTTCTAATGTCGTACAATGGTTAATTTGGTATTAAAAAAATGCTATGCAAATACATGGTTGTGAATTTTACACAGGACGTGTTGTGAATTTTTGCTTTTGTGAATTATTCAAAAATGAAATGAAGGGAATGGTTTGATATTAGAGCTTCTCCAATGGCTTGCGTGTGAGGAAAAAACTCTTTATCCACGTAGGATACACATCCATTTTTCCAAAATACTTTCTCCAACCCTAACCTCCAAAATTAATGGGTAGATGACATGGCATGGATTTGGCTAGACATCCTCTTGGTGAACCTCTTGTTCTAGAGGTCCACATAGAGGATGTCTAGCCATCCTAGTCAGATTTTTTCTAATAAAAATAATTTTAATTTATTAAAAAACAATATTTAATTACAAATTAATATTTGCCCTCATCCGCCAATCTTAATTTTGTTAATCTTATTATCAAGGTGAAACTTTTCTTGATTAAGAATAATGTTTGATTAAAGATATGATTAGTGTAATAATAATAGCATGTTACTGTTCCTATTATGATCATCTTCGATGATTAAATCAAATTTGTTTTTAGGGCTTCTAATATAGCAAAGGTATTAGAAAATCAAATCTAGTTGAGTGATTAGATTATTCTCTTATACGATAGAAATAGATAAAATCATCTGATTTGATATGTTTACATTTGATGCGGTTTTCGGTTAATTTGTTTTACTCATATTTTTGTACTGATGCTATACAATGGTAACGGTGTTTGAATCATAAAATTCTTTGGGGCAAAGAACAAAAAGGATGGGATTGATATTTTTGGTAACTTGAGATTACGAAAATAAAGAGGACAACTCGGCGAAAAAAGGAAACCCAATATAGGTGGGTTGGAGAAGAAAACTTTTTATTCCATAATTTTAGGAAAATTAGTTGCCATGTATGATAAAGGATGTCTTCCCAGAATGACACATGTGAAACTGACCATATGACCATTGGAAAAGCTCTTATAAGGGTAAACTTTGTTATCGAGATGCTTCCGGTTCTTTTGAAGATCTATTAACCAAAATTTAAGCATTAGTGCAGCATTTTTTCCAATTAGGAAATGTTGAGACAATGGATATCCTTATATCTCAAACTGGTGAGTGTGACAAGAAATCTGAGCTTCTCACTTGCAAAGGCGAGTAGAGAGTAGTAGCACTTATGTCTGTCTTATTTCAACAACACCCTTGGGAAGAAAAAGATGTTATCTAATTAAGATACCATCGAATGATCTATGAAATGAGACTATGCCTCTTGGTGCATTGCTGACTGGTCGAGGTAAATTTTATGTCTATTCATTGACTATCGGTACACCTACATAACCATTGTTTTTCCTTCAACTGGTAGATTTTTTTATTTTTATTTTGTTCTCAGACCACAATTTATAAGGAAAAGTATAATGTCGCATTCCAAATTGCCCTGCAAAGTGTAAGGAAATTCTCTGATATAATGCATTAGATTTGAAAGAATATAAGATGGAAAGCACTCGTGAAGACTGTTGCTTCCGCAGTTACAAATGAAAAATGCATGAACTATATTGGTACAAGCATGTATATGCGTTTACTTTTTTTAAGCATGCCTATAATGTGCTTGCAGTTTATATTGTTCCTGAAGAACTCTCTATGTACTTCATCTTGTTATTAGAGATTATATATGGATAGTTTTTGTGGTTTACTATTTATATCCTTAGTCCAGTCATTTTTTGCGCAATGGTGTTTCTGATTCTTACGACTGACTCTCTTGCTTACTATGGAAATTCCCATGTATTGGATGGGTTGAGCTCCCACAAAAAATGCCTTATCGTTGTCGCTCTCCATCTGAACTATCCCTTGGGAGCATGATACATGTGTATCCGTACTCCTTTAGGGAACTTAGTTAACCTCAAGCTAAGTTGAGGGAAGAATCCTATTCTAGGCAGGAATCCTTGTTTAGGATGAATTCCTAGTTAGGGAAGAGTTTGTTTTAGGCAATACTCTTAGTTTAGGAAATAGATTCCGAATAGAAGTCCTTGGTCGTCTAAGTACGATGAAGGCTATAAATAGAAGGCTGTGGCTAATAGATGAGGACACAGAAGACTAGGCATAGAAAACCTATAGAAGGCTTGAAACAATATTTGTGCAAGCTTGGAAAACATTTTAAGGCTAATCCACTGTTTAGAGAAGATTATGAGCGTAACAAAGAGAGAATTGTAATAGTTTTCTTGTTCATAATCTAAAGAAGATGCTTTCTTCGAGTCACTACTTGTGTCTTTGTTTTCTAAGTTTCTCGTCTATTATTATTCTGAATTCTTCCTTTATAGTAATAGATACCAAGGTACAGAGATCAAACGTATCAAGTTGGTACCAAGAGCAGGGTACTTTTTTTTAGGGTAGATCCCTGTGGATTATGGTTTTCACTAGATATCTCTACATAAAGATTGGTGAGGTACTCGAGAAGTTAGAAGACATTAGGAGAACAAGGGGATCAAAGATAATAAAGTCAGATGATGAACCCAAGCATAGTTGTTTATGGGTGAAAACTATTTCTGCCGTTTTTTGTAATTTGGGGTGTGTGGATGAGAAATGAATCTAAACCCTAAACAAATACACTGCATGGGAGTGCTTTTGATTCGAGAGATCAATCTATATAATTCTGGCCTAAACCAAGAAATGGTCGTTCCATACTTGTTTCGGTCACAAAATGAAGGAGATGGGGTTGATCTTAGGGAGGGAAGCGAAGAAGGTGTTGAGATTGTGAAAGTGTAGGATTGATTATGACTCATAACATAAAGGTGAGCAGGCTTACAAATAATGCAAGCAGGCTCTGGGTGTTTGAACACGTCTCGTATTAACACTTGGTTTCTGTGTTGTCTTCTGTCTTGGAAATATGGAGGAGAACCTATTTATGCAAGTCATTTGAGCCTCATTCACGTCTCTCGTAGGAAGTGGAAGAAGTTGAGTGATGGAGTAGTGGAGTTGTGTGTTAGTGTCACACGATTAGTCTTGTCCACTCCTCCATCATCACTAACCATCCATGTCTTCCTGACACATTCTTGTGATGGAGCGCTGCACGCTGTAAACCACCAGACCAATACCCCAGTATGTATCCACCAATTTTTGACATGATTGATGTATCGAGTGTGTGGATCGTGGGACCCAAAAAAAAGTAGCATGTAATGCTAGATTAAATAACCAAGTTATTTAGGAAGTCGATACTTGTAAAGTATCGTGTGTATTCTATGCAGGTACTGCATCGAATATATTAAGCACGTATGAAGCATCGATGTTGAGCATCATGTCCATCCTACTTCACGTGAGGGTTTTAAAGCTTCGCTAGCAAATCCTCCCTTGGCCGACCAAATGGTGTGGCAGAGTGGCAGACGGTTATCATGGTGATACCTCACTGGTCGCCTAACTCCTATCCTAGGTCGTCCGTCAAGGCTGGCAAAGTTGGACGGACAAAATGACTTGCAACCCACATCTGCGACCATCGGATTAGGGTTTAGGAGGTGCGCAAGTGCACTCTTTCATCTTGGTCGAATCCAAGCCTGGGAGACGTTTCATGGAGGACCAATCAGGCAGGCGTGTAGATGGCATGTTGATGTCCATGTCCATGCTTCACTATCCCATGAAGGTTTGATCTAAGCCACTCGAATTTACCGGTGAATTTGAGTGGTTGAGATCAATTTGCGACGAAATCCTATGTCGCAAAGGATTCCTAAAGGGGCACGGCATGCCACCTTCAAGGCGCGCGTTTCGAGATGACCAGGCTAGGTCTTACTTGGCCGTTTGGTCCGATGTATATGTGGTAGGCTGATATTCACGCCTATACCTGACTGTCCCATGGACCACTCAATTCGTCCGACGAAGTTGAGTGGTTGAGATCAGTTTATGATCTGGGAAGTGTGACCACGCTAGTTTGGGCGTGCGATTTGGAAAAACCAGGCATGGTATTCCTTGGTCGGTTGGGTGAGGAGATAGATGGGTCCACGGTGATCATGTTGATGTTCACTGGACATATTCAATTGTCTCCTAAACCCTTCATTCGATCAGGAGAAAATGGATGCTCGTGATCAATACAAACCCTAATTAGTGTTTGGCCGTGCGTCATGCCTTGTTTTAGGCGCACGAATTGGGACAACCAACCATAGTTGGTCTTGACCGACTAGTCATGTGTGTAGACGTGCCCATGGTGATTGTGTTGACTCTGGGCCCTTTGAATCTACATATACACCCTCCATCTATTCCTGCTAAGATGGATGGTTGAGTTCGTTTTGCGACACATGTAATGTGCCGCAAACCTAATTTAGGGTTTCTTGTCCATTCTGCTTGGGTTGGACGGTTTGGAAAGCTATGCCACCCATTTTGGGGAGGCCGACCATGCGGGACCCGCGTTGGGTCGGCAGTGAAATTTCCAATACCTTCTTGAGGTCATGGATTCGATCTGGGCCATCCAATTATGCTGGTGAAGTTGGATGATCGTGATCATTCCTAGACCGCTATGGACAGTCTGGATGCTCCATCGGGCTAGTATAACACTCCGAGAGATGTATGCTCAATCGGTCTAGTATAACACTCCGAGAGTTACAGCATGTATGGGCATTTCATGCATGCCTCACTGTTAGTACTTGGATATTCATGCTATTCTGATGCGAGTAACAATCAGTCATCATGCCGCACCAACAATGAGAGTTCTGCTAGGAACAACACATGAAATACAAGGCATTTTTATGCATTAATCAATAATGCTAAAATTCACAGAATATTCGGGGGATTGTTGCTACATGATCCATTCTAGGTGAATTAGTAAAGTGAAGAAGTATTCATCACTTATAAAATATTCTCATCCTCTTCAGGATGGTTACACAAAAATTGGTTTTACAACTTTAGCCCTGAACTAAAATCCGCCATCAACATTAAGTCCCTTGCCTAGCGTATAATGGTACACTATTGTGGGGCAGACATGAGATGGTGACAAATATACGGGAAAAAATGAGATGAAGGGAGCTTACCCGGAAATCCTTGCTCGTCCACTATCGATCTCCCATGTGAACGCACCGTTGCAAGCATGGAACCCTGAGTGGGACCGGTTTCTTTCTTTGGGTGTTTGAAACAAAAAAGGAATCCAATCCAAAGAGGAATCCTTTTCCTATTGGGATTCTTCCAATTTTTTGTCTATAAAAGGGGAGTCGACCTCTCTCTCTTTTTCTTTTTTATATATTTTTTTTATCTCCCGTCGCTCACAGCTCCGCAGTTCCCCCGCCGGAGTTCACCGTCAGCAAGGTAAGCGTTCAATGCGTTCCTTTTTTTTTTTTTTTTCAAAACCCTAATTTCTTAGGTAAACTTCTTTTGCTCTTTGAGAAGACCATCCTATTTGTAGATAAAACTTTTCTTCTCTTTTTATTGTCGCACGCAAAACCTAGAGCCTTAGGTTACATTTTGAAAACCCATGAACAAGCTCGTTTACTCTTCCGCCCATAAACAAAACCGTGCATGCAACCTTGAACAAATATGGTACCCGCCATACACGCCTGATGGACCATCCTTGTGACCTCACCCAACATCAGCTTGTCATGACCTAACGCCAGCCTACTTGACCGGCATGTCATCAGTCTTGCTTGCATGACCCAATACCTACTTGGCCAAAGCGTGGGCCCCACCTATGCCTTCTTTGCTCGAACATGGACAAGTTGCGTGCCTGCTTCACTCGAATGTGGCCGTGGGGAACGAACATATATATATATATTTTAAGAGCCGACCTATTTCTCCCTCGGCACGAAGTAATAACCCTTCCTTTTTGTACTTCATTGTAGTTGTTTGGAGATGAATAAAGAGACTCTTGTTAAAATGTCACCTGATAATGTTAAAGAAAAATCGAGGAGTGTTGATAACTCCATAGACATGCCGAATATAGATGATGAACTATTTACCATTCCTTTTCCAAATGTTAGGAAACATCCTAGCCACAATATAATACTGCTTTCGAACTCAGAAAATGAAGAGGTTGCTCCGTCATCTTCTCCAGCATTCGTAATGAGATTATGTCCTCGAAAGAATGAATATTCACCTTCTTCTATTGACTTCAAGGTTTTCCACACTCCACTGAGCTCTTATGAGGGATGGATGAGGCGTATGCTGAGCAATGATACTATCAAGGACACCTTGACCAAGGCGCAGATTATTGAGGATGTTATGGCGTCTGCTTCTCTTCACATTAAGAAAGATACTGCAGGTTTGATCACTTTTATTTCGCGATGGCGTCCTTCCACACACACAGACATTTGTAGATGGGGAGAAATGACTATTACCCTGGAAAGTGTAGCCATGTTGATGAATCTTCCGATTGCTGGGAACTTCCACTACACGTTATCTGACGAAGGGAAGGTAACCCTCAAGGCTATACTTCAAAAGGCTGGAGAGTATTACCAACAAAAAAGTGATGTGAAATGCTTATATACTTAGTGGGTGTCTGAGTGGTCTCCTGCAAAATGGAAGCCAGGTCAAAAACTGGATGATGAACTTAGCGTGGTTACTATCTCGGGACATCTTCGATGAAGGTTCTGGGAAGAAGACTATAAGACACGACCTCGTCATGTTTGCTATAAAATTGGAAAAATGTGTGGTTCTCCCCTTGGGTGCTTTGTTCCTTGGATCACTGTACTCTCATATGGATGCTTTGGCGGTAGACATGCACGCTTCCAATGGATATAAGAAGGTGGAAACGCATATCCACATTGCTTTCCTCCAAGTATGTCTGTGGGAACATTTAAAAAGTTACGCTCCTATCCCCGTGGCTTCAGTCTCTGGTTTGTATGGTGGTTCAAGGATACTTTGTTGGAAGAATAGACGTCTAAAACCCGGGTTAAGACTTGTTGATTTTCTTAACAATGTGTATGCTATAGACTTTTTCCCGTGGGGGTCAGTCTATTCTTCAGTGATTCAACCGAAAACTTCTACCATTGCTTCTGACGTTGTGTTGCACACTAAGGGAAGAACCATGAGTTATGGAGAAGCCATCTACCTTCGAAGTTGTATGCCAGGATATATTCCAACTTTCTGCGATGAGTTCCTCTCTGCGGTTTCTTACAATATTGACAGAGCCGCTCATCAAATGGGATTCGACCAGGGTGTTCCCTTCCATCTTCCACAAATACCTTTAACATATCTCGTCCTATCAATTCTCAATGATGATGTCTTCACACCAGAGCAGAGCCTTCCATTTTTACCCATTGGAAGAAAACCGATGGCAACTGATAAGTACAAGGAATTTTGGAGAAAGCAACTATTAGCTTTCCAGACGATCTCGGAAGAAGTTGAGACATCTCCTCGTGATATGCCATCCTCTGAGATCCTGAAGCGGCACAAACGGTTAAAGCCACTTCCGGGTAAACGATCCAGAGCTAATGCTACTGATAACCGCAGTCCCCGGGTCAAGAAGCAAGCATGCGGCCCCGTGATCCTCAATTCCTCCAATATGCAAGTATTCTAAATATCTTCAATCTTTTGATTTTTTCCTTCTTGAGTAACTTCCACCAACGATGGTTCTTGTTCATGATCATGGAATCTTGAAAGTAAATTCTTTTGCGAGACTGGCACGTAATCATAGTGAGGAGTCTGGAGATACTGATACTCATGTCGAGAAGTCCGAGGATATTGAAACCTTTGTAAAAGATAACGAAGATGATGGAGGCTCAGTTCATGATGAAGGAATTGTTTCCGCGTGTAATGAGGAGCCTGAACAGTATGGCGAACCGGGAGACGAGGCTATGAAATATGCCAACCTCGAGATCGGGAGGGATGACGATATAGAAGCTTCTGGAAACACCACACATGTGATAGTTGTAGACGCGACCCCTTTTAAAGAGCTCCCCGTGACTTCTAACGCATTAGTCGTGCACTCTAGTGCTGGTTGGAGGGTTCAACGTTCCAGCTAAGTACAAAGAGTTATATACCAAAATATGGAAAAATTATGGTCACATCTCCACTACCAATAGGCTTACAAGTCGCCTTGCATTAGTCAAACGTGTCGAAGAAGCTTTATCTTCTATCCACGACATGAGCATCGTGACTGGGCGCGCCGCTTCTGAAGAAGTAATCGAAAAATGGGGGTTCTATCGGGACATGTTCGTGAATTATGAGTTTAATGCCTCCTGGTTCTGTGAAGGGCTCGCTAAAATCCAGAAGATGCAAGCTGAAATGCGTGAAGTCCCTTCTGCAGACAGCATCTCTTGCCAGGAAGAAAAGATTAAAAGTTTATCTCATGAGTTGAAGCTGGAACATGCTGTTCTCCAGAAGATAAAAGCCGCCCATGCAAAGAAGGATGAGTTGTTTCTAAAGGACTTACCTTGAATGGTTTATGCCGTCTATTTATGTTTTTTCCTTTCGTTTTTAGGAGTTTTTGAGTGGTGTGAGGATTTCCTTTCACAATCTTGATTTTAGGTTTTGAACTAGTATATGATTGGATTTTTGAGAGAGAGATTATTCTGAATCAAATTTGCATTCTGGTTATGAATAATGTGGCTAATACAACAATATTTATATGGATTTGTAAATATCGTGCTAGTGTGAAAGGAGACAAACATAGCGTGTGATCATTGAATATTTCTCATGCGGGATGCCAAGTCCCCAGTAAACTCTAAAACCATCTTGTAAAAATTGCGTCATAAAACTTACTTGCTTTTGGAATTCCATCTGCAAGAATTTAGACCTCCCATAGTTCTTACTTCGAGAAATTGCATGCATTAATCTTCGTAGACAGGCGGCAAATCTTTGGAACTAAGCTTATCTTGGAAAATGCGCCTCAAGGCATTGCATTCACTGGTAGGGTGGTGAACAAAACGATAATAGTGACAATATCTCGGATCTATCATCTCCTGGTCAGTCGGTTGTCACCATACCTGAGGTAGTTGGACTTATCCATCTCGTACCCATATCTCTAATAATTCCAAGACTTTATTCATGGAAAACGAGAAGTGCGGGTATGTTTATCCAGGCTTTTATTGTTTTAACGGACGCTGCTGTGATATCTCTTGATGACTCTGATATTAAGAACGTTTTGGAGTCGGGACGTGTGCCAAAATATACACGGCCCGCTTGGGTGGCCGCCTCCGTTGAAGCGCTGCTTCTTTCAAATATCTTGTGTCAACGAGAGCGTCATCGCCAGATGGCTGAGTCAGGTATCCCCAGCCCCTGTACTCATGTGACTCTTGGCTGATTTCTCCCTTTTCAAGTGGTTCTTCGTTTGGTTAAAAAGTGGCGACAGATTGGGCAGCTTTCTGTACTTCGGCAAGGATTTTAAGGTATAAATCTTCCAGCAAGGCTTCGTAAGATGACCCTTTTCCTTTATCTAATGAAGGTTGTGACATTCCTGACAAGTCCTCTTTTTTGTAGAGTTGCTTTTGGTGACCACCGGAGGCGTTACACTTGAATATATGCCGGGATTCGCGGCTTCTCTGGCTCTGGTGATGGGAGGAGTTACACCTACTAGAATATCTCCTGCTCCGCTAGTGTTGGTGATATAAGTGACGGCTCAATGAGATGTATTGACCATGGTATCTCCACTAACTGGTACATCGACACCGGGAGTGTTATCCACACTAGCTCAATCAGAATTGATTGATGATCCAAATCTGAGTCCCACCATCTTGAAATGAATTGTTTATTAAATTTGTTCTAAGATCTATCCCCTTGAAATTGCGAAAATTTAATCGGTTATTGAAAGATAAAATTGGGAATTGGAAATTGATATTACAACCGAGAGATTAATCTCCCACTGTGGTCGCCAATTGTTTATGGGTGAAAACTATTTCTGCCGGTTTTGGTAATTTGGGGTGTATGGATGAGAAATGAATCTAAACCCTAAACAAATGCACTGCACGGGAGAGCTTTTGATTCGAGAGATCAATCTATACAATTCTGGCCTAAACCAAGAAATGGTCGTTCCATACTTGTTTCGGTCACAAAGTGAATGAGATGGGGTTGATCTTAGGGAGGGAAGCGAAGAAGGTGTTGAGATTGTGAAAGTGTAGGCTTGTTTATGACTCATAACATAAAGGTGATCAGGCTTACGGATAATGCAAGCAGGCTCTGGGTGTTTGAATACGTCTCGTATTAACACTTGGTTTCTGTGTTGTCTTCTGTATTGGAAATATGGAGGAGAACCTATTTATGCAAGTCATTTGAGCTTCATTCACGTCTCTCGTAGGAAGTGGAATAAGTGGAGTTATGTGTTAGTGTCACACGATTAGTCTTGTCCACTGCTTCACCATCACTAACCGTCCATGTCTTCCTGACACGTTCTTGTGATGGCGCGTTGCACGCTGTAAACCGCCAGACCAATACCACAGTATGTATCTCCCAGTTTGTGACATGATTGATGTCTCGAGTGTGTGGATCGTGGGACCCACAAAAAGTAGCATGTAATGCTAGATTAAATAACTAAGTTATTTAGAAAGTCGATACTTGTAAAGTATCGTGTGTATTCTATGTAGGTATTGCGTCGAATATATTAAGCACGTATGAAGCATTGTTGTTGAGCATCATGTCCATCCAACTTTACGTGAGGGTTTGGAGGCTTCGCTAGCAAATCCTCCTTGGACGACCAAATGGTGTGGCAGAGTGGTAGACGGTGATCACGGTGATACTTCACTGGTCGCCTAACTCCTATCCTAGGCCGTCCATCCAGACTGGCGAAGTTGGACGGACAAGATGACTTGCGACCCACATCTGCGATCATCGAATTAGGGTTTAGGAGGTGCGCGAGTGCACTCTTTCAGCTTGGTCGAATCCAAGCCTGGGAGACATTTCATGGAGGACCGATCAGGCATGCGTGTAGACGACATGTTGATGTCCATGTCCATGCTTCACTGTCCCACTAAGGTTTGATCTAGGCCACTCAAATTTACCGGTGAAGTTGAGTGGCTGAGATCGATTTGCGACAGAAATCCTATGTCGCAAAGGATTCCTAAAGGGGCGCGACATGCCACCTTCAAGGCGCGCATTTCGAGACGACCAAGCTTGGTCTGTCTCGGCCGTTTAGTCCGGCGTGTAGGTGGTAGGCTGATATTCACGCCTATAGCTGACTGTCCCATGGAAACTTGATCTAAGCCACTCAATTCTTCCGGCGAAGTTGAGTGGTCGAGATCAGTTTATGATATGGGAAGTGTGACCACGCTAGTTTGGGCGTGCAATTTGGAAAAACCAGGCATGGTATGCCTTTGTCGATCGGGTGAGGAGATAGATGGGTCCACGGTGATCATGTTGATGTTCATTGGACATATTCAATTGTCTCCTAATCCCTTCATTCGATCAGGAGAAAATGGATGCTCGTGATCAATACAAACCCTAATTAGGGTTTGGCCCTGCGTCATGCCTTGTTTTGGGCGCACGAATTGGGACAACCAACCATAGTTGGTCTTGACCGACTGGTCATGTGTGTAGACGGCCCCATGGTGATTATGTTGACATGCTCTGGGCCCTTTGAATCTACATCTACACCCTCCATCTATGCCTGCGAAGATGGACGGTTGAGATCATTTTGCGACACATGTAATGTGCCGCAAACCCTAATTTAGGGTTTCTTGTCCATTATGCTTCGGTTGGACGGTTTGGAAAGCTATGCCACCCATTTTATGGAGGCCGACCATGTGGGACCCACGTTGGGTCGGCAGTGAAATTTTCAATACCTGCTTGGGGTCATGGATTTGATCTGGGCCATCCAATCATGCTGGTAAAGTTGGATGATCGTGATCATTCCTAGACTGTTATGGACAGTCTGGATGCTCAATCGGGCTAGTATAACACTCCGAGAGTTACAGCCTGTACGAGCATTTCGTGCATGCCTTACTGTTGGTACTTGGATATTTATGCTACTCTGCTGCGAGTAACAATCACTCATCATGTCGCACCAACAATGAGAGTTCTTCTAGGAACATCATAGGAAATACAAGGCATTTTTATGCATTAATCAATAATGCTAAAATTCACAGAATATTTGGGGGATTGTTGCTACATGCTCCATTCTAGGTGCATTAGTAAAGTGAAGAAGTATTCATCACTATAGTCTCATCCTCTACAGGATGGTTACACAAAAATTGGTTTTACAACTTTAGCCCTAAACTAAAATCCACCATCAACAATAGCTAACCACAAACTATGGAAGAAAAGGTGGCTACGCTACAAACAAACATGAAGTCGATTAAAGAATTGACTGAATGTATTCGTTCTCATACACCAAAGATGAAGATGAAGAAATAGATTACACCTTCACCTGAGGCTTCGGAAAAAGATGAATTGGAAGAAGACGATTCAGAAGAAGAGGAAGAAGATGAGGATGAAGAAAACAAGAAAAATGAGTTTCTTAAAAGTCCTACATCAACTAAACCTCAAGGTAAGAATCTGAAAATTGATTTTCGTGTTGATATTCCACTTTATGATAGGAATGTCGATGTAAAAAAATTGGATGACTAGATTGAACGTCTAGAGACGTATTTTTCTTTCTTTGAATATGGTTCAAAGGAAAAGATTGTTTTTGCGGAATTGAAGCTACAAAAAATGCTCTAACCTGGTGGAAAGCTTATCAAAGACAAAACCTAGGTAAAGGAGTATTGTCGTGGAGAAGATTCAAGGCGGTTGTAAGGAAACAGTTTTATCCGGTTGGCTTCCTTTAGAAAAGATGGTTCAAGTGGTACAACTTGAAGTAGACTTACAACCAAATCATGCAAGAATATACTTCGGAATTTCAGAATCAAGCTATGATTTTGGATTTAGACTTGGGAGATTATGTTATCTTTATGAAATATATTTCTGGGTTAAATGAGTATACACGGAAGGAGTTGAAGATGTTTTCGGTGGATTCTATCTCCGAAGCAAGTATAAAAGCTAATGCCATTGAAGGAAGGCTTAAGAAATCTGATTCAAAGGGGAATACTAAGGCAAAATATGGAGGTACCACTGTAAAAGGAGGTGAAAGGAGCAAAGAAGAAGGGAAGTTTAGTGACAAAGAAGGTTTTACTTGCACCCATTTCAAACAAACAGGTCACGTAGTCGACAAGTGTTAGGTTAAGAACCCTCATCTAAAGCCTAAAGGGTTGCAGAGGAAATAAGACAAGAAGGAAGCACTAGTTGCTCAAACTCCAAAATAAGTCCACGGACTAACAAAACCCAATTCAAAGCTCTCTCTTATGACAGGGGCAAAAGAAACACCTTCAAAAGATGATCTTAGGGATCAACTCTTCACAGTGAAGATGCAAGTCAAAACATCACTAGTTGATGCTGTTATTGACCCGGGAAGTCAGAAGAATTTACTTTCACATTCTTTGGTGCAGAAGTTAGGATTGAAGACTATCAAACATCCTAAACCATACCTTTTAGGATGGCTTCAAAGGGAAGGGGGCTTACAAGTTTCACAACAGTGAACGTTCAAATTTTCTCTAGATGAGTCATATATTGACAAAGTTACATGTGACATAGTTCCTTTGGATGTTTTTCAAGTAGTACTAAGCAGTCCTTACCTATGGGATAGAGATGCCACTCTACACAGGAGATAACAAAAGTATACCTTTACCAAAGATAGAGAAAGTTTTGTGATTCGGGCTATTGATTCTCCTCTAGATGGAGCAAGCTTGATTACAGCCACTCAGGATAAGCGGTTGGTAAATGCTAGCACAAAGTTTATTCTCCTTGTGATCCGTTCTCTTGGGGAGAAGACGAGTAAAGTTTGTTTGGCGGCCTTGACTGTACAACAAGAAGGCGACCTAGAAAGGTTGAAGTTGAAATACAAGGATTTATTTTCTGATGTCACAGGGTTACCGCCAAAGAGGAGTGTGGAGCATGAAATTATGTTGATCGGAGAGAGTTCTCTTCCTAATGTAGGTCTCTACCGCACGTCCATAGAGGAATCTGAAGAGATCAAGAAACAAGTCAAAGAACTCCTAGAATTAGGAATGATAGTGCCAAGTGCTTCACCTTGTGGATCAGCGGTTTTGTTGGTACCAAATAAAGATGGAGGATGGAGTATGTGTATTGATTATAGAGCATTGAATAAGATCACTATCAAGAATCTTTACCCTCTACATAGGTGTTGATGGTGGTCTTTAATTCAGGGTTAAAATCATAAAATGCTAAACCCTAGCAGACATTTAAAACAATCATTTACTAGGCGCATCAATAAAAGCTATTAATATGTCCCTAATAATTACCAGGGTATATTTTTTTTTTCAAATTAGGGTTACGACAAACCAAACCCTGATTCCCCCCATGTGCCAATGGAAAATCATGTCAGCCACGTCTAGCCCAAGCTAGCCGTGCCATGACAATCGCACCGTGACATGGCCCTAGCTATGCTAGCCGCATCTCGTGTGCCAATGGAAAATCATGCCAGCCACACCCTACCATGCCAACCATGCCAGCCGCACCCTTCGTTCCAATGGAAAATCATGCCAGCCATGCCTAGACCAAGCTAATCGCGCCATGACAATCACACTGTTCCATGGCCCTAGCTATGCTAGCCGCATCTCGTGTGCCAATGGAAAATCATGCCAGCCACACCTTACCGCACCAAAGCATGCCAACCATGCTAACCGCACACTGCGTGCCAATGGAAAATCATGCCATCCACGCCTATCCCAAGCTAGCCACGCCATGCCAATCGCATAATGACATGGCCCTAGCCAGGCTAACCACATCTCGTGTGACATTGGCAAATCATGCCAGTCACACCCTACTGCGCCAAAGCATGCCAACCATGCTATCCGCACTCCGTGTGCCAATGGAAAACCATTCCAGCCACGCCTAGACCAAGCTAGCCGGATCAATCCAATCGCACCGTGCCATGGCCCTAGCTATACTAGCCGCATCTCGTGTGCCAATGGAAAATCATGCCAGCCACACCCTACCGCGCCAAAGCATGCCAACCAAGCTAGCCGCACCCCACGTGCTAATGGCAAATAATGCCATCCATGCCTAGCCCAAGCTAGCCGCGCCATGGCCCTAGCTATGCTAGCCGCATCTTGTGTGCCAATGGCAAATCATGCCAGCCACACCCTACAGCGCCAAAGCATGCCAACCATGCTAGCCGCACCCTGCGTGCCAATGGCGAATCATGCCAGCCACGCCTAGCCCAAGATAGCCGCGCCATGCCAATAACACCGTGCCATGGCCCTAGCTATGATAGCCGCATCTCGTGTGCCAATGGAAAATAATGCCAGCCACAACCTATCGCGCCAAAGCATGCCAACCATGATATCCGTACCCCGCGTTTCAATGGAAAATCATGCCAGCCATGCCTAGCCCAAGCTAGCCGTGCCATGCCAATCACACCATGCCATGGCCCTATCCATGCTAGCCACGTCTCGTGTGCCATTGGAAAATCATGCCAGCCACACCTAGCCTGAGTTAGTCGCTCCATGACTTGGCCCTATCTATTACGGTGTTGCAAGTGACGCATAATGATGACGCGTTACAGAGTTGCAGGCTAAGTCAGAGTTCCGCCGTAATGGCGCATTGCGAAGCCATAATAGCGGTATACTGTATAGACCGTTAAGTGTCGAAAATGACATGACCCTGTAGGTCCAGTGAAGCAAAAAGGTAGCGCTACACTGTAAAGAAATTTGGCTAAGGAATGAAGCTTATTGACCGACACAATAAGGCTTCATTGAGTAGAAGGAAAGACAAAGCCAAAGTGACAGATGCAACATGCGATGTTGGCATTAAGGCATATCCATGGAATTGAGTTGGCCCAAACTCAAGGATGATGCAAGAGTGTATATTAGATCAATAGTAGGTCTATGGTGTTAGTTCAAGGTTGTCCAAAGCTTGAACAATGCAAACAAGTTAGTAATGCAAGAGTTGCATTGTTGTTGTCAAGCTAATTGGCGAAGTGAAGTATAAGTGACGCATGAGTAACTAGAGTGATCTTAAGGATTTGGCCTCGACAAGTAAAGCCTAAAGAGTGTCCGTGAATTAGCTTAGAGTAATAAAAATGCAGGGCCAAGAGGGCTGAACGTTGGAGCGTGGCATAATTCAGTATGGCGCAACAAGTGGCGCAATACGGCTCAAGTGACGGTTACAAGTTGGTTACTAGCTTCACAAGCATTCCAATGACGCGTGATGAAGAGGAGCAGTTATAAAGGATTTTATAACCATATAGAAGGTTCATAACCACCTAGAACAGATGTGGCATCTGTTGGATTGACAACACAAAAGGTGGCAGTTGAAAAGAAAACTGGCGGTTATAGAAACTACCTGATGGGACAAATGGCTGTCCCATGCATGTGTAACGGTTATGCATGGTTTGGCCAAGCAAATCTACTGTATAAATAGTCCTAAGGCATGGGAAATTGGGTAGCTAGCCTGTGTGAGAGTTAGCCTAACATATGTGAGAGTGAAGTTTGCATATGTGAGTGAATAGGAGAGTTTTTGTAAGACTTAGACTTGATTCAAGGAGTGAACAAGTATGTGTAAGTCCCCAAGTGGGAAAGTTTTGTATTTCTTCCCTTTGATGCAATAAAAATAGTTGATTGTGTCATGTTCTAAGTGTTCTTGGTTGGCTGATTTTTGTTGGTAAAGTATGGCATGAATTGAGTGCATTATGGGGTGCATTTGATGAGTTTAGAGAAGTGAAAGAAGGCTATTAAGACTTCCGCTGTTAACCTAAAGTGTTGTCTGTTTGCAAAGGTGCAAACTTATAAGGCTGAAGTGCAAGTGGGTGAAGCTTTATTCACGGAACCATTGTGCTGCCGGGTTACACTTTCGCAGAAAATTCCTAGGGCGTTTGAAGGTGTGACAATTCGGGTATCAGAGCTGTGTTTGGTGCACAGTTCGAGTGTATTTGTTGGATGATACACTAGTGATTCTTTCCCTCTAAAGCTATTTTCCTGTGAGTAAGTAAGTGGCGCATTATTTTCAGAATATTGCATTAGAAATGAGTTCTAATGGCATGATGTTCGACGAAGAACTACCGGGTACGTTTGATCAACTTGAGGAGTTTGGCAATCTTGGTGATTTGGCCATAGACATGGGCTGTGATAGCCTTGAAAATCCTCTTGTTTATGAAGATAAGGGCAGGCTAGACCTACTTGAAGGAAGGATATCAGATTGGTTTAAAGAATTTGACGAAAGGGTAGGTGCAGTCGAGAACAAGGTTTCTGATGCAACCTTGTTAAATTGTGAAACCAATGCTGAAGTGACTAAATTGAAGGTGCAATTCAGTAACATAAAGACCATACTGACAATCCATGTGAACAAAATGTTAGAGAAAGTGGCAGGCATTCGCGGGTTAATCAGTAACGACATGTTTGTAGGGGCAAACGTGCATGGAGAAAGCTCAAATCGAGTCTCCGAGCCAAGAATTTACGTTGGTTCCAGAAAAGCTAGAGAAATTGAGAATTTCTTGTATGACGTTGAGACATACTTTGAGGAGAATGGAACTAGGGAAGAACAAAAATTAACTCTCGTAGGTGATTACCTTGGTGGTGATGCAAAGGTTTGGTGGAGAACTATGCTGCAAAAAGATGAGGCGGATGGTTATGCCAATCCTATGTCATGGGATGACATGAAAGAAGGACTAAGATGTCAGTTCTGGCCGAGCAATAGTGCTTGGTATGCAAGAAAAAGTTTACGTAGGCTGAAAATAACGAGTACACCACAGGCCTATGCTGAAAAATTCCTTGCATTGGTGCAAGAATTACGTGGCATAAGTGAAGAAGATCAGATGTTCCAATTTCTGGCTAGCGCAAGTTCGAGTGTAATTGCTGAACTTAAGAGGCGTAAAATCCAAAGTATCCAGATGGTTATTCCAGCGGTAAGAGGGCTTACTAGTTTCAAAACGACTGAAGATGTGCAAAGATGTGAAGGTGAAGCCAAAAGGAAGGAAAAATCTGTAGGCAGTAAGCGCAAGCATGAACCGAAGGAAGATGAATTATTCCCTTCAGCCCGAAAGTATAGGGGATGTTTCATTTGCAAAGTTTTGCATTTCGCTAGAAGTTGTCCACTCAAAGCACAACTTAATGCATCCGTTGGGAATGATTATAGGGGTCATTCTAGCAAGACTCATGAAGGCCGAAGTGATGGTTCAAGGAAGGGACCACGCAGAGAATTTGTCGCTCACTTCGACAAAGAAAGGAACTAAGCTAGGAACAAGAATAAGTGTTGATGTCTCCATTGGCGACACTTTGATGCCAGAACAAAGAGTGTTCCTGGCCTTATTCTATGTAGCTTTAGTTGTTGGTTGTTGCAAACTCTGTGTGTAGAGTTTGGTTGTACAGACTTTTATTTGAGTCTTCAAGTTTGTATATACTTTGCTTTGGTGTAAGCAAGTTGCTTTGTTAATGAATTTTTAGCTTTCCAAAAGAGATCAGTTGATGATCAATCATGTAATGGTACATGGTCTTGTTATGTAAGAGCAATAATGAACGAGGGTGTTTTCATTTATAAAGTCTTTCCTCTTTATTGACGATGTAAAACTAGTTCATGGGGAGATGTTTCGAGTAGCATACTTAGCCTAACGTATGCAATAGAAAGACAAGTTGAAGCTAATAAGCAAAGAATAGGATAGGGGTCCTAGTTGACGTAGAAATGATGTTGTTGTTTGGGTATTTCAAAATAGCACGACGGCAGATGGGAAACGACAGTGCAAGCAATGCAACAAGTAAGAAATCGTTTTATCAACAAGCATGAGTTGGGTAGAACTCATGGCCTTAGAGAAAGACACACACAAACTTTCCAGGCAAGTAGCAATGCAGTTCAAAGAAGTATTTGGAGACATATTTTCTTTGAAGGCGTAGCATATGGATAGCTAAAGGGTTAGCTAATGATATGTCCAAAGAAATAGTTAGTCACAGTTTTAAATGGGCTGTGCAACTCAATAGTTTTGTTGCATGGAAGTTAAGCAAAGAAAACTCACCATTCCAATTCGGGTATGGAAAATGGCATAAGTATAGAATTTATACTTGGTGGCCACATTCATAAAAATGAGTTCTTGAATGTTGTTTGCATAATCAGAGTTTGGTGAGGCATGAAGTGTTGAATTAGGATGTCTAATGCAAAGATAACCCCTATTCACTTTGTGACGTGCTTAATGAGGAGCGTGAAGAACAACAGTTCAACGGCGGGTCGTCGACAAAACTGATTGAAAATGAAGCCAAGTCGTTTATAAGTCCTTGACACGTTGAGTGGAGGCAAAGTCGGAAAGAGATGGCAATGATCATGATGATCAAATTGAGAAGAATCACTCAGTGCATACACTTAGGTGCAAATAATTCATGCGAAATTCAAGTACAATTCAGGGAATTGGCAAGAAGAATTTCCAAGTTGCATTTGGGTGTTGATATACGGTTGTAGTGGGTGTTGGAACATATGCACAACGTTAAAACAACAGTACAAGTCAGTAGGATCAATAGCAAAGCAGTAAAGCTAAGTGGTGGCATGTGGTACTAGGCATAAAGTTTTGGCAAGAAGGAATGCTAAATAAGTTTGCTGAATTCTGAGTGGCTCAGAAGTGTACAAGGTCGAAGAACAAGTATGTTGAGTATACTTGGTTGCGTTCAACGAGGGAGTTGAACGGATTAGGTGGGGGAGCTCTATTACGGTGCTGCAAGTGACGCATAATGATGACGCATTACAGAGTTGCAGGCCAAGTCAGAGTTCCACCGTAATGGCGCATTTCGAAGCCATAATAGCGGTATACTGTATAGACCGTTAAATGTCGAAAATGACATGAACCTGCAGGGCCAGTGAAGCAAAAAGGTAGCGCTACACTGTAAATACATTTGGCTAAAGATTGAAGCTTATTGACCGACACAATAAGGCTTCATTGAGGAGAAGGCAAGACGAAGCCAAAGTGACAGATGCAACATGCGATGTTTGCATTAAGGCATATCCGTGGAATTGAGTTGGCCCAAACTCAAGGATGATGCAAGAGTGTAGAATAGATCAATAGTAGGTCTATGGCATTAGTTCAAGGTTGTCCAAATCTTGAACAATGCAAACAAGTTAGTAATGCAAGAGTTGCATTGTTGTTGTCAAGCTAATTGGCGAAGTGAAGTATACGTGACGCATGAGTAACTAGAGTGATCTTAAGGATTTGGCCTCGACAAGTAAAGCCTAAAGAGTGTCCGTGTATTAGCTTAGAGTAATAAAAATATAGGGCCAAGAGGGCTGAACGTTGGAGCGTGGCAGAATTCAGTATGGCGCAACAAGTGGCGCAATACGTCTCAAGTGACGGTTACAAGTTGGTTATGATTTTCACAAGCATGACAATGACGTGTGATGAATATGAGCGGTTATAAAGGAGTTTATAACCATGTGGAAGGTTCATAACCACCTAGAACAGATGTGGCATCTGTTGGCTTGACAACACAAAAGGTGGCAGTTGAAAAGCAAACTGGCGGGTATAGAAACTACCTGATGGGACAGATGGTTGTTCCATTTGTGTGTAACGGTTATGCATGGTTTGGCCAAGAAAAGCTACTATATAAATAGTCCTAAGGTATGGGAAATTCGGTAGCTAGCATGTGTGAGAGTTATCCTAACATATGTGAGAGTGAAGTTTTCATATGTGAGTGAATATGAGAGTTTTTGTAAGACTTAGACTTGATTCAAGGAGTGAACAAGTCTGTGTAAGTCCCCAAGTGGGAAAGTTTTGTATTTCTTTCCTTTGATGCAATACAAAGAGTTGATTGTGTCATGTTCTAAGTGTTCTTGGTTGGCTGATTGTTGTTGGTAAAGTATGTCATGAATTGAGTGCATTATGGGGTGCATTTGATGAGTTTAGAGAAGTGAAAGAAGGCTGTTAAGACTTCCGTTGTTAACCTGAAGTGTTGGCTGTTTGCAAAGGTGCAAACTTATAAGGATGAAGTGCAAGTGGGTGAAGATTTATTCACAAAACCATTGTACTGCCAGGTTACACTTTCGCAGAAAATTCCTAGGCCGTTTGAAGGTGTGACACTAGCCACGCCATGCACCCATGTAAAACCTTTGGCCCCATATGCCAAACCACACCAAAGCATGCCATTCTACGCCAAGGAATGCCATGATATCCTAGCCATGCCGCCGTCCCTCATGAAATCTGCCTGAGTTTTTCTTTCAGGATGTTTTTCCCTCCCGAACGAGTTCAAAACCTAAATCTCATCGCGTGAGGAGATAGTAAATTCTTTTCCGGTTGATTTGAGGGGCGGACCATCAAAATCCGAGTTCGTACTCGAATTCTGTAGAGGTTCTAGTGAAGGGAACCAATTAGGGTTTCTAAACCAAATTGAAGCCAGGCGCCTATCAACGGTTGCCCTTCAATCCCAGGAGAAAATCCTGGCCGTAAAAAGTCTCCTCGTGACTTTAGACCTAGCTTGGTCACGTACCTAGCCAAGCTAGACGCGCCATGCCTCGCCATGGCCCCTGATGTCACGTCACCATACTGGCCTTCCCCATGCGGCTACTAAATTGAAGCCAGGCGCCCATCAATGGTTGCCCTTCAATCCCAGGAAAAAATTCTGGCCGTAAAAAGTCTCCTCATGACTTTAGCCCTAGCTTAGTCACGTACCTAGACAAGCTATCCGCGCCATGCCTCGCCATGGCCCCTCATGCCGTGCCACCATACTGGCCTTCCCCATGCGGCTACCAAATTGAAGCCAGGTGCCCATCCATGGTTTCCCTTCAATCCCAAGAGCAAATCCTGGCCGTAAAAAGTTTCCTCATGACTTTATCCCTAGCTTGGTCACGTACCTAGGAAAGCTAGCCGTGCCATGCCTCGCCATGGCCCCTCATGTCGCGCCACCATACTGGCCTTCCCCATGCGGCTACCAAATTGAAGTTAGGCGCCCATCAACGGTTGCCCTATAATCCCAGGAGAAAATCATGGCCGTCTAAAAGTCCCCTCACGACCTTAGACCCGAAACCATAGCTTGGTCGCGCACCTAGTCCAGGCTAGTCACGCCATGCGCCCATGGCAAACCCTTGGCTCCTCAAGCCAAGTATAAACACACCCTGGTCGTGCCACCCTGTTGGACCTCACTACATGGCTACCAAAACAAAGGCGTGCAATGATCGACAGTTGACCCTCCTCCCAAGATGCAACATCTCGACCGTCGAAGGTCACCTGGCTAGCAAGTTCCCCAAGATGTACTTGCCAAGCCACAACAACGTTTTACATGTTTTCCAAAAACATTCGAGACATCAACACAAACAGGGGGATTCTCTTTGGGTATTGGTTTGGTGGTCTACAGCGTGCGGCGTACACTACGCCCCTCATAAGAAAGTGTCATAAGGATGAGGTGCATAGTAAATATGGGAGTTATGTGGGAAACATTCATGGGACATAAATCCGTGAGTTAACAAACTTTATGGACATCAATTCAATAAAATTAACAGTTTCATGAAAATCAATTTCATGCGTTAGCCACTTTATGAGACATCAAATCCATGCATAAGGTTACCACCTCCTCCCATTTACTCCTCACTCCTTAATGAGACCAGAGTACTTTCTACTACAACTTGTATAAATAGGTCTCACCTATTTCCATTCCAAAACAAGTTCATTCGGACAAGAGAACACTCAGAATACTTACCTGCTAGCTCCCCTCATGAGCTCTCGTACATTTCTGAAAACAAGTTGTAGAAACCCAATTGCTCTTCCAGAATAAATTATTCTGGTCTCACACTCTCTTTGCTTCCCTCCCCAAAACCAACCCATTCCCCCCCCCCCTTTTTGTGACCGAAGCAAGTCTGGAACGGCCATTTCTTGGTTTAGGCCTGACTTGTACAGATTGATCTCTTGAACCTAAAAGTGCTCGACATGTAGCATATTTGTTTAGGGTTTAAAACAGTTTCTCACTCACCTACCAAATTTACCGAAATCGGCAGAAGCTATTTTCACCCATAAACAATTGTATACCACAGCGGGAGGATTGATCTATCGATCACAATGTCAATTTTCGACCGTCGATCTCGTTTTTCAACCTAGGCATCGAGATGGTCGGGGAAGGCGACTCACTCCGACTCAGTTACCCGTCGGCTTGATTATCAGTCATGACACGACAAGGGATGACTGGGGACTTCCCATGGGAAAGAAGTAGACAAGATCCGCCCAAGGGTCAACAGCTCGGTTGTTAGACGGCTCAGTAACGACTGGGGACTTCCCATGGCGGTGTTTCCCATAAACTCGGTCTTACACCTGGAAGGTTCACTTTTCATCAGGAGACCTGAAAACCAAGTAAGTCTTACCTAGACGAGATACGTGGTTTTCCATTTCAAGTTTTCAAGACAAGATGCATAGTTTACCCCATGTCACCTACCAACACACGGTTCCATGGTTTTTCTGGGATGACCGTGTCACTTTCAATCATAATAAAAAAAATCCTAAATAATTCAATTCTAAACATCTCATTCAAAAAAAAATCCAAAACCGTCAAGGTAGCATTTATCTATTAACCCAAGAAAACCAGGAAATCAAAAAACCATAAACCATGCGCTTTGTTTGCCTTTCAAAAAAAAAAAGAGGTCACCTACCCATACGTGCCTACTCTGCACAACAATGACTACCTCTCACTATTAGGAGACGTTACTACGACAACATTCGAAGAATTGTTTATGAGGAAGTATTTCCACAAGTCTATGAAAGGCATACCCATGGCTAGGGTTTACACCAGTCCAGAAGAAAAATATTTCTACATATTTATGGAAAGGCATACCTATGGCTATGGTTTGCACCAGCACAAGACAAAAAAAAAAGTTTTGAAAGAGAAACGCTGGAGTACATAGCTGGAATATGCCTGCCCACTTTATCTCTATCACGCTAATGCTAACACCAGGACGTGATAACAAAGATACGAGGTAAAAAGCGGAGCCAACCCCTTTCATAAGCATAACACTTTTGGAATTTGAATAACAAAGGATTTCCTGTTTAAGATACGTATGGGAAGAGGCAACTGGGCCCGCAAGAACAAGTCCGCGCCACGCAAATCTTGCCTCATGTCAAGCCAGCACTATGCCAAGCCAACAGTTCATGCCATTCCCATCCAACGGTCCATGCCGTACCAAAGTCCAAATCCAGCGTCCACGCCAAGCCAGTGCCCATTCCAAGATGATCCAGCGCTAACTAGACGCGCTTACCAGACGCGCTTCCCAGACGCGCTTCCCAGACGTACCTACCAGACGCGCTTACCAGACATGCTTACCAGACGCACATGCCGCACGCGCATGCCAGCCGTAATACCACACTCTGCGCTAACAGTTTGCATCCTCCCAGCGTTAACATCTTACGCCCTTATAGCACCATCCTCGCCCTTCGAAACGACGACATGGCTCCAACACTTCGTGATCAAAACCGTGTCATCTCTGCACGATACACTTACGATCACCAGAACCATAGCCGCTTCCGCCACCCCAATGGTTCTTCAAGCATGGCAGCTCCAACCATCACCAGGGACGCTACTCCACCATCAGGGAAAGTTACTGGAAGAGCCGGAATAAGCCGACCTCCTTTTACCACTATTTATTTGATTAAAAGACAAAAGACACTTCAGCATGAAGTACGTTTATAGATGAAGAGGATCGCGTTGCTCTTGAATTCCAAGTATAAGGGGATCAGCAATACAATTTCATCACACCTAAAGATGAGGAATGACTTCTCCAAAATCGAGGAAAAGAAAATCAGCAACCCTCCTGAGTTCACAGAGACCCTCTTCCCGTCATGACCTGCACGATGAGAACTTGGCCCACTAAGTCATACAGTCTATGATGAAACATCTGTGGAAAGCAGGCGTTTCATCCAGGGAAGCCGTTTTCAAACCCCAACCTCTCCTGAAAAGCACGATCGATAGATGAAACTGGGGACTTCTATCATATGTACACTTGAGGGATGTCGATTTTGACAGAACGTGATGTAGCCTCCGACTTCAACATAGTAACCACCAAGGATTTGAGAATTGCAAGGAGTCGTCTCAACATTCTCCAGCAGTGGATCCTCTTAAACATTCGCTTCAACACCACTCCTTCCTTCAAAGGGTCATGCCGCCATACTCCCCATGTCAAGGATAATGGTCGCAGCCATCCAATCTTTGTGGTCATGTCCACCTTTTGGTCCATCCCGCTAAAACTCGTGACCATGGACAGTTTTGCTCGCTTGCGCATCCAGCTAATACTTTTACTCCCATGGGTGCCCATACAATTCTAGCCAACCTACTTTGTGACTGCGATAATACAGTCTCTTCTGGTTACATCTACTACCAAGAACTATTACCGCTCATTTGTTGATATCATCTAGAGCTTCACCACAACAACAATTACTACAAAGGTAATCCATACTCCTCCATGTTCTGGGTTCCACGTGAAAGAAGTAGAAAAATCAGCAGTATGAACGCACGATGGTGATGTCTTTATCATGGTCAACCCACTGACCATACAAGATGGAATCATGTAAACCATACTTGGGGACTGATGGTATACACGGAATACCTTCACTGTCAAGGCTCAGGATATATAGTCAATCAAAAGGACACAGCCACAACAAGGTCACCTGTTCTTCAAGGGTGCAACATAAGAGTATTATCACCTCTCTGTTTAGAAGACGACTTCAACATTTTACAAGGCCGCAGAGGATCCCAAGACTTCTTAGAGGAAAATAACTTCAGAAACTAAAGAAAAGTGTGACTAGGGACTGCTCATCACAGTCCATCCCGATGACCATCGAAGATTCACGAGATAACCCCAGATACACGGCTGAAATATTTTCCATAAGAAGCATATGGAGCCATGATAAACAACATACCTCTCTCATTTTACCACTTTACTATCCAGAGTATTTCGTCCATGTGATATTATGAGCATCCCAGCGTCACATCCAGAAGAGTACAATAATTTTGTATCAAATCCCTTGGATGTGGATTCAAGGCGATGCAATGAAAGTATGCTACACATGGGGACTACCATCACGGGGCGCTTTCAACACCCTCAACCAGGTTATTTCTGATTTCAACATCATCTCTGTCGAAGTTTTACGACCCGCAGGAATTTTTCCACACGAAGCCGTACATGTGCATCGAAGACTCCAAAAGCACGCCACAAAGGTACATTCACATGTTTAGCCGTGCCATCGGATCTAACAGAAATATAACTGGGGATTGCTCACCGCATCCCATTCCATACGATAGTCCCAGATTCAGAAGATGGTTCAAAGGATGTCTCTTGGAACAAAGTCCTTGAAGACTTGATAGGAACATGTCGGCAACGATCTCCCAATTCATCTATTTCATCCATTGGCTCCGGAAGACTTCAAACATACCAGCATCCACAATATACTGTCATCACGATCAGAAGGTCCAGGCACTGAACAACCTAAAATCAAGGATGGGCCGACAACGCAACCACATCCATTCGTCCCAAAGAATGCAATGGAGTTTGGTAAATTTTGGAATCCACTGGAGAGACGCCGCAGACGAAAGCACGGTCCGGACGAGCAAAAAAAAATATAGAAGAATGACCTTTTAACCTCCTTATCAAGCTCGAAACATGAATATTCCCGCGTAGGGGTGATACAGAATTCTGTTTCGTGTCCGATAAAGGGGTGGACCATCGAAATCCGAGTCCGTACGCGGATTCTACAGCGATTTTAGTAAAAGGCGCGAATTAGGGTTTCGGAGTGTCAAGCCCTAAACCACAAGAACTTCCCTTGCAAGCATTTCCATTCCAAGGCGCTTCCCTTACCAGCGTCATGCCATTCCAAGTGCTTTACAGAGCGGCCCACAACCGTTCCATGCCCGTCAGTGCTAATGGGTCCCCTTTATGCCATATCCATGCTAGCAGCTCCGCCTCGCGTTCCAAAGCCTAGCCCTAAAGACACCCTATCATACCGGTATTTTTGCAAAGCTGCCGGATGAAAGGATTGCAGATGCTACCTACCTCTAGAAAACGATTTTTGAATAAGGAAAGCATTCCATGTTAAAGCCGCGCATGAAGAAAGGAAGTCGGTCCCACAAGAACAAGCCAAAGAGGAAGTAATGGAATACGTACATATTTTTCTCGTCCACTTCACCGCTACCAAGCAGCAAGAGAAGAAACAATAAAGGAGTGAATCAAAGGGAGAGGCCGGCCATCCTTTTTATGGGCGTGATACTTGGGATTTAGAACAAGGAAAGGATTTCCAATTTTGAGCCAAGGAAGGGAAATAGGAAACCGGTCTCGCAAAGATCAATCCCCATGCCCAGGACCGCCCACACCATTGTCGTGGCCCCCTGCTAAAGCCGCACCATTCCAGACCCGCCTTGCCATGGTCCAAACCGCGCCTCACCTTGCCACGGCCCTAGCCCTCGCTCCATCACCACGGCCCCACCGTGCCTAGTTTCCCCTGACGTGTTCCACCAAGCCATTGCCACGGACAAGACCACGCCACCTCTTGGCCCTCCCAGATCCAAGCCATCTCTCCATTGACGCGGCCCCTACCACGCCTAGCCGCCCCTACAAGCTCCACCATGCCATTTCCGTGGTCAAATCCATGCCACATTTCGGCCCTTTCGGTCCAAGCCATCCACCTGCTCCGCCCTCCAAGACAGCGCCCCCTTTGCCGTGGCCAACGACATGGAACAACAAAACCGCTCTACCACTTAAAAGGTTAGTCGGACTCTCCTGACCATATTTGCAATGATTTACGTTGTCTGTCACTATCATATGCTTACCCCGCAACAAGGCACCTGTTCCGAGCTAAGCAGGGGACTTAATGTAGATGGTGGTATTTAATTCAGGGTTAAAATCGTAAAATGCTAAACCCTAACAGACATTTAAAACAAGCATTTACTAGGCGCATCAATAAAAGCTATTAATATGACCCTAATAATTACCAGGGTATTTTTTTTTCAAACTAGGGTTACGACAAACCAAACCCTAATTCCCCCCACGTGCCAATGGAAAATCATGTCAGCCACGTCTAGCCCAAGCTAGCCGCGCCATGCCAATCGCACTGTGCCATGGCCCTAGCTATGCTAGCCGCATATCTTTTGCCAATAGAAAATCATGTTAGCCACACCTTACCATGCCAAAGCATGCCAACCATGCTAGCCGCACCCCGCGTGCCAATGGAAAATCATGCCAGCCCAAGCTAGCTGTGCCATGCCAATCGCACCGTGCCATGGCCCTATCTAAGCTAGCCGCATCTCGTGTGCCAATGGAAAATCATGCCAGCCACACCCTACCGTGCCAAAACATGCCAACCATGCTAACCGCATCCCGCGTGCCAGTGGAAAATCATGTCAGCCACGCCTAGCCCAAACTAGTCGCGCCATGCCAATCGCACCGTGACATGTCCCTAGCCATGCTAACCGCATATCGTGTGCCAATGAAAAATCATTCCAGCCACACCCTACCACACCAAAGCATGCAAACCATGCTAGCCGCACCCCGCGTGCCAATGGAAAATCATGCCAGCCATGCCTAGCCCAAGCTAGCCGCGCCATGCCAATCGTACCGTGCCATGGCCCTAGCTATGCTAACCGCATTTCGTGTGCCAATGGTAAATCATGCCAGCCACACCCTGCCGCGCCAAAGCATGCCAACCATACTAACCGCACCCCTTGTGCCAATGGAAAATCATGCCAGCAACGCCTAGCCCAAGCTAGCCGTGCCATGCCAATCGCATTGTGCCATCGCCCTAGCCATGCTAACCGCATCTCGTGTGCCAATGGCAAATCATGTCATCCACACCCTACCGCTCCAAAGCATGCCAACCATGCTAGCCGCACCCCGCGTGCCAATGGAAAATCATGCCAGCCGCGCCATGCCAATCGCACTGTGCCATGGCCCTAGCTATGCTATCTGCATCTCGTGTGCCAATGGCAAATCATGCCAGCCACACCCTACCGCGCCAAAGTATCCCAACCATGCTAACCGCACCCCGCGTGCCAATGGAAAATCATGCCAGCCACGCCTAGCCCAAGCTATCCGCTCCATGCCAGTCGCACCGCGCCATGGCCCTAACTATGATAGCCACATCTCGCGTGCCAATGGAAAATCATGCTAGCCACACCCTACCGCTCCAAAGCATGCCAACCATGCTAGGCGCACCCCACGTGCTAATGGTGAATCATGCCAGCCACACCTAGCCCAAGCTAGCTGCGCCATGCCAATCACACCGTGCCATGGCCCTAGTTATGCTAGCCGCATCTCGTGTGCCAATGGAAAATCATGCCAGCCACACCCTACCACGCTAAAGCATGCCAACCATGCTAGCCGCACCCCGCGTGCCAATGGAAAATCATGCCAGCCACGCCTAGCCCAAGCTAGCCGCGCCATGCTAATCACACCATGCCATGGCCCTAGCCATGCTAGCCACGTCTCGTGTGCCAATGGAAAATCATGCCATCCACACCTAGCCCGAGCTAGTCGCGCCATTCCTTGGCCCTAGCCACGCCATGCACCCATGGAAAACCTTTGGCCCCATATGCCATACCACACCAAAGCATGCCATGCTACGCCAAGGCATGCCATGATAGCTTGGCCATGCCACCGCACCTCATGAAATCTTCCTGAGTTTTTCTTTCAGGATGTTTTTCCCTCCCGAACGAGTTCAAAACCTAAATCTCTATGCGTGAGGAAATAGGAAATTCTTTTCCGGTTGATTTGAGGGGAGGACCATCAAAATCCGAGTCCGTACTCGAATTCTATAGAGGTTTTATTGAAGGGAACCAATTAGGGTTTCTAAACCAAATTGAAGCCAGGCGCACATCAACGGTTGCCCTTCAATCCCAGGAGTAAATCCTGGCCGTAAAAAGTCTCCTCATGACTTTAGCCCTAGCTTGGTCACGTACCTAGCCAAGCTAGCCGCGACATGCCTCGCCATGGCCCCAAATGTTGTGCCACCATACTGGCCTTCCCCATGCGGCTACCAAATTGAAGCCAGACGCCCATCAACGATTTCCCTTCAATTCCAGGAGCAAATCCTGGCCGTAAAAAGTCTCCTCATAACTTTATCCCTAGCTTGATCACGTACCTAGCCAAGCTAGCCGCGCCATGCCTCGCCATGGCCCCTCATGCCGCGCCACCATACTGGCTTTCCCCATGCGGCTACCAAATTGAAGCCAGGCGCCCATTTATGGTTTCCTTTCAATCCCAGGTGCAAATCATGTCCATAAAAAGTCTCCTCATGACTTTATCCCTCGCTTGGTCACGTACCTAGCCAAGATAGCCTCGCCATGGTCCCTCATGTCGCGCCACTATACTGGCCTTCCCCATGCTGCTACCAAATTGAAGCCAAGTGCCCATCAACGATTGCCCTTCAATCCCAGGAGCAAATACTTGCCGTAAAAAGTCTCTTCATGACTTTATCCCTAGCTTGATCACGTACCTAGCCAAGCTATCCGCGCCATGCCTTTCCATGGCCCCTCATGCCGCGCCACCATACTGGCCTTCCCCATGCGGCTACCAAATTGAAGACAGGCGCCCATTTATGGTTGCCCTTCAATCCCATGATCAAAATCCTGGCCGTAAAAAGTCTCCTCATGACTTTATACCTATCTTGGTCACGTACCTAGCCAAGCTAGCCGCTCCATGCCTCGCCATGGCCCCTCATGATGTGCCACTATACTGGCCTTCCCCATGCGGCGACCAAATTAAAGCCACGCGCCCATCAACGGTTGACCTTCAATCCCAGGAGCAAATCATGTCCGTCTAAAAGTCCCCTCACGACCTTAGACCCGAAACCATAGCTTGGTTGCTCACCTAGTCCAGGCTAGTCACATCATGCGCCCATGGAAAACCCTTGGATCCTCACGCCAAGTCTAAACACACCCTGGCCGTGCCACCCTGTTGGAACTTACTACATGGCTACCAAAACAAAGGCGTGCAACGATCGACAGTTGCCCCTCCTCTCAATATGCAACATCTCGACCGTCGAAGGTCACCTGGCTAGCAAGTTCCCCAAGCTCGACTTGCCAAGCCACAACAACGTTTTACATGTTTTCCAAAAATATTCGAGACATCAACACAAACATGGGGATTCTCTTTGGGTATTGGTTTGGTGGTCTACAGTGTGCGGCGTACGCTACGCCCCTCATAAGGAAGTGTCATAAGGATAAGGCGCCTAGTAAATATGGGAGTTATGTGGGAAACGTTCATGGGACATAAAGCCGTGAGTTAACAAACTTTATGGACATCAATTCCATAACGTTAACAGTTTCATGAAAATCAATTTCATGCGTTAGCCACTTTATGAGACATCAAATCCATGCATACGGTTACCACCTCCTCCCATTTACTCCCCACTCTTTAATAAGACCAGAGTACGTTTCTACTACAACTTGTATAAATAAGTCTCACTTATTTCCATTCCAAAACAAATTCATTCGGACAAGAGAACACTCAGAATACTTACCTGCTAGCTCCCCTCATGAGCTCTCGTACTTTACTGAAAAAAAGTTGTAGAAACCCAATTGTTCTTCCATAATAAATTATTATGGTCTCACACTCTCCTTGCTTCCCTCCCCAAAACCAACCCATTCTCCCCCTCTTTGTGACCGAAGAAAGTGTGGAACGGCCATTTCTTGGTTTAGGTCGGGCTTGTATAGATTGATCTCTTGAACCTAAAAGTTCTCGACGTGCAGCACATTTGTTTAGGGTTTAAACCAGTTTATCACTCACCTACCGAATTTACCGAAATCGGCATAAGCTATTTTCACCCATAAACACTAGGATAGACGACATGATGGATCAGTTGGAAAAAGCTCGAGTCTTTACAAAGTTAGATTTCAAATTTGGATACCATAAAGTGAGAGTTCGAGAAGATGATACATGGAAAACTGCTTTCAAGACCAAACAAGGCTTGTTCGAATGGTTGGTGATGCCTTTTGGGTTGTGTAATGCTCCAGCAACGTTTATGCGTTTGATGAATGATTTGTTACGACCTTTTATAGAAGATTTTGTGATTGCTTATTTGGATGATATCCTTATATACAACAGAACTTGGGAAGAGCATCTCATTCACGTTGAGAAGGTATTTAAAGTGTTACATGAAGGCCAGCTGAAGTTGAACGTAAAGAAGTGTGAGTTTGGAAAGGAGGAGTTGGTGTACCTAGGATTCATTGTTGGTGGTGGACAACGGAAGATCGATCCAAGCAAGGTCGAAGTGATCACTAAGTGGCCTAGACCTAGTACAGTAACTGAAATCAGGAGTTTCTTAGGGGCTTGCACATACTTGCGTAAGTTTATCCAGCATTCTTTGGCTATTGCAGGACCATTACATGGTTTGACGGGAGATAAGGCAAAGTTTGAATGGAAGCAAACCCATGAAGAAGCTTTTCAGTTACTAAAAAGGAAGATTTCAGAAGCACCGGTGTTGGCATTTCCTAACTTATAGCGTACTTTTGAAGTTGAGAACGACGCTTCTAACTATGCATTGGGAGGAGTGTTGTTGCAAGATGGTAAACCAGTGGAGTACCATCCAGAATTGTTCTCAGGTGCTATTAAAAACTACGCACCTTATGACAAAGAATTTTATGCTTTATACCAATATATCAAGCATTGGCGAGTGTATCTCTTAGGTAAATAAGTAATGATACATTCATATCACAAACCATTGGAGTATCTACACGCACAGATGAAACTACAACAAGACAGACACATGAAGTGGATGTCTTACTTGATGAGTATAAACATTCTCATTAAGTACAAGAAGGGAGTAACAAACAAATTGGCAGATATATTGTCTCGTCCACCAGTCCGAGCATTAATGATGGCCATGAGAATTCAGCCGATTGTTCCTCAAGAATATGCAGAGTCAGACAAATCTAGAAAAGACTTCAAGAAGGTATTAGAAGGTGTAAATAGTGGATTGAAAGGCGAGTTTGAACTCCGAGATGGATTGTTATACAAGGGTCAGTTACTTTGCATTCCATAAGATGGAGATCGTTTACAATGGTTGAGAGAAGCACACACATCCCGATTTGCTGGACACTTTGGGATGAATAAGACTATTCTTAACCTTCGTAGTTATGTCTTTAGGCCAAAGATGCAAGATGATGTGACTAAGTTAGTTAGAGGGTGTAAGTTGTGCAGCACATCTAAACCTTCCAATAGAAAATGTGGGTTATATCTACCATTGCCAATACCATCAAGACCTTGGGAGAGTATTTCCATGGATTTTCTTGGTGGGTTACCAAAGACCAAGTCTGGTCATGATTATTTATTCGTTGTGGTCGACCGATTCAGCAAGATAATTGCATTAATTCCATGTACAAAGACGGTAACGGGAGTCGGTGCAGCAAAGCTCTTCTTTGAGCATGTGTGGAATCATTTTGGTTTACCTTCTTCGATTATTTCTGATAGGGATAGTCGATTCCTTAGTAATTTTTGGGACTCTTTATGGAAGATGATGGACACTATGTTAAAGAAGAGTACAGCTTTTTATCCACAAACAGACGGACAAACAGAAGTGGTCAATAGGACTATGGTTCACATGTTAAGGGGATATAATTCCAAACATCCTAAAACTTGGGATGAGATTTTACCATATTTATAATTTGCATTCAATAGAGCAGTTCATAGTTCTTCAGGAAAGTGTCATTTTGAGACGTGTTATGGTTACTTACCACCTAGTCCTTTTGATCTAGTATTTTCTAGTGACACCTCAATGGGGGGAAGGAAGGAAGTGAACGGAAAAAGGCTCAAAAGTTCTTGGAGAAGATATCTCAGATTCATGCAAATGTTGAAGCGTAATTAAAGAAGTCACAAGCCAAATACAAAGAAAAGCATGACAAGCATCTTGTGCCTTGTAATTTCTGTGTTAGTGACTTGGTATGGTTAAAGTTAGGTAAGGAACGACTGAAGGGGGAAGGTAAGAAATTGAAGCCATTGAGGTATGGACCATTTCGTATTCTCGATCAGATTGGTGACAATGCCTTTCGTATGGATCTACCACCTTATCTAGGAATGTACTCGATTATAAATGATGAATACTTGAAGTTGTTTGAACCACCATTACTAGATGATTACGGTGATGACACTATGATCTTACCACAGGTAGAAGACTTATAGTTTGATAGAGAGGAACCACTCAAGGAAGACTACATATTAGAGCGAAGAGTGACTAAAACACGACAAGGAGAGAAAGAATATTTTCTAATTGGATGTAAAGGTCAAGTTCCTAGCAAGGCCAAGTGGTTTAACAAGGAAAAAGGGACTCTCGAGTTCCCTAATCTTCATTTTTAACTCTCACAAGAGTTCAAGTTCTTAAAAGGGGGACCCATGATACAGGTGTATCCGTACTCCTTTAGGAAACTTAGTTAACCTCAAGCTAAGTTGAGGGAAGAATCCTATTCTAGGCAGGAATCCTTGTGTAGGCTGAATTCCTAGTTAGGGAAGAGTTTGTTTTAGGCAATACTCTTAGTTTAGGAAATAGATTCCGAATAGAAGTCCTTGGTCGGCTGAGAACGATGAAGGCTATAAATAGAGGGCTTTGTCTAATAGCTGAGGACACATAAGACTAGGCATATAAAACCTAAAGAAGGCTTGGAACAATATTTTGCAAGCTTGGCAAACAGTTTAAGGCTAATCCATTTTTTAGAGAAGATTGTGAGCGTAACAAAGAGAGAATTGTAATCGTTTTCTTGTTCATAATCTAGAGAAGATATTTTCTTCGAGTCACTACTTGTGTCTTTGTTTTCTAAGTTTCTCGTCTATTATTATTCTGAATTCCGCCTTTATAGTAATAGCTACCAAGGTACATAGATCAAATGTATCAGAGAATCTTTGTTTTACGCTGCTTTACGTTACAATACAGATTTTTGGCACCACAAAGGTAGCGCATCTGACTCCATGTCATAAGGTTACCCAATCCTCGATTTTCTATAAATACTTGACGGGATAAATTTATATACTGACCTCCCTTCCTTTATACCTGGATTTTGAGTGTAAAAATAAGTACAGTTTCAACCCAGACAGAAAGTTTGTGCCAATGTGTCCATGTTTAAAAATCCTCTATCGTTATTCTCATATCTATAAAAATTCTTTTCATATTCATAATATTGATGATTTAGCTAAATAGCATGATGGAATAGAAGTATAGAACTGTAGCAGGTTCAGTTACAAGATTATCTATTCCAGCATAGATGATCCATGCAAGAGGTGTACCCTTGCTTTATAATATGTTTTAGCTAGACTTGGCCAGGTAAAATATGTTTTTTAAACATCAAGGGACTAAGTTGAGTATATTTTTTTCCATTCCCATTAGGTATATATTTTTCGGAGAGTAGTTGTAGAACCAGGAACAAGTTTTGAAGCAACTTAATATCATCTTAGTTTGATGGTCTTGGACCACTTGAAGTATTATTTCGTTCATGGATAGAATATCTCTAAGAGTTGAATTTCATGAAGATTAAAGAGATAAAATTATTTATTGATCTTAATGAAGTGCGGTGAATGACCTTGAGCTCCTCAATCAGTTGGATGGATTTGAATCATCTAACGAAATTAAATTACACTCAATAGTTCATGAAGTTTGGATATTTCTCTTTGGTGCTTATTTCTTAGACGTGCACATAATCTGTACCTATTTTCATGGCTACGAATAAAATTAATTCTCTGGATTTAACTCAGAAACAACATTGCGCAGTAGTCCTGCTGCTACTTCAGCTTGCTAAGCCAGGTAAGTAATTTCACCTTTCATGTGTGTTTCTTGCTATGAATACTTCATTTCATGACATGTACTCTTTGATAACACTGCAGCAAAAATTGGCACATATTCTTTTAGTCTTGCGTTCTACAACCAAGGTAACTACAAAAACATAAAATAACAACTTTTGAAAACATAGAACTCAACCCGTCTTTTGTCATGCATATTATATATTGCACTTATGAATTCGTATATCACTGAGCCAATAACTTCAGCATTGTGCTGACAATATATTTGTTTGGTAATTGCAGTTATAGATGACCAGATGGATTTGTATTCACACCTGATCCAAAGAAATTAGTAAGGGCATCATGTAATGGCTTTCGATGCAACTGTGTATCAAACGAAATATGAAAAATGTTAGGAAAACAACCACAATACACAATCCATCTTGATACAATTGGGCCTTATCCCAGGATGGAGCCCAACTAGGTAATATTTCAGACCTTGAACCATAAACTCTCAAGTAACTATTTAATACAAGTACACGTGCACGCGTATTGCGCGTAGGCAATCATCACAACTTGGAGTAAGCGGATATTTTATCGTCTTATCGTTACCAACATTTTACAAGTGATGATGTGTGTTATTTGTATACATGGTCCGTAAAACTCTCCGTATTCATCTAAAGCGCTCAAACAGTCCCCATAATAGTTCATGTAATACACTGATTTCATCATATAAAAATATTAAAAGTCAAACGATCTAATGGACTTAATCCATAGTTCAGATGGAATTTTTTCCTGCAATCTAACAGTTTAATTTCAACTCAGTTTCAAATTGTTAATAGTTTGATTGTATCCTTGCTCCCGTTAAAAGGGGGAGATTTTTTTTGATCGGTATTTATCTATTGATTTTTAGTTGCACCTTATGAGAGCAAGTCTTATGGTGGAATCCATCCATCTTCCATCTTTCACGCCACCTCAGCACTTGGAACTGTGGATGGAAGCGCAAGTGTAATGGTGGAATAGTATAAACGCCATTAAGAATGGCATAAAACGCCATTAAGAATGGCATAAAACGCCAATCTTAATGGAGCTAAATCTACAGTAAAAAAGGCTAATCTTAATGGAGCTAAATCTACAGTAAAAACGCCAATCTTAATGGAGCTTTTTTCTCAGCCGTTAGATTCTCAACAACTCAGTTTAAATCTACGGATAAAAAAAACGTTATTCTTAATAGCGTTTTACGCTATTCTTAATAGCGTTTTTTCTCCTTTTTACGCTATTCTTATTGGCGTTTTGCGCTATTCTTATTAGCATTTTTGATGGATTCCACGTAACGTTCCACCAAACCATGGAACCTTGCTTGGATTTTGTGTGGAAAACACTAACTTGGAAGCCACTAGACTTGACATTCCATGAATTTTCCACACTTGGAATTGCTTGGATTCCACCATAAGACTTGCTCTGACAATGGCAAAGATAGAATAACAGAGAGAAAACTATGGCCCATCATTTGGCAGTGGGAAATGACTGTAGTTTTTAAGATAATTATATAAGCACGTCTTTCTTCTCAAGGTGGGTCTGAGACAAGGTTTGAAAAACGGGTCACGGTCATAGGGCATGACCTCATAACGTGTTTTGACAGGTATGAGCACGTTTCGAGCAAAAAATCGCGTTGTTTAGGAAAAAAACGCATTTATTTGATGTTTTTATGAAATAACGGGTGTGATAACGGTTAAATAGAAAAAATAAATAAATTATAATCTAAATTTCCTATCTCACGGTTTTAGCATGCGTGATAACGGTTATATCAGATCTAAATAGCGTTGTTACTACTTTTTTTTTATTTGTTTATTCATCCATTTTAATTTTTTTAATTGTAATTGTTAATCTTTTTTAGAAATAAAAAATTAATTAAAATAGTATTTTTATATTATTTTTTTCTAAAAGACGGGTATAATGGGTGTCAAAACGAAAAAAACAGTCTAAAAAATTTATGTTAAAATGATTTTTAGACAAAAAAAAATATAAAAATCGATTTTAGAAAAACGGTTATTACATGCGTGAAAATAGATATAACGGGTCTAAATAACGTCATTTTTTACTATTTATCGGTGTTATTTAGACAAGCATATCGGTGACCCTCACGGGCACGCTACATAGGCGTGAGCGTTTTAACGGTCGTTTTCTCACGGAAAACGACCGTTTTTCAAACCTTGGTCTGAGACCCTCAATGATTCACTGCCTACAGAAAGCTTAATCATCCAGTTTGTAATGGATGTATACTAATATAGAGAGATGTTGGATATTTTCAATAACTTAGAAAATACAACTGTTTTCGTTTTTGGTTTGTCACTATGATGGGGAAGTGTTTTGTGTTGGATAAACACAATGGATGTTAGTTGGATATGAAGGGACACCTCTAATAGGTGTGATGGTTCATAAAGGACACAACCATTCCCAACAGACACCTTATGTGTCTTTTGGAAGTGAAGAGGCATCTCCAATAGGCATGAATAACCCTATAAGTAGTGAAGGAATTCTCTCATTCTTGAGAAGAATTCAACCTGTTTTCTCTCCATCTAAAGCATCATCAGAAATCTCTCTCATGTGTTCTTGGTTGGGTCAAGGGGTGCAAACCTTGAATCCAATTTCCTGTTGTAGGGCTTTCATTGTATCCTGAAGGCATTATTTCGCATACCTGTTGCAATCGCCAATTTATATTAGGAGGGTAGAAATAATCGTCTAAAAGAAATCACCCGAGCCTTGAAAGCTTTTGAGTACAACAACAATTTCTTTTAGTGTTATCATCCTCTGTTTTTACCAAAAAATTTCCAACAGTTTTAGACGATTATTTTCTCGACAATGGAGGATGTCACAGCTCAATCGAAGACTGTCAAATTGAAATTTCGATTGAAGTCCCAGTGCTTGGATGGTCAGGAATATTTTGTCATTGGTGATGATCCAATCTTAGGTGGTTGGAACCCTTCAGGTGAAATACCATTAAAATAGTCGTTATCACTCGATGGATACGACTCATGGACGTCAGCTGCGCTTGATATGCAATTTGGTAAGACAGTCCAGTTTAGGTTCATGCTCAAAGACGCAGCAACAGGATAAGTAATTAAATGGCAAGCAAAAAAAAACACGTTTTTTACACCACAAGAAATTGATGCTGATCAAAACTTTATGGTGGATAATGACTCTGCCAAGGTGGTTAAAAAAAAAACTGAGACCTTTACGGGATGATGTGATTCGTCGAAGAAACGCTTTCTGGCAACAAAGATACACTTGGGCTTTATAGAGATCAACAACCTGATTAATTGTTGCTGAGTTTTTGAAAAATGGTGATTTGGGTTTCGTTGTTGTTCGCACACTGATCAATTATTTCCTGCAATTCGAGAATTCCTGGTAATGAAATAATAAGATGGAAATCACAACTGTAAGCATCATCACGCCATCGCAAAATCAATTTCCATGAAATGTTGATTTCCGAACATTGGTGCGTAGACCAAAAAGCTATTGCCAGGGAAACTGTCGCCAATCAGATAAGTAACGAATCTTGTTTTCTTTTGTAAAGATTCTAAGGTTGCATATTGAGTTAGGATTCTAGTTATATAAATTAGTATGATTAGACTAGTATCCTTGTGATTGGATGTTAAAAGACACCCACAGAATTACTGCTCTAAATTGCATGATCAACGATTTGGTGGTTAATGGTTAGTAGTTAACTACTTAACTTTTCCTTGTTTTATTGGTTTGCATAAATATATTGATTGCGTATTAGGTGTTTGAATAAATGTCTAATTAATAGAAAAATCAGTTAACCAAACCGAGAATATACATTTGAACTTGGTTTAGTGGAAATGACATACCGATGTGCATTTTACAATCTGGTTGTGTATGTTTACAATGAAGCATATTTTGAAGTAATTCAAGTGTGGGGTGTCATACCTATACATGATTTGGTTCATGCCTTTTACTATAGCGTGAGCATGTTTTGAGCGTGATTTATATTTGATGCTTAGAAAGTATCACTCTAATAGTCCTACTAGTCTATTACTGTGACTACCGAGATGTTGAAATTGTTAGCAAGTGAGACGAATTCTAGGTACCATTAGTAGGTGGTATATGACAATGCGTCTCTATTTACTTATGCGAGTGAGATGAGTAAAACAATACAACATCTAAGTATTCCCCTTGGACGCTAGAAGCATAATTTAAGTTATGCAAAATATCAGAAAATGGTAGTTTCATAGCATTAAAAAAAAAAAATCATGAAATTGGGGGAGAATTAATATGACCATGTCATTCAAATTTTCCTAGTGTGGAGAATTCGTCGATAATTGTTGAGTACATTGGAAGGTTTGCAAAAACGTAGCCAAGTCCATGAGACAGGGATTTGAAGAATTCCATTTAGAAATGGTCGGTATACATGTTTGATACAAATCAAACAATTAATATGCAAATATTTAAGCAATCTTATTTCATGAAATTTAGATGCATTTTGGCATTTAAGAATTGTCGTGAATTGGTGGGGAAATTTATATGACAATGTCATAAATTTTCTACTTGTTGGGTTATTTTAAAACCAAAATCGTCATAATTGTTGAGACAACAATGGTATGACATGAACATAATTCTTGTGATAAGAATTATAGGTTCCAAAATTTGGAAATTGACATGTCTTAAATGACATTGTAAAGGAAAGTGGAATACCAGTGAATATCTAACGTATTGGGAGATTGGGCGGCCGACCAAATATCCAACGATGAGGTGTTACGATATTACCGATGCATAAATTATGAACATTTGCATTACATAATGTAAAATGTTAAATAGACATTGTCTATGTTTTTTGGGTATAAATTTGTAGAGGACTGGGTATGATTAAGAGGAGTTACTCATCGTAATAATGTGCTTGTTTTAATAGCAAGTAAATTGCCTACAAATTTTCTATGCCTCTAGTGTATGCAAGTCTATAATGACTCCTTGTGAATTAACGGTAAATGTTAATTAGGATCACTAGAGAAGTTACAATTATTTTGTAAAATCAAAGAGGAGTTGATTGCATGAGTAGATGCAATTAATGAGGAGGAATGGCTTAGAACCTAACTTGTAGAGATCCCATTTTTTGGAAGAATCCATCTTAAGCGGTCTTGATTAATTGTTAATCAGGCTATGATCTATAACGTCTCTAAAGACTTATAATGAAAAGTCAAGACATGCAAGTCTTGGACATTGAACGGTAAGTCAATTACTCAAGAAAGGAGTAATTTCAGTTAGCCATTGAAACGGAGAAAATCTTGGTAGACCTACTTATGAAGAGTCTCCCAAAGGAATTAATTTCAATGAAGTATATAGAAATGGGACTAAGGTCTGTGAAGGAAGGTTGATCTCCCATAGCAGAAACACAACCTATGTTTTGAAAAAGATAAACAAGGTTCAATGTGGTACCAACAAGTTATGGTTGTAGATTATGGAGCACTAATGCTGGTTTTTCTGCAAGAAAATAGGATGGATGTAAATCCTTAATGAGTATGTGATTAGTAAAAGGTGTCTCGCAGAAACACCTTCGAGACTTACCTATATGAGTATGGAAATGTGGGCCGTTTCCTAAGAGAAGAAGACCGTTCTCTAAAGAAGACTCATGAATAAGGATATAAGCACAAGGCCTTTATAGTGCTTGGCTACAGAACACATGATTTATGGAATCAATATGTGTGGAGACTCCGGTTTTATCATAAGGGATACTTGGTTCAAGACTGGTTTCACCATAGAATCTCGATAAGGCTTTGAGTTTCTTACACTAAGTGAAGGTTCAAACCAGAAAGGTACCTATCATTTATGTATTGATTTCAGTGATGATGCTTAGTCCCAATTGTGCTTGAACTACGTTGGCTTGATCCCACTCGGTTACGTAGAAATTCACTTGAGTGATGCAGCCACTCCGGTTTTATAAGTTTTATTTTATTTTATGTTTTTGGTTTTTGAAAATATGGGGAGATTGTTGAATATTTTCAATAACTTAGAAAATAAAACTGTTTTCGTTTTTGGTTTGTCACTATGATGGGGAAGTATTTTGTGTTGGATAAACACAATGGATGTTAATTAGAGATGAAGGGACACCTCTAATAGGTGTGATGGTTCATAAAGGACACAACCATTCCCAACAGACACCTTATGTGTCTTTTGGAAGTGAAGAGGCATCTCCAATAGGCATGAATAACTATAAGTAGTGAAGGAATTCTCCCATTCTTGAGAAGAATTCAACATGTTTTCTCTCCATCTAAATCATCATCAGAAATCTCTCTCATGTGTTCTTGGTTGGGTCAAGGGGTGCAAACCTTGAATCCAATTTCCTGTTGTAGGGCTTTCATTGTATCTTGAAGGCATTATTTCGCATACCTGTTGCAATCGCCAATTTATATTGGGAGGGTAGAAATAATCGTCTAAAATAAATCACCCGAGCCTTGAAAGCTTTTGAGTACAACAACAATTTCTTTTAGTGTTATCATCCTCTATTTTTACCCAAATTTTTCCAACAAGAGATACATCTAAACTCTGCTAATATTTTAGTATGTGTACATTAGATAGATAAAGAGGTGGATTCACGGGTTTTACTAGAGATTTGACGATATGCAAGTGCAACACAAGAGAAAGAGAACTAATGAACCTTATTTGTTGTACACGAAAGTTTTCTTCTCACGGACATTCTTCTCCTCTTTGGTCGACAATATGACTCCAAGGTTTGTTTTGTTTTAATTTTATCCATTTCTCAATAGCCTATCTATATTAATATCTTGATATAGTTTTTAGTAATTTGTTAGGTTTCATGCAAGGTTTGAAAAACGGGTCACATGTCGAGTCACGGTCATAGGGCATCACCGTCAGAACGTGTTTTGATGGGTGTGAGCACGTTTCGAGCAAAAAAACGCGTTGTTTAGTGAAAAAACGCGTTTATTTGATGTTTTTATGAAATAACGGGTGTCACAATGGTCAAAAAGAAAATAAATAAATAAATTATAATCTGAATTTCCTATCTAACTGTTATATCAGATCTAAATAGCGTTATTACTACGTTTTATTTTATTTGTTTATTCATTTTTTTACCTAATTAATTGTAGTATATTATTTGATTTTTTCAAATGAAAAAAGTTACATCGACGAAACAGGCAAACGCGCAACAAGTTGCGCTGCAATCCCTTTTTGAATAGCAAATCCTATCCTATGAAAAATAAACTCTCTCGAACCGGGATTCATGACATTACTTTTCATAACTTTCTGAACTCAGGAGTCCAACCGCTTCTGGAGCCAAAAAACCAAATGTATCAAAAGCGAAAGGAATAAAAGTGTGCCCATTATCATGTCATGCTTTCTCATGTTTCGCTATCTTACCTGAGGCAGACCTCAGTGTTGTTTCCCGACTGTAAACGTGTCATGCCCAATGCCAACTAAAGGAGAAACCCCATTGAGGTCAACACATGCGTGTTTTCCATTAATCCACCCAAAAATTAAAACATATGCCGGCCTAAGTGTTGATCTCCCCTCGAGTGGATTAGTAAAAAAGTTGACATGCGCTTCTTTCTTCGCTGAAATACCGGATCTCCACAGAACATCATACAGAGTGTCCCTCACATAATCATGTCTATGTTTAAACCCATGGTCTACTTTGCAATGAACATCATGTTCCACGTAAGTGTCTAAACACCCAGTGTGACAAGCAGGATAGCGGGTGTACGATGGGTATATGGGGATCATCAATCTGTATTTAAGGATGGTACGATACTCCACAGGTGGCATCTTCTGTCCAAGGCCTTCAATCGGAATGGCGAGGAGGAAATCTTGTGCATGCCCTGCTTGCAGACAACCCACAACAGCTTTTTGTTTGTCCGACAACTCATAAACTTTGTCCATGTCTTTAACCACTTTACAAAAAAGAGCAGTCGCCAAAGTACTTTGGGCTTTAGGGTGGCGGTGTCTTTGTTGGTAAAGCTAATAAAGTCAAAATCATGGAGAGTTGCTTGAAACGTCCTAAAAGCCTTGTTGAAATTTTCATCCATGCCATCTACCTTCCCACTTCTCAATATATGATCCTGTAACCTCCAAGTCTGGACACGTGACGCTACGAAGTCATATTGAGATGCCTCACTAGCAGTATATATGCCAAGCCCTACGTATCTAATTGGTAGTGTAGATAGCCTCCACTGCAGCTCTCCAAAAAACGGACCCCCACAAACCATAATACCCTCTATCACCTCTCGCAAGCCTTTATCAAAAATATCTACTGCCTCCTCAATGTATTCTGGCTGGAAAATACGAAGTCCAAATAACAACTTGGAAATACCCATGCAAGCACGTAAGAGCAATAATTCACTCTGAGGATCACGGAGTTTTGATAAAATCTGCATCATCTTTATTTCTTTTTTTTCTCTCTTGATGGCAAGGCCCTTCACAAACCCATCATCCAAACTGACTGCTCCTCCCAATAATTTGACCTCATTCTTTGGTCTTGAAATTTCGGCAGGAAACACTCCATACCTTAGCTTCCGTCCATCACAAGAAGGCCAGACAATTTTAGTTTTCTTAATATTCAAATTAAGCCCTAATGCTGGCCATTCCATCTGAACAACAGTAAGCGCTTTTGCTACCTCCGCCGTGTCACCAATAATAATGCCGTCATCAAGGTACCAAGCCTGTAAGTTTAATGTACATTGCTCATTTATTTTCCTTACAAGCTGGTGGATCACCAAAGCAAAAAATAATGGCCCTAGGGGATCGCCTTGTTGTACCCCTGCAGAAGAGTAGATGTAGTATTCCCCCACATACAACCTTGTAGACTTCCCGTATAGGTATTCTACCCATGGAGATATGGATGGGCATGACTTACGTACCTCGAAAAGCATAGACGTTCGGTCAACAAGGTTGAAAGCATTGGTGAAGTCTATTGTTAACATAGTAAGACTATCATCCATGTGGTGTTTATTGACATACCTATTCACATCATTAAGGATTTCCTCCGCGCCCCCAGAAACACCTACCCCGAACTGAAAGTCATGTAGGTATTCTTCCATGTCCTTTCCCACCCCTTTCATAGCCACTTTAGACACAAGACGACGCCAAATCATTCCAACGGCAATGGGACGGATGCTAATCTTTTTTTAATTGTAATTGTTAATCTTTTATTTTATTAGAAATTAAAAATTGATTAAAATAGTATTTTTATATTCTTTTTTTCTAAAAGACGGGTATAACGAGTGTGAAAACGGAAAAAACAGTCTAAAAAACTTATGTTAAAATGTTTTTTAGACACAAAAAAAAACATAAAAATCGATTTTATAAAAACGGTTATCACATGCGTGAAAATAGATGTAACTAGTTTAAATAACGTCGTTTTTTTCTATTTATCAGTGTTATTTAGACAAGCGTATCGGTGACCCTCACGGGTACACTACATAGGCGTGAGCATTTTAGCGGCCGTTTTCTCGGGAAAAACGATAGTTTTTCAAACCTTGGTTTCATGTGAAGAAATTTTTGATTATGTGTTTGTGAAAATTCCCCAAACAGGATCTCAATTTGGTATGTTTATGGTACCAATAATTGTCATTGGTCAACTTTGATTAGAATTTTGAATTGTTGACCAGGCACATGAAAACACATATCGATATTAATAATTATGCATAAACAACAAAAGTGATTTACACAACTCTCAGGAAAAAGGAAATATAATATAATATCTTAAAAATGATTTTATTTTTCTGAAAAACCGAGCAGACTGCGTAGAAGAAATATTAACCGCAATAGGGAAAAACCAATGGTCTTTAGAAGAATGAAGCTTCATACATATCAATCTAAAATCACATGAGATACTTCATTGTGATAATGCATGGTTGGCAGAAAGCATATCTATTAAACAAAAACTAATGAGTAAGTACAACTCTTGACAGAGAACAACTCTAAACACCTACTAAGAAAGACCAGGGTAAAAAAAAAGGTATGACACAATAGAAAACGATGGTGACGTGCCAATGTTGATCGAACTAGATGAACATGATGACTATATGAACGAGATTATGGACATCCTGACATGCCACCATTGGCCAAGATAGATAAAGAAGGCAATGAAGTGTTTACTTATTATTAGAGATTAGATATCCTGGGTATTTATTTGTAGGCACACCGAATTTGAAACATATTATTATTCTCCGAAAGTATATTGTTTGGATTTCTTTTAAAACCTTGGAAATTTTAAACAAAATGGATGCGAATCTTATAATTAATAATGCTACCATGGGGTTCTTTCTTGAGGACCAATGTCCATCTCTAATAAGGCCTATTAAGATGTATCACTGAACCATGCTTAAGTAGTAGTTCAAACACCACCAAAAATCATATAATGCTGAAAAGGATCTATGCAAAACTGGATTCAACATAGTATTGTTACATTGATCGACTTCTAAATCTCGACATAAATAAAGTTATATCTGCGTTAACACTGCATGCATTTTCTAGCATTTTACTTAACTTTTTATTTTGTTTTGAAAATTGTATTTCACAAATTTTCATGTGATATACATATTTTTCAAAACTTTGATAGATAAAATCACTAGCTAGTAAATAAAAAAGTTTGGACAAAAAAAACGTTTAATTATGTTCAATTGCAAATACTTATAGGCATATAAAATTTAATTATTTTAAATCCAATTATGGAGTCAACTTCTTTTTAAATTATTTTAATATCTTCCCATAAAACTAATACATGAATTTAGGTTTATAATACCTAATTTAAATGATCAAATCATTAGATACCCAAAGGGTATCACAGTTTCCTAACCCTTTAAAAAATCAAACTAATCAATGAATGCTTAAAAATATTCTAATGCATTTGATCATGGGCGCGGGGTGAAGCCCAGCCACACTAAATTAGCTGATCCCACTTTCCCCGGTACGTAGCACGAATTACATGTCAGGAAACTAAAATTGTGTTCAGTTTGATACATAAATTTGTCAATCTTTTTTCCAAGGGAAAATTAGGAAAATGCTTAAATACGGGGTGCAATGTTGGAAATTTCCCCCAACGTTAAAAATAGTTCGAAAGATGCCCCATTTCGTTACCATTGCCATCCAACCCAGTTAACTCACTTGTGTAAGGCTACCATCACCACTAAAACCGCCTCCAACTCTGCATGAACCTTAAACCTTGAACCCTAAACCCTAAATTCTGAAGGATGTATTTGTCTTTTTTTTCATGTGTGTGAGCTCACACGTGTGACTTAATTTGATTTTTGATGGAATGGGGCATTTTGAAATATTGGGGCAGACTTCCAACATTGCACGCTGTATTAGGCGGTTTTACTTTTTCTAATTTCCTCTGTGATGCCACTTTAGTATCGAGAAACGGATTTCGTACTGTACATTTTTATCTTTGAGAAAGTGATACATCCATTTAATCTTATGATTTTCATGTGACGCTAGGATAACAACTTATTTGTGTAAAGTTGATAAATCCGAGTGTTGGCTTATACAAAAAGCTGATTTTACCGTCTATTTTGCTATTTTGGGATTATGATTCGATATGCTTAACAAGGTAACGACTTCGGCATATCATGAAAATGGTTGAGTTAAGTCAATTATTGGACTTGGGCATATCATGAAAATGGTTGAGTTTCTTGGTACAAAACTGATGGCTGTCAATTATTGGACTTGCAGGTCTATCATCTCTATTATGATTTGGCTAATGGTTACCCGTTTTTGGGTTCTGCATCGGATCCTTTTCGCTTTCTGTCAAATATTCCTATAAGTATAAATGACATTGACATCGTAAGGATTCTTCAGCAACATTTGGCGAGCTCCATAGTGTGACGATTGAAGAGACATGTTATGAGAGTGTTATTTCAAGAGGATTACAAAAGTTGGCGAAGATTAATATTACAAATACCACGATGAGATCATGAGAATATATCCGAAAGAAGGGAAAACTTAGATGTCACCCACTAATTCTATATAAAGGGTTCAAGTAAGTCCAGAGGATGATGATGTATTTTTAGAGTTGAGAAAATCTTGAGGAGAGAAACTCCGAAAGGAAAGTTGTGATTAGTTTGAATATTTTAATAAACATTCCGAGATCTAAATAATGATTCTTTAATCTTCAACTAGTTTCACTTAGATTTTTATAGGATCTTAATAGGGGTGTAGTGTGGGAAATCCTGCTACTACATTTTGGCGCCGACTAAGGGAAACTCAAGATCCAAAATCTCTAATTACAATTTGAAGATTTGGATAAATTGAAGAAATGGCTGGAAGAAGGAGAAGAAATACATCAGAACCACCAACAACAGTGAGAAGAAGTAAAAGACTTGCAGGTGAAGAAACAAGTGTATTAGGAGAATCTTCAAGGATCAAAATGGAAGAGTGGATTATGGAGGTCAGATTCAATGAGAGAAGAAACAAATCGACAATTAAGAAGAAAATGGAGTAGGAAGAAATCGGGAGGTAGAAGAAGGGTCAATTCATCAAGATGAAGATGAAACAACAGAGGTTAGAGGCGGTGGAACGTGCAAATTTAACAAGACAAAATCATGAGTTGAGAATGGAGAATTTAAGGTTTAGTACTACTAAATCAAGTTCAAGATCATTTAGATCTCGAGGGAGAAGAGAGAGTAAATAATGATTGTAACGATATTATGATTAGGCTAATAATCATGGTTACAGAGAAGGATAGAAAGACAACATTGGCGAGAAATGAAGAAGTTGGTGGAGAAGAAATTAGGAGACAAAATGAAGAGGAAAATCGAGGAGAAGAGAAAGTGCGTTTTGCAAAGGAGCAAATTTTGAGGGAATTAGCAGAAATGAGAGGGATGATAAATAATAGAAGAGAAGGTGGAAGAAGGAAACTTGATGAAGGTTGGATAAACAGTATTTTCGATGGGACTACTTGTGCTATTCAACATGTTAAATCTTATGTTAGGTATATCTTTGGAGTGGGAGAATCATGATGTTGTTTTAATTTGTCGGCGAGGCGCTAAAATGGTTTGAGGGATTGAAAAATACTATTACTTCTTTTGATCACTTACAAATATAATGAGTCTAAAACATCTTATGTTTGCGACCAATTTGCTCTACATACAAATTTTCAGAATCAAAAACACCATCACAATGACTGAACTAAGAGAACTACAAGAAGAGTACATTGCTTTGGAAGAAAAACAAAACGAAATGGAGTCATACCCAATTGCAAACACCAGTTATGTAATGTCTAATGGAAGTTTGCTTCCCCGAATAATGACAAACAAAATCTAAATCCTCGCCATGGAACATGGGAAGGAACCACATCCTAACACTCGTAATCAAGAATTATGTCCTTATCATCATTTTCATGGGCATTCGATAAATAATTGCATAAATGTAAAAAGAATAATCTTAAGAATGATCGATCAGGAAGCTAAATCATTTTCTAAAAAGGGCATCAACAATCAACAATTTCCACCACCACGGGCGATCGCGAGAATGACTAATGTAAAAGGAGCGAGAAACTTTTGTTATAGAGGTTGGAACTAAAGAAAAAGAATTTATTTTGTAATTCTATTGTGCATTATTTGAGAACCATCGAAGATTTCCACGATAATGTCTTAAGTAGAGTCTTTTCCGGAGATATGGATGGAAAAGAAATAATGAATATAGCGAGAATCTCGCCATTAGAAGAGTGGCGAGAAACAAGTCCTTTCTTTTACAAGACAAGAAGTACCAGATCTGGCGAGCTGCATGATAACCCATTGGTGGTAAGATTGGAAATAAAACCAGAACAAAGAAGAAGAAGAAGGTATAAAGGACAAGGGGCTGCGAAAATAACTGGTTGTTGGTAAATCTGGATGGGAGGAGCTAGTCTTGTATGGCCGATGTGCCCTCCTTGAATTGGCAAACAGGGGGAAGATAAGGGCGGCACCCTCCATTAGGGAGCTGATAAGTGTCTTAAGACGGCAATGTCATAGGGCTCTAAGATCGCAAGATCATTTAGGCATGTCATATTGTCGCGTAAATTATACAGAGGCACAAATACATAAGAGAAAAAAAGTTAAGATGAGGTCAAGGGGTTTTTACATGCAAATGTAAAGACGTCCTGCGATTTCATCGCAAGACGGCAATGTCACGAGGCTTTGTTTTCGCGAGAAAATTTAGGCTCGTCATATTGTCGCAATACAATAAAGAAATGTAGATAAGACAAGATCAATGGGTCAATACATGAAAATGTAAAGACGTCCTGCGATCTTGTCGCGGAGAGAATGCTATGGCAAAGTAAGACCTTTAAGTAGGAAGGCATGATAAGACCATAAGATCGCAAAAATATCAGGGTTTGCGATAATATCGCGGAAATTATGAAATTCTTAAAAATATTCGTTTATTAACTTTCTCATATTGCAGATGAATAATAGAGGCAAGTATGGGAATGAATAGAATGATAAAGATTATTATTCATCACCATACGAGAAATTTATATGGATATTAAGGCGCAGATAATTAGTAGATGCAAACTATATTGACCAAGTTATATTGCAAAAAAGAGGTTGTTCTTTCATTCATACAGATAAGGGGGCAAAGAAATTTACACATTAAATTGAAGAAAGTTGCAGCAAATTGAAGAAACTGCGCGATTGATTACATCAAAGAAAGAAGTTAGACAGATACATTGTTTCACTTATCAACATTGTTATCTTTATCAGATTCTTCTTCTTTGCAATGATTTCTCTTCTTCATTATTTTTGTTGGGTTCTTCATCATCGCCATAATTTGTTTCTTCGTCATTATTCTCTTCTTCACCTTCGTCAAAATCTTCATCGTATCGGAGATATTAGTTCTCTCATGCTTACATGGAATCTGTCTTCAGAATCTGCGAGAATAAGGCATCGATAAGATAGAAGTTATAAGAAAGAATAATAGAAAGCAAAAGGTTAATAGAGTAGAGTGGTTAACAACCTTCTTTTTCAGAAATCAAGTCCCTAATTAAGGCTGATTGATCAGCATGAAGACTAGCATCTATACCTAAATTATTCCTAGCATTATCAAGAACTGCGAACTTGAGTTTCTCTTGCAAGAAGATATTTATTTTCGAGAAGAGTTTATCTCTTTCCTTTTGAACTTCGAGAAGAATTTTATGGAAATCTGCTAGAGTTTCGCTTATAGTTTCTAATTTCTTGATCTTTCTCATCAACAAGATCACTAATTCTACTTCTTAATCCAGTCTTATCGCACACTTTGACGAGCGCTTGAGATAGCCCATTAAGAGTCTCATCACCATACTCATTCGAAGTTCCACGAGAGGAATCTCCAAAAAGCATAGACAGTTGGACCATGGAAGAATCAGAGGGAGAAGAATTTTTCACAGAGGGAACTTTTCCAATATCGTCAAATTCTTCGATAAATTCATCATTAAATTTATCCAATTGGGTATGTTGAGAATAAGAATGCTGAGTTTTATTCTTCTTCAAAGGATGCTCGCTGGATTCTTTATAGATTTCCCTTTACGATTAGTTGAAGGTTTCTCCTTAGGTTTTGGCTCTAAAGGTGGTAATTCTTCAATCACCTACAAACACAGAGATAAAGATAAGAAATAGGGGCAACAATATATTGTTAATTAATAAAGGAATATTTCTTACTTCATATGTGAAAGATCTAAGAGCTACAGAGTGTTGGGTTTCTATATTTACGGTAATTAAGCTTCATTTTGGCAACCCTACAAGATAACGGAAAAAGTTAGCGAGTGTGAAGGAAAAAATAATAATAGCATAAGAATATGAGAGAATATACATCGGAAAACCTATCGGGCCAGTTGAAAGTCCATGGTTCAGTAGAGAGAGATTCGCAGGAAGTTGGGAGAACTGGATATATAAGGACCTTTAAGGCATAAGGGAAAAATAAACCACTTATCGTCATTAGAATGACGAGGGCCATCATTTGTATTGGTATGAAAATAAATATCTTGCATAAGAGCATCTTCACCAGTGACCTTCTTTTTATGCAAACGGACACCCCAACAGGTACTATCCCTTACCATGGGGAGTAATTGGTAATTTCGAAAGAAGTTATCTAGAGTATACTTTGCAGGGATAATCGGAATATGTTTATATTTAAGACTTTTATGTTCTTCGGAATATTGGGATCCTTTGCCAGCACCACTAGAGGCATATTCCAGTAATAATATAATACAATCCAAGTTGATACAACTCAAGTGAAAATCTCTTATCGAAATTATTTGGTAAGAGTGGAAGTTCGGGGGGTTGTAGAGAGGAAGTGGAAGACCAGCTTCAAGTTGACCTAATGAAACTATAATTTTCAATGAGAACACTGGAATTTAGAAAATAATTCAAGAGAAAGAGCATTTGGGACTTTGATGCGGGATTAAAGATAAGTCAAATCCTTGATTTTTTAAGTTTTCTTGCATCAAATTGAAAGCAATAAGATTTTAGCACCAGCAGCAACCATTTTGAGAGAATGGGAATGAAAGGAGATTGAAAAAATGGCGAAAGATATTAGATGCGCGATTTGCTGGAAAGCAATGAAATTTGCGAGAGAAGAAGAAGGAAGAGAATGAGAAGAAAGAAAAAGAGAAGAATGAGAGAAGGTATTTATACTTGAAGAAGTTTCGAGAAAATAAAATAGTTAATATAATGAAAGGGCGTGAATGGTCAAATAACAGAGAGGTTTAAGATGACGTGTCAAAAAATATATGGGTGATAAAATTATATGAAGACATCGGTGAAAGGTTTAGAGGCGTAATAGAATAAAGGTGGAGGTGAAAAGATAGGAGATTACGGCAATTTATTCTCACGATCTTCTCTTCTTGAGAAAAGACATGAGAAGAGACAAGATGTAGTATTAGTAAGAACAACGCTTTCACGAAGATCAAATATTCCTATAAGTATAAATGACATTGTTCGATGAGTGTCGTGAGATTCTTGACAACATTTGGTGAACGTCACAAGTAATCTTCATAATAGCTGACGATTGAAGAGACATGTTATGAGAGTGTTGTTTCACGAGGATTACAAAAGTTGGCGAAGATTAATATTACAAATACCACGATGTAATATCCTATATAAAGGGTTCAAGTAAGTCCAGATGATGATGATGTATTTTTTAGAGTTGAGAAAATCTTGAGGAGAGAGAAATAGAAAGGAAAGTTTTATTCGATTTTGAAACTAAACATTTCTGAGATCTAAATAATAAAAATTCGATCCTGCTACTACAATAAGTTATAAAACTCGCTTATTGCAAATCAGGCTTAAAGCGATGAAACAACGGCGCGGGTACAACTTAAAATTAGGATTAAGATTTGTTATATTTTATCCTGGTGTTCATCGGAATTAACATAACTCAACTGACAGTACTCTTTCAATATAGAATACATTTTATTTGAATCCATTTACGTCCAATCATTTTCTTTCTTTTTGTGAGTCAAACGTATAAAAAAGCAACGATGGTCTCACGGAGTGGTGTTGGGAAATCATTATGCAAAATTTATTTATTGGATGGTAATTATGCATTAATTATACTATGCAGTTCTAATTTACGCTTGCTTTTTATTTCTCATGTTGATTTAAATCAAACCCAAACAATTTACAAGAAATTAGGTCTTCTGTAATTCTCATGCCTTGATGGTTCTTTATGAATGGTTATTAATAGGATGGTTATTGATTAACCAACAACATTTGAAATCCTTTCCAACTTGGCTACATTTCTAACAAAATTTTGGATATACCAATATACAAAGATTTGATGCTTATAGTGGCCATAAAGTAGATATCATTATGATTTTAGCTTTTCTAACACAAAATTCTTTGATAGGTAACTTCAAATATCATTTATACTTTCTACATGTGCAAGTTTTTTTAAACTATACATGTAGCATAGTTTGGGTGTTCAAAGAGATAGTTTAATCTTTTAAGGGTATCAAAATTTTCTATCCATCAAAAATAATCATATTAATTAAGAAATTTTTGAAGATGTTTTAACACACCTGGTAACGGGTGCGGGGCGAAGCCACGCCACACCAATTGGAAGTTCCCACTGGTCCCGGTGCATAGCAAAGGTACATACTAGTATAATTAACAAATGATCTTTCTACGTCCTGCATGGCGCTAGCACTTCCTCTTTTTACGTTGTTTTGAGATCTCAGAACTCTCATCATCATCGGAAGTCACATCATCACCACAACATTCTCCAAGATCTTTTAAAGAAACAAGCGTATTCATGTGAAAAATTGTTTGAAGGCATGAAGAACCCTGACCATCGTCCTCCCAAAGCTTAGTCTGCATTATTGTCATAGCAATATACCACTTGCTTATGTTCATTCCATAATAAAACTTCATTACTCTTTGTAATAGCAAATGGCATATCCCAATAATTCATCGGGTCTTCTATTTTTATACTGAACTCTTTACTCCAACTCCACTCATGGTTGTAGTACCCATCTCGTGGTACTCTAGGTCGCAATATTCTTGTATTATCAATCCTCTTTTTAAGTGCCCATATTAGTATTTTATCTCGCAACCAATATAGTGAACTGCACACAAGTTTCCCCCCAATAACACAAGTCTACTACCATCACATTGCTTAAAATAATCAAAGGGTACTGATGAAGCTATAAACTAAAACATTGATCGTGTCCAATTTACACTGCGCATGCTTGGATAATGCACTTTAGGAAAGTAAAGCCCTTTATTTTTCTTTCTTTTGGATATGATAATCCATGTTCTTTTGAAGTTTTAATATTGGTCATTCTTTCCTCCTATTTTTTAGGATTGAAGTTGCACAACCAAAAAGAACGATCTTTGGTCATTTTATGTTTTGATTCGAGTTATTCCTTTTGTTCAATATTGATACGGGACATATTTTGGGTTAATCATGTATATCTCAAGATTTGACTAAATCTTGGATATCTATTAGTTTTAGTATCTTAATTATTATGATAATTACTTTCTTGTTTAGAGTTATCTTGTATTATGAAAATAATATATTCTCTTACTCTAGTTTAGGAATGTCAGGATTTCCTAGGTGTTATGTTTGTCGGATGTATATAGCATTTGCATTGTAACTTTCTCTTTAGCTTGTCGCTTATATTGATTAATGAATTTGTTAAGTTATTTCATTAACTCTTTAATTAGAGTCATTATCACCGCCTTTGCTCTTGGATTGGAGTCGTTTCATCGTTATTAGGTCCTATATACCGGAGTGGATTCTCAGCATGTCGGTTTATTTTAAATCGTTTGCGCTGTGCCATATCAAGTGGTTACCAGAGAAGGCTTTTCATGTGCTATGAATCTGTGGGTTTTCCTAGAAGGATCGATCGAGGAGTCTCGTGATATCTAGTTTTCTACCAAAAATTATTTTATAAAAAAAATGGAGGCAGTGCTGGATTTTTTTATCATCCGTCGCCGCTTGCTCAATAAGTATATTATCCCACTGTTACGTGTTTGTGAAGTTGTGAAACCCTAGTTTCAATTTTACTAACCAGAACCTCAAGTTTTGATTCGTATTTCAAATGATTTTGTTGTCTCAAGATCAGATCAAACTTGGATTCCCCATCCCATTTATTTATCACGTGTGATCCAATTAAAAGATCTAGTTCTCAAACCTTCCACACAAAAAAAAAAAACTAGTCGGCACCTAGCCGGGGAAAGTTAATATATATGCAAGAGTCAAGATGCAAGAACAAAAATATACTTTTCGTGGTCGGTGTATACTACAGGATTTTGTTACTTATGGTGGTTGCGAACAAAATTTGGTTTCCATTAAAATGGTAGAAGATTTGGGTCTTGAGATGGATTGGTACCCTGTCGTAGACTAGATTAAATGGGACGATTGCAATGAAGGAGAAATTACTTGTATGGGTGTTTGCAAAATTCCTATATCAATTGGTAAGTGTTACTCCGACACAATATTTTGTGAAATAGTTGATTTTGACGTTTGTGATGTGCTCCCAGGTTGTTTGATGTCCGAGAAAGTTGCCAAGATAACATTTGTGAATTTATATGGGGAACAACCAAAGTCAAGCTAATGCCGGGTAAGCGACCGCCAGGAAAAAAGTGTTCTTCATGCAACATGTGATGTTAAGTTTCAAGGAAATCTTGGTGATGTTGAAAACAAGAGTATCCAATCAGTTAATCAAATTATTGAATACAATGAGATACTTAATGAAGGTCCCTTCCAAATGGATGCAGTTGTGGTAACAATTCCCAAAATCTCTTATAAAGATCATTTTTATATACCAACTTCCGTCGGCTGTCGACAAGACCGTGATTGGATGGTTTCATGGGAGTTCTTACGCAGTAAGGGTTGGGACAAACACCGAAGCCTTATACATATTATGAAGACTGAGAAATTAGATTCATGTGCGGAATTTCTAGTGATCCCCATGCATAATTCAAGGTCAAGTTGTATCACTAGCAGCAGTTCCAAACTCCTCTCTTCTATTTGCCATTTTCAGTGTAAACTCGAGTCGAGTTTCATCGCAGTAAGGGATCCTGATACAAGACGTATTTTGGGTTAGTCATGTATATCTCAAGATTTGACTAAATCTTGGATATCTATTAGTTTTAGTATCTTAATTATTAGGAATTACTTTCTTGTTCAGAGTTATCTTGTGTTATGAAAATAATATATTCTCTTACGCTAGTTTAGGAATGTCCAGATTTCCTAGGTTTTATGTTTGCCGACTGTATATATCCTTTGAATTGTAACTTTCACTACGGGAAAAATCATCATTGACGACACTAGATAAGAGTTGTAGTACCCCTACAACAACTCCATTTCATGCATTATGGAACGGGGGTATTGTAGAAAGTCCAAGCTTTTCTACAATACTTGACTAAAAGTTGTAAAAGGTGATGTGATTCATGGTTCGACAATATTTTGCCAAAGTTGTGATTCTCTTTCGTTTTTTTTATAACCCAACACAACCCTTGTTTGTGTTGCAGGAATATCTTGGACAACAAAGGATGTGTATCGTAAAAATATGTAACACAACACTTGTATAAGTTGAAGGTCTATCTTAGACAACTTAGAATGTGTATCGTAGAAATATGTAACACAACACTTGTATAAGTTGAAGGACTATCTTAGACAACCTAGTATGTGTATCGTAGAAATATATAACACAACACTTATTATTATTATGAATAAGATTTTCACGACACTTGTTAGAGTTGTAGAACTATGTTGGACATCACCTAGTTATGTTGTTAAGATATTCTTTCACCACCTCTGGTTTGTGTAGTTGAAATATGGAACACAACTCTTATTATAAGTTGTGTTCACAAAACTATTTTGAAAAAAAAAATTTATAGCTGAAACCGAATTGCCGAAAGTTAGAGATGAAACCCAAAATAAATCTGATCCAAGCTCAAATTACACTATATTGGAACTTGAATTATGAATTCAAATGACCATTCAAATAAAAATTCATTGTATTGTATTGTATTGTATTGTATTGGTTACACAATTCATCACTGCAGTTTGCACTTGGGTTCAAAATTACAAAAAATAAGAAAGTAACCAAATCGTTGATTCAGACAAGTCATATCTAAGTTAAAAGGTTCATTAACACAATCGCAAACCAGAAAGAAAGGTAAAATTCAGTTTTCCTTGATCCGTATGACAGCAAATGTATATTTTTCCTGTAGTGGATGTTAAACAAGAAAATTCAGCAAATGTAAGAGTGTAAACCAAATTTAGTTGGTTAGAGATATCATACAACAGTCACATATAGGACAATACAAAAGAGAGAACCAAATCAAAAAGAAAAGACTATTGATAGCATGCCAGGAAAGCGAATCAAAAAGCGAAGACTGGTGGAATAGGAAACCATGAAACATGTATAAAGAGCTCGAGAGATTACCAAGATTATAAAGAGAGGAACTAAAGCTATCCAAAAATACGTATGCCGACCTGCACATTGAAAGAAAAAAAGACATTATGTAGGATCAGCATGCCAGGAAACAATTAGCATGCTGAATTTCAAAATCAAAGACTTTAGGTTGTTTGTAAATTACTAATCCAAATTTCTCTTCTTGGAAATTCCTTACTAGATTGCTTTGTGCTTCTTGTAGTTTCACATATCCTTGTTGATACAAAATAAATACATAGTTAAGTTAGTAAAGAAACTCGTAGCCAAGACTTCATCATGTCGTACGCTGTGAATCCAATAGCTATTTCAGGAAAAATATGCACAGAAAAAAAACGAAAAAAAGCAAATTTAAGTTGAGTTGCAAAGAAAGAAAATTTTAATTGACTTCATCATGTCGTACGCAATCAACGTATGTTGCAGTATAGATTTTGTTTCAATAAACTAAATGCCATTACGAATACTTAAGATAGAATATGCGGACACAGAAAACCAAAGAGGTACATGCATATGTCTCCTAACAACATCTAGTGGGTATGTAAATGTATGAAAAAACAACCCAGCTAAAGCCCCACAAGATATGATGAGAATCTAAACTACGCGAGATTGACACAGAACATGAATGACTAGTGTAAGTAGAAGAATTCATAGGTTTTGAGCGTATACAAATTATGTTAAGTAAATTTAAAAAATCTGTGTAGTACAAAGATTATAAAAAAAATATGTATCTAAGAAACTGTATACCTAATAACAGCTACAATTTTGCGTGAAATACTTCAACAGATATATCCTTGCTAATGCCTTTAGTTGATTGCGCAGATAGTTCCATCAAGATAGCTGCAAACACAAGTGAAACTGAGAACAAATACATAAGTTGTTTGAAGTGAGTAACATTGGAGAAAATGTGAAGTGCAACATGTGAATCTAATCAATAAAAGCTTACCCAACGAATACGGATAATAAAAAGCAATTTGGCTTCGGGGTTAACATAGATTCCTCCTTTTAGCTTAGCCTCACGTTTCAACCTGATCAATCCCATCTCCTAAAAGATAACCAATATGAAAAGGTTAACAAATATCTCATATTCATAAGATAACTTTAACAAAAGATGGAAAAACAAAGGGATTCATACTTGCTCTGGGTATTCCTTGGCATACTGCTCAGCCGTCTTGTGGATGAACTTTATATTTTCGGAGTTCTGTTTCTTCTGAACTTATTGCGCACTATCTTTGCAGTATGGTTATTGAGTAATGTAATTTTGTTGTCTTCATGCAGTAATCAACGGTAGGGTATTAACCTTTCTTTTCCACTCCTATGCGGTTCACCAATATCATCTTGACTTCGAATTTGGCCAAAAAATCTGGGGCTTCGCCAGGGTACGAAGCTGTCTTAGCCACTGGCTCTGCCACTCCTATCCAATTCACCAACATCAGTTCCGATAGTATATTGTTCAGTTGCTGCATCAGAAAATTAATCATCACAAAATTATAATCAGGTGCACCTAAACAGTAAACTCGGTGCATAAGAAAGCATTATTGGGTCATTGGATTTAACAGGGATGATAAACATGTTATAATCTTTCCCAAAAACATGCTTAGATCACTGCATAAGCAAGCATTATAGGTTGTCAAATTATACATGAATTTGTTTCCATTATAGTTTTTCATATATGCATCAAATTATGATCAAAACATTTATCATTATTGCTCTAAGTATTTCATGTATAATTTGACCAAATTATTACATCTCAAATCTAGATTATAATCTGAAGCCCTCATATCAGGGACTGAATTTAATATGCTTACTATCTCAAGTATTTCAGCTGAACTGTATATCGGTTCCTTTTGCTCAAGGATAGTGACAAACCCATAAAAGCAACAAAAAGAACACTATATTGTGACAACCTTAAATCTTCATAGCTAGAGCAAAGAAATAAGATTTCACAATCTCTCCATAAAGAAACCAAATTGAATTGAGATAAGAATAAATATAACTCAAGCTCTTGGCTTTTCATATAAGCCATGAACCAATTTTGAATGAAGTATGTTTATCGATAGCTCTATTCTACACATTAAGAAAATTATTGAACCTTCAATTACAAATGGACAAATAAAGTTTATGCCCTTTGTCTAAAGATGGTGTTGAATGGTAAAGAGAGAATATGACATAGAATGAACGCAAAAATGGTACAGTCAACTAAAACTATATAAATTCAGAAGTCATAGAAGAATCACATGAGTTTTTTATTAAATTACATGTCCATCTCTTCCCTCACTGTTTACCAGACAATGGATTTCATTAAATTAACCACTAGAGTCTAGGCAGCAAAACATTAACATGAGATGGCAGATGAGCAATAAAGCATCAATATACAATATCAAAACAAGAGTTTATAAGCTTAACCTTCCTGTATAGAGGAACCAGTCTCCACAGTCCTTGTCATCTTGGTAACCTCCTGAAAGATCCACAGACTGAACATCATAGTTAGACTTCCTTGTAATTCCAGAGACTTGAGGAAAGTGGTCTCCCCATTGTCTGCATTCCAACACCATCTGAGACTGAAGCACCACCAGTAACCATCTGTATATTCTCATCTCAATAACCCTTGTCAGATTCAACAACACCATCAATTGTAACATCATTTAAATACCACCATCTCAAAGGCATCAAATCTTGTATCATCCAACTACACCAGCTAATTCCATTTCACCAGATGCAAATCAATTTCAAGACCAACAAAACTCGGATTCTCTATCTAATTTTAGTTCCATCTCTTTCTTTCTCGATGTTCATTTCATTTTCGTCATCCCAACTCATATGAATCTTCTTTTCCCCTCCAATTTCGAATCTAACTTGTTTGTGAAAACTAATGTCATCAATTTAAGAAGCCAATTCAATCATACCCATTACAAATATACTCATCAATCAAACATATTAGATATTCTCTGTCGATGAAATCACCACCACCTTAACACTAGAATTCTTCATCTACAGCTCACAAACACCGATCTATTTTTTCCCTTTCATAAACGAAGTCACCACCACCTTCACTGATTCTGTCAAAATCTCCAAATTCAACCAACACCCAACATTCCTGATCCGATGTAACTCTGAACTACCACTTAAATCTTCATCTTCGTGAAAAACCCACCAGAACCATTGATCGTTGTCGTATGCGTCAAAAATAATTCACTTTCTCACTCTACTAAATATAAATGAAGTATGCGATAAGAAAGAGTTCGTATCCACAAAGAGGCAATTGTTGTTATGTAATTTTCAGATTCTTAAGTAACCAAGGGGGGATGTTGAATTTTATCTAAGCAATAAAATAAAATAAAGCAGTAAAATAATGAAATAATCAATAAGGAGAAGATATTGGTCACGGGATAGTATCATTCACAAACATGTATTTTCATCAATGACTAGAATTGGAATTTTAATCTCTCATTTACTAAAAGTCCTAGGATACCTTGATTGCAAGTGTATCCCGCTAATTCCCTGATTTCATCACAACCACATTAAAAGATGCATATGTGAATTCTTCCTAGAAAGAAACCTAAAATGTAAAAGCACAATTAAGTTTAACCTCCTAAAAGCAATAAATTATAAGGAATAAGACTAATCAAGGCAATCAAATGTGTAAAAGCACTAATTCGATTTAACCAAAGTTATGATTCATTTGTGACTAGTAGGATATATCACTACAAGAACTACCCACAATTATGCTACTTAGAATAAGGGATAAACAACTTTTTCGTATTGAAAACCATAATATAGCTTTAGAAATGAATGCAAATCGGATTGATTCCGGACTCAACCAAACAAACAATCAAATCATATATAATATAAACCATGAATCATAAACAATAAATTACTGAAACAAAACTAATGCATTGAATCAAATCTTATTTGTGGAATCCACTTTATACCATAACCAATATTAATTGTTTAGTTACTCATAGCTTTTGGGTTCATCATATTCATAATCAATAATAAAAATTAAATGAAGAAGATGAAAAATAAAATAAATGCAAACCCTAGTCGCTGCTCTCCTCCAAAACTCCAGTAGAAAATATGTGTTTCCGAAAAAAAATAGAAACTTTCTCCTTTTATAGCTTTTCATCTTTCCAAAATTAGGTCTTCAAAGCCCAAAGTAAAAATGATCCAATAAGCCCATATGTGAGGAATAACCCATGTAAAAATCTGTCCTAAAAACTGCTCGCCGGAAAACTGGTGCAATGGCCGGAAGTTGTCCGGAACCCGGCTCCAGAAAATATCTCAGGTGACCGGCAAAGTCCACCCGGTCACCGATCAACGAGTCAGATTTAGAATTAGCTAACTGACTTGTCTATCTGGGCTGAATGGTCTTGGCCTAGGACATTTGCACTGGACATAACGCGCCATTTTTCAAAGGACAACACCTGTGATGCTCCAAGATAGCTTGCATTCCAGCACAAGAAACTATAACTGCCTAGCCCGAAATCCCTTACTTCATTCTTTCTGTAGTTTCACCAGCTTCTTCTCATACACACATTACTGATGAGTGCCAAATATTGCATATTCATACACCTTTTCAATCCCTTACTTCATTGCATTTTACCATCTTCAAGAATAAATATTTGTATTAATTAAGTTTCTAAATAAAGCTTGGAAGAATTGAAGACAAAAGAAAAGAAAGTTGGAAGCTTCTTCTCACCTGTTTACAAATTCATGGGATTAAACACATTACAAGACCCAAATTCATTTCCACCTCACCCCCATTGGATTCTTTCCAAAACATCCACCTCACCCCCATTGCTCATCAATTAAGAACCATTCATCCCAAGTGTGAGAGAATTTTTGTGTATAAATAGAGGGTTGTTGTGTTGAAAACTGATCCAAGAAACTTGTTCATGTTAGTTTATTACTAGTTTCACCTAGGGTTTAAATGAAGCAGTTCATTGGTATGTACTATCATCTTGTTCTTTAAAGTTTAGAATTGTTTAAAGATATAATTTAATCCAAGTTTGTCAACACCATCTCCATTGTAGTTAGAATATCTCTTTGTTGATTATGCTACAACTCATGCTTAACCAAATATTGATCCTCAGATTAGTTGTGAGCAACATAGCTTTAGTTGTGATTAAATTTATCATCAAATGCAAACTCCAAATCATACACCTTGATTTAATTGCATATTTTAATTCCTTTGTTTAAGATTCCATATCTAGTTGTATGCGCCCCCTTTGGTTATTCTTGACTTGTAAACCTAACACATTCATCTAGTCACAACCCATAACTCCATATCTTGACAACAATGAAAAGCAGCGTAACTATTCACAGTCAATTTTACACTTATTTTTGATATTTTTTATTTAAAACTTCATTTCAATCTCATTTGTAAAGAAGAAGAAAACGAAAAGAAGTTTTTATTTAAAAAAAAAAAAAGAGAGAGTTTATTTTATTTATTTATTTTTAGATTTTATTAGATTTCTCAAAATCTCTTGGACTTGGACATTCTTGTATTTTTATTTTTAAACCCTACGGAAGGGTAGTATTAAATATCAAACTGTTTGCATGGAGAGAAGGACACCAGCCATCGAGTTTCATCTTGAATCTTCCTTCTATTCAATTTACTTAAACTCGGAAGTCGGTCTCTAAGTGGAATCCATTATAGACTCAATAGTTATATGGATTTTTATGGACACGACAACATTGCATGATAAACCATATAGCATTGATTATGAATTTCCCTTTTGTTGAAGACTCTCCTTCCATCGAACAACTTAATGCATTATTAAAAATGAATTTGATTCGTTTACAAAATGTAGGAAGGAGGAATTTCATGATGAAATGTTTGTTTGTCCTAATGAAATAAAATGTGAAAATAGTATGCCTAGTCTTACTCGATATTGCATATGAACCTGTTTTAAATGAAGGGACTAGAAATACTACGATTTTGAATAGGAAAAGCATTTCTGTGATGATAATGATGATGATGTTATGTTGTAGAAGAACATGTTTTTCTTGAAAATATTGTCGAACCTTTGGGTTCGAGAGACAATAGGCTTCCGCCTCGACCTTAATGAGTGATGTTTCTTCTAATGTTCCATATACATGGGATGTTGATGCGACTGATCTTGAGCCTGTGCAATTGTCATGTGAACAAGAGCATGACACATTTCTTGTGTCGACTTAGAAAATGTTAAATCTCCTGTCGACACTAATGATCTTATGCATGAAAATATAATTAACGTGTCGATTCTATACCTAGGTCACAACATGATGTCTCTTTCGATTTGTCTATGCATGAGAATAAAATTTGGATGATCATGAAACTGGTTGGGTCTTGCTGAATTGTTCTATGAATGTGAGCATGATGTAGCACTTGTAGATGACTTAGGAGATGTTAATGTAACTAATGATAATGGTACTCTTGATCTCATCCATATCAGCACCTTAGGCGTGCCTACTCTCTGATTAAGTCACCAACTGATGGTCTTGCGGTGGACCTAAGAATTGTTCCTTTGAAGTGTCTTTGAATCAGATTCCAAACCTAGGGTTAGAGTTATGTGCATCTCAAATTCTTTTGGACTTTTTGTCCACTAAATATCATATTGAGAAGTCATATCCGGAATGCATTGATGTTTCTCTTCCCATCCCGAACAAAGCCCGTTTTGAGCTAGACCTTCTGCGTGATGAACCCTAAAATTGTTAGATTTCGTTCCCAAAAGTATTACTATTGAAAAATCATTTCTATCATATCATAATTATGTGAGATTGTTAAAATTTTGCACTTCATCTTTTGGGTTGATCCTCAACTCTTTAGATTGCTAGTGTATGGTGAATCTTTGTATATAATCCGAGTAGATATTTTTAAATCTTGTTTCATGAACCAGTTAAGTTGTATTTTGTATATATTTTGTGCTAACCAAATTTTTGTCTTATCACTCTTATTGTTTGCTTTCAAAGCATTCATCCTTCTATGGTTAGCACCAACCTTTTTGCATTTGGTAATCTCTTTCCTTGAAATCTTTTTGTTCTCATGGTTTGTTGTTATTTCTGTCATCTTTTGAAACATTGAGGACAATGTTAGATGCATTCTTACCATCTTCAAGAATAAATATTTGTATTAATTAATTTTGTGTTTTTTAAGTACTAAATAAAGCTTGGAAGAATTGAAGACAAAAGAGAAGAAAGTTGGAAGCGTTGCATCTCAGCATCGGTGCAACCTATTTACAAATTCATGGGATTAAACAAGCCATGATCCAAAACCCAAGACCCAAATCCATTTCCACCTCAACCCCATTGGATTCTTTCCAAAACATCCACCTCACCCCCATTGTATTCCATTATATCCATCAATTAAGAAAACATGTTTTGTTTAATTGTTGAGTGGTTGCTACAGTAAAATCGAATCCCAAGTGTGAGAGAATTTTGTGTATAAATAGAGAGGGTTGTTGTGTTGATCAAGAATAGCTTGTTCATGTTAGTTTATCAAATTTAAGTTTTGTTGTAATGTTCTTCATGTTCTAGTTTCATTTGCTAGGGTTTAAATGAAGCCGTAACTCATTGGTATGTATTCATATCTTGTATCTTGTTCTTGAAAGTTTAGAATTGTTTAAAGATATAATTTAATCACAACATATTGCTCTCACAATGTATGCCATGTATCCATTGTAGTTAGAATATCTCTTTGTTGATTATCTTTAATTCAGTTAATGCTTTGGAGAAATCTTTAGTAGATTAAATTATCCATTGGAGAAACACCTTAGATAACTGTAAGGACAAGAATAATATTACAAGTTGAATGCATATCATAGGTTATGGATTTGAAACCTAGTATCCATATTCTCAATATTTACACCTTGATTTAATTGCATATTTTAATTCAAATTTCAAGTCTTTGCCAATATCTAGTTGTATCGACACAAACAAAATCGATTCCACAAGTTATTCTTTACTTGTAAAACCTAACACATTCATCTAGTCACAACCCATAACTCCATATCTTGACAACAATGAAAACTGCCAAAACTTCATTTCAATCTCCTCAAAATCTCTCAACATCACCACACATCTTACTCAAGCTCGAATCCCACTGCATCATTTCATGTCTTCATTTCATGTCTTCACAGCTTCTAACAAACCCACACAACACCAACTCTTCATTGCAGTTCAATATCTTCTTCTCTATCTTGGCTTCTCAACATATTCCCTTTAAACCTAGACATACATCTAAAACATCTTCCCATCACATCTGAGCAGCCACAGAGACTCAAGCTTCCTAGCTACAACTTTATTTTGTGATTCACCACTAACACCATAAGCTCTCAGTATCACTAGATACATTTTCATATCAGTACCCCCAACTTGAGTCATGACTTGACTGTAACAACAATCATTTCAATTCAATCTATTTCATTATCACCAGAACTAGCAATTCACACTCAAAATAACAGCACCAACAACATCCACCTGAAACACCATTACAATCTTAGTACCACTGGCACCTGCAACATCAACTCAACAGATGCTTGTCAACATCATTACAGCTACACAGTCCTGCAGCTGAACCACCATGATCTAGAGAACCAGTTCAGCTCATCATCCTTGATCCTGGCAGCAACATCACATTAACCTCAATATCAGTAGCAACACTTCCTTCAGTTCATTTAATCATAACCCATGTACTCCATATGTATCCATGACTCATAGCTAGCTGACTGCAATATACATCTCCATAATATCTAGACCCTTCTTTACATGCTCATACCAAAAACTGTTCAATCCCATTCACCTGCAATGCTCATGTCACTGTACCTTCAGTTCACTTGCAACCTGAGCTACATCCACTCTCACACTTGAACTCCATTGTCTGCTATTGCACAACATTTTAAATTACTGTAACCTTGAACTGGGTGAGAACCAATTCTTTTGAACCTTCTCAAAAATACATGAACCATTCATCTCAGTCATACCGTATGGACAAAACAATCAAACAATCCAGTAAAATTCAACACCACAAATCCCTAGTTTCTGGCTTGAATCTCTGTCAAGAACTCATGAATTAGAATTCTAACATTTACCCAAACTTCATAATCGACTCTTGAGACCCCTTCAACAGAGACCGCCATCGAAACCACCTTCCATAAACATGACAACATCTTCTTCATAAATCAAGCAACACCCCTGTCTTCGATTCAAATCATTTTCTCCTTCATTTCAAACACCAACACAAAACCCTGCAGAAACCCATTTCTTCCCTGAGCTTCACCATCAGAATCATCACCATCTCTTCTCAGATACCCACCAACAACATCTCCATTTACCCCTGTAAAACACAGTAGTAGAGAGAATCGATGGCAAATATTTACCCAAAACTCCAATGAATCTTTACCCAAATTCCTTCTCTAATTCGCACTCAAACCAAACCCCAGATTTCACTTACAGAAGCCACGGATCTTCTCCTCACATGTTCAAATCATCTTCAGCTTCAATTTCTCTCCATGAAGACTAATGGAGCCGCCACACTTTCTCTCAATTTTAGGTGAGATGTAGGAAATAATGAGAAAATATAAACTCTCCTCTGAATTTTAGGATAAGAGAAACTGAGTGATACAACCACCCAGGTTAGGCGGATAAGGGGTAACTCAAATAACTTGGCATGTCAGTTCCAGATAAGTGACAACCCATTCGCTTCTTACTCAACTGTCAGTTATGGAAAACTGATGGTTCATTCTTCACCTCCTCCTTGTGCACGTCATCCCGCTCCAAATATAGCTCTCATGTGAATTGGCCTCTTTGACTTTTACGCTCCAAATGGAAGTTTTCTCCTTCTTTTGATCCCAAGGACTCCATTGCACCTAATAACTCAAAACTAAACATAAGAGATGCAATTCCCAAGGATAATAACAAAGAAATCATAAATACTAGATATAAAATTAGGTGTTTTACAACACCTATCAAATTCCCCCACACTTAGACTTTGCTAGTCCTCGAGCAAATGAAACAAAACTTATTCTAAAATATACAAGTAACTCTCGTGAGGGTTTACTATATAAGTACCCATGAAACCTACTTTTCCAACTTACTAGTTCTCCGAAATGATAGCATCCAACGCGTTAAGAAGACATAATGATTTTGCACACTAGTCATAAGAAGTTAGACACAAATATGAACACAATCTCATCCTTAAAAGTTGAGAGAGAAATAATCATCCCTTATCGAAAGAAATTCGGGTTCGAAGTGATCGAAAGTCTCGACTCTTCCCCACAAGAAAGGGGTTTTATGAAGCTGCTCTCAATAATAAATGGCTTTTTATGGGTCACACATGTGTCCATGTAGGAATGAAGAGAGAATCATGTGACACGTTGAATAGTAGAAAGGCAAACCCTCCGAATTGTTTTGAAAACCCACATCTTTTATTCATTTTGAAAATCCTTTTTTTTCTATGACGATCTCTAAGAAAGGAAATCAACCACTTAACGAAGATGGGAATATGCTTACTTACCTCATTCTCCATTCGACGTGCATTTAGCACCACTCTCACATCATCCATAGAAACGTCTTCGGTCTTCAATCCTTGTCTTCATCTTCATCGTCGGTATTCAACTCTTGATGATGAAATCTTGAACCTCGTAGAATCTTGACAATGTAACTCTTTTCCACTAAATTCTTGTTGCTTGAAACTTCTTTATGGATATTCCTTCTTTCCATTGGCTTTATTCAAAGAATACAAAACTAAATATGAACTAAATAAACCAAATATGATACAGTGACTTATTCTTGTCTCTTTTTTTTTTCTTTTTTTTATGAGACAAGAAAAAATAAAACAAATACAAAATGAAAACAAAAAAATAAAACTAATAATGAACCTAACAAAATTTTCTCTTGTCTTTCTTTCTTTCTTTTTTTCATTTTTTTTCTTTTTTTGTTTCATTTTTTTTCATTTTTTTCTTGACTAGAGAAAATAAAATACAAATTAACAAATAAGAAAAAACAAATGCAAGTACAAAGGCCATGGTGTAAGTACTTTACCGCTCGATTATTCACAACTTGTATGTCTCGATATCATAAACTTCTTGAACTCTCGTCTTGATAATCTTCGGTCTTGTACATAAGTCTTCAACCCGTAAGAATTCATCTCCTTGTCTTGTTGCTTTACTTGAATCTGAAATCTGCTCATTTATGTACCGTTGCTTGTTAACCTTGAACGTCTTCAACTTTCCTTCAAATTTTTGATGCTCCTCTTGTTGATGATGATGGTGTTTCTATGGACCTGTTGGTGTAGAGAGAGATAAAGTGGATGGTGCTAACTGCGAACAAGATTACAAGTGGTATGTAAGTTAGCAATTCTATGTCACCATCATGATTGATAAAATAGCACTCAAGAGATCAAAATAGTGCTTCTATTGGTGGGAGGTTGAGTAGCTCACCATTCTACCCGGAATTTACGAACGGTGACACACACTCTAAAAGCACATATTTAGACAGGTACAAAGAATTGAAGGTCGGTGCCTCTCATGATGTAACATGGGTAGTATCCACTATAGGGGATCACTACTCTACTACCGAATTCAGTCTGCAACTTATTCGCCACTGGCATGGTTAAATCCAACTTTAACTCTCATACAAGTAAGAAACCCGATCATGTTCTCTGTCATCTCTAAGTTCAGTCACTCTGATGAGAATCTCGATGTAATCTTAGTGACATGTATACTATGTGACTCTAAATTAACTACAAGTTGTAGTTTTCTATTCAGTAATTTACAAAAAAGTTAAATTTTTTACAATGCAAATGCTTAACCACTCCCCCACACTTAAAATTTATATTGTCCTCAATGTAAATTGAGTTATCCAAAGTAAGTCAAGGTGGGAAATCCTACATGATAAAATGTGACAAGAAATCAGAAAAAATAAATTCAAGACAAGAAAAACTAAAAAAAACAAGACAAGAAAATAAAAATAAGACAAAAAATACTCATCCTATGGGATGCCTCCCATTTAGCGTTTGGTTTAAAGTCATCATCCAGACTATCTCCTTGTTTTCTACGCCTTAGCCGGCTTCCAACACATTATGGAAATCTGATTGAATGTTACTTGGGTGTTTCCTCGCCTCAAAGATGTTGAAGTGTATGACTTCTTCGTCGAACTCCATAGTCAAAGTGCCATTATGTATATCAATCTTCGTTCTAGCGGTACTCATAAATGGTCTACCCAATAGTAAAGGTGTAGATGAGGATGAATTCACATCACTCATGTCTAAAACATAAAAATCCACTGGAAATATTAATCCTTTTACCTGCACCAAAACATCCTCAACAATCCCTTTAGGGAAAACATTAGATCTATCGACAAGTTGAATAACTATGTTGGTTTTCTTGAGAGGACCAAGATTTAAAGCATCATAAATCGAAGTATGCATAACATTAATAGAAGCTCCTAAATCTAGCATAACTTTTGTAAACCTTATTTTACCAATAGTGCATGGAATAGAGAAACTACCGGGATCTTTCAATTTAGGTGGGAGTTTGTTTTTAAGATATGCCGAGGCATTCTCCCCCATACTCATTACCTCATTACCGGTTAGCTTGTGCTTGTTAGTGCATAATTCCTTTACACACTTTGCATAGCGAGGAGATTGCCTAATTACTTCAATGAGTGAAATATTCACTTGGACCTTCTTAAAAACATCCTAAATATCCCTATCTTGTTCCACCTTCTCATTAGATTTAGTGAACTTGCCAGGAAATGGTAAAGGAGGAACATAAGTTGAAACAAGAGGTTTAGAGTTGGATTTAGTTACCTCGGGAGTTTGAGGAAAATCTGAGTTCTTTTCCTCCAAAACTGGTTCCCTTGGATCTTCTTCTTTACCCGAATCAGTAATTTCATGTTGCACAAGTTGTGTACCACTTCCAAACGTAATAGCATTGACACCATCTCTTGGGTTAAGAGGTTGGGAAGGGAGTTTCTCATCATTTTGTGCATGCAACTGATTAATCTCCTCGTCCATTGAACCAACTTGTTTTTGCAAGTCCTTGAATGCACCCTATGTTCTTTGCATAAAAGATTTCAGCAACTCTTCCAAATTGGACCCTTGATTTTGAGGTTGTTGTGGTTGTGGTTGACTAACTTGCGATTGCAACTCCTTAATTGCATTATCCGTTTTTTGCTGATTTAAGTTCGCTAGTTGTTGATTTTGTTGTACCACGGACATTAGAGCCTCCACCAAAGTAACCATCTTTTCCAATTCTGAATTTTGGGCTTGTTGCGGTTGTTGGAACTCACTTGGACGGTTGTAAACCAAACTTGCACTTTCAACTTGCTCGTTACCATAACCAAAGTTGTGGTTATCTCTCCATCCTTGATCGCAAGAGGTGGAGTAAGTATCAAACCGCTGATTTGAGAAAATAGCATTGACTTGCTCTACGTTTTCATATGCTGGGTGAGATGGTTGTAGTAGCAGGAAATCCCACACTACCCCTCACAAGAATTCATATAATCAAATCATTTTATATCAATAATCATAAATTTTATTGATTAATCTCACAAACTTTACAAGATGGAAAGGAAATAAAGCTAAGAATTAACAACCGCTTTGGACTTTCTCTCTCCTAAATGACTTGATCAATACTCGAAAAAGATCTCTCTCTTCCTTACGCTTGTTCAACCCTTTATATAGGGAATTACATAGTGGATGACAGCTAATCTATCCTTTATTTTAGGATCTGACTTGCGATATTCTCGCAAGATTTACATTACTAATCTTCGCAAACAATATAAACATCGCAGAATCGTCACACTTTTCTCATGTTTATGCAATCGTCATCTGTTATGTCATTCTTCAAATCATTCTGCAACACTCGCAAAGTGTTGTTATACCTAAGCTTCGCAAATGTGTCCTTCTTGCGATATTCTGATCCTACATCTTGCCTCTTCTCATGTCTTCTCTGCGAAGGGGAGAATGTCATGAGAAATTATTTTTCTAAATGTCGCAACTGTTCATCTTTTCATATTCTGTGTACTGACATGATTCTGCATTCTTCGCCAAATTTATTACACGTATCCCTTCTTCCATCCAGCTTCTGACACGTCCTTTTCAACCGCTGTATTTCAACCGTTCATGTCTAATCTTCACATTAAATGTGTTTATCTTCTCGGGTATTCTTCTCTCTATATATACTCTTTCCATTCTTCTTTACTATTCTTTTTTACTTTCTTTCTTATTTTCTCTGCAACTTTCTTCACCGTTCTTCCGCGAATTCCGCTCCTGTTACTGTAATTTTTCTTGATTATTCTTCTTTTCAAGTTTTTACTTTTTTCTCCATTCCCATACTACAAAAATGCCTCCAGCCAGTCGTAAGAATGAGATTCCTTTGAAAAGGCTCAAAAGAAACTTCAAAACAGAGGTTTTACTCTATCTCGCATTCCCGGTCAAAACCCTAAATCTGAGCTTACTGCCAAATTATTTTATGATCATCCCTGCAATCAGGGAAAGATCATAGTCTCGCAATGTTAGCTTGAAGCTGGTCTTCCCATTCCCCTCTATGATCCTGAGCTCCCCTTGTTTTATGAAATTCTTTCTCATACGAAATTCTCACGAGCTATGTACCAATTGAGTTAGGATTGCATTCGTCTAATGCTTGAGTTTGTCACTCGCGGTGCTGGTAAGGAATCTCTTTACTCCACTGAAGTTAAGAATCCTAAATTCGCTGAAGTTGTGATTATACCTGCGAAATATACTGTAGAAAACTTATTTGTGAATTATGAAGTAATTCCTATGAAGAAAGACAGTACTTGTTGGGGTGTTCGCTTACATAAGATAGATAATGTTGCTGATGATGAATTACTCATGCAAGACATTGACTGGCATCCTGGCGATAATTCTACCCCGCTCCATTCTAACGATAACAAGTGGTGTGTTTTCCCCTTAATTCTAGAGGGTCCGTATATTTATGGTTCTCATGTCTTACATGCGAATCTCATAGAGTTCCAACCCTGGGTATTCAACTGGCCTGAGAGTGATGGAGAGGTACATTTCCACCTTTTTCTTGAATCATTATTATTATTTTTCTTATACTCTTACATATGTTCTCGCTAATCACTCCAATATTTTCGCATAATTGTGAAATTACCAGATTGAGAGGCTCAAAGCAAGCTACAAGAAGTTTGGGAAAGCTAGTACTTTATCATCTTTTCAATCAATCACAGATGAAGTAAGAAATATTCTTTTAAGATTCTTGACAATATATTGGTGCCTCTATTTCTTATCTTTATATGTGCTTGAAGGCTATTGGTGAGATAGAGGAACCCTCCAAGGTTGCGAAGAGCAAAGGTAAAGGAAAAGGTGCTCCTTGCAAGGATAATTCTGCACTCCTCCTTTAAAGAAATGAAAACTCCAATCTCCCTCTCCTTCAGATCTTCAATTTAGTGAAAGTTCTGATAATGATGACGACGAAGATGAAGATATTAATACTTCTTTTTTCCAAGAAAATTCTCCGCCTAAATTTTTTATGGCACAGTTGTCTGGTATCTTCCCCAACACTATGCAGGGAATTGGTGATAATCCTCTTACTAACTCCTGCAATTCTCTAGAGATTATCTGTGATGCCCCTCTCTTAGAGAATAATGTATCCCTTCGCGGGGTTTCAAGATCTATTTCTTCGAGTTTCTTACATTCGCTTAATAGCCTAGTAAGTTTTCGTTCTTATACTTTTCTTCTTTTATTTTTGTCTAGAATTCATAATTAATTCCTAAAATTCGCTGCATTATTTCGCAGGCTGGGAAAGATTCCTTTGTTGTTATCTCAGATTTGGAGAAAAGGCATGCGGCTTTCGTAAAGAAGAATCTTAAATTTCTCAACAAAAATGAAGAATTGGAGGTTGAAGTCGCTGGTCTTCGCGAGAAGAATAAGCAAAATGAAGGATTGGAGATCGAAGCTGTTAATCTTCGCGAAAAAAAATCAAACAATTGAAAAAAGACAATTCTCTTCAGCAGGACAAAATATCTAATCTTCAAAATGCTAATAAGCAACTCTTTGGTATGGGATTTTTTTTTTCTTTCCCCTTTACTTTATTTTCCCAAAATTTTCTTCTTATAGAGTTTATCATTTCGCAGACGTCTATGGTCTTACTGATGAAGCTATTCTTCTTCATACATTTCCCAATCCCATGGATGATGATACCCTTCTTGAACATCTAAACACTTCTCTAAATGATAAGATTGAATCTCTTCCCATAAATGAACTTAGATCCAAACTTCGCCTTTTAGAAATTGAACATAGATCTATCTTGGATATGGCTAATAAATTTGGATAATTCTTTCACAACTCTAAAGAAGAAATCCGTAAGTTAAAATCCAAATATAGTGATCTGATAGATGAGAAAGACCTTATTTCTCTCCAAGGTGCTCAGACATTAGCGAAATTTCAAGAAACTCTTCTTGAGATTCAAATTGAAAGAGATGACCTCAAACATAGAAATGTTGTACTCTGTGAAAGAGAGAATCAAACTCGCTCCCGCCTTCTCATTAATGATGATGATGAATTTTCTTGGGCTACGAAAGTTTTAGATAATGCCAGGAATAATTTAGGTGTAAATGTTAGTCTTCAAGTTGAGCAAACGGCTTTGATTAGAGATATGATTTCTAACAGAGAAATGTTGTTAACTGTTCTTCCCTATTTATTTGTTTGTTTTTCATAGACTTTCATCCAATTATTGATTTATTGTTGTATTTCGCAGAAGCTAAAGAGAGGTATCGCAATAGAATTGAAGAGCTTGAGAATGACAAGGCGAAGCTTGCAAAGGATCTTTTTTCTCGCAATGAGAAGTTTTCAAGAATGAAGGCTCAAATGAAGATCACTATTACGAATTTTGGGAATGACGCAATTTCTTATTGTAATAATACTATCAAGGCGATCTGTGATGACAACAAGATTCCTCACTCCAAATATCCTTGTCTTTTAGACAACATCCCGGAAAATGTGCCTAACTTGGTCATCTCTGATAGTGAAGCTGATGAAGGAGAAGAATCTGAAGAGGATGAAAATGATGAATCTGATGAAGATAAGGAAAAAAGATCTAGTAAAGAATCTGATGGAGATAATGATGAATCAAGCTCGAAATAGAATTTTCTTGCTTGCTTGCTCCCTTGTAAAACTTGTACATTCATTCTTCAATATTTTACTCTTGTAATCTATCACTATAAATTTCTCCAATCTTTAATATAAGTTCTTTTTTGTTTCATCCTGCATGTGTTAGAAAATTTTTCTTTCTTGCAATATTATTAACCAAAATACAGTTGCGTAAATCTATTATATGGAAACAAATAACATTTAATTTATCCTATGCATTCTCATACTTGCCTCTGTTATTTGTATTCAGATGAGTGATTGAGCATATTACCTTTGTTTGGTAAAGTAGTTTGCAACAAAATCGCAATTGCCTTTGTATAATCTCACAATTATAAACTGTAAGATTACATCCATTCTTGTAGTATGATGTGGTCTTATTTTGCCTTCCTAAGTAAAGGTCTTATTTTGCCATCTTTTTTCATTGCGAAAAAATCGCAGGACGTCTCTACATTTTCATATAGAAACCCATTGATCTTGCCTTAACTATATGTTCTTTTGTATTTTTGCTGCGACAATATGACATGCCTAAATTTTCTTGCGAAACTAAAGCCCCGTGACATTGCCGTCTTGCGACGAAATCGCAAGACGTCTTTACACTTGCATGTAATGACCCCTTGATCTCATCTTATCTTCTATTTTGTATTATTGCCTCTTCAGGAATGTTACACAAATATGACAAGTCTTAATACTCTCGTGAGTAAAAAGTCTCATGACATTTGCGTCTTAAGACACTTATCAGCTCCCTAATGGAGGGTGCCGCTCTTATCTTCCCCCTGGTTGACCTTTAAAGGAGATGTATATCGGCCATACAAGACTAGCTCCTCCCATCCATTCTTAACAACAACCAGTTATTTTCGCAGCCCCTTATCCCTTTTTCCTATATGGCTTATGGTTACGAGACTGCACCCTAAGTGGGGTTTTCTTCGGGCCGAGTGCATCATAGCCAAGACTTACCAAGAATGGCCAGGGTAGTTTCATACGCCCCGGGAAATCTTGGCTCAACCGTGTACCTAGGAGCCTTGGTCATACTCTGCACCCCTTAGGAGATCTCTTATTACCTTAGTCTCCCAAACTCAAATCATATGCTCAAGTTGAGAATCCAAGGTGTCTCTCCTGGATGGGCTTTCATTGACCCCAAATTTCCATGACTTAGGTTCCAGCAGCGGTGTAACCTTATCGCTGAGCCATGTAACAGATATCCCCTTATATGACGTACTTTAGGTCTTACATTTGCCTCTTGCGAAATTTTATTCGCGAACTAGGGTGTACGCCATAAAGGTTAGTCCCATTCTGGATCTTAAATGATCATTTCTTGCGAAATTTTCGCATATTTGCAAGATTATTCTTTTGCATTTCATTTTTGTTATAATTTCATTTTTATCATTAAACAAAATATATTTTTGAAATTTTTGCAACAAATCAATTATACATCTTTTTTTTCTTTTTCTCAATATTTCTTTCACTTCACAGTTTGATTTTTTTACCTTTGTTGTTTTCTGCCTCTGTTCTTTTACTGCTCTTCGCCATAGTATTTTCTTCTGCGACATTTTCATAATTTATCATTTTCAATTGGTGTTGACTTCGCAGCATTCTTTCTTCTCTCAGTTCTACTGAATCAACCATCAATCTCTCGCTTCTTTGTCTTTCTTTGATGTTATACTTCCAATTCTCTTTCTTGGTAGCTCTTTCTTCGCAAGATTCCACATTAATCTCATAGCATTTCCTTCATTCAATCCAATCTCCCTTTATTACTCCAACACCCTTAGGATGTGGAAATTTAATGCATTGGTGGAAAGTCGATGCCACACCTAAAATCCCATGTATCCAAGGTTGGCCAATCAGAGCGTTGTAGGGCGACTCTACATCGACAATACATAATAGAATCTTGGAAGATATTCCCTTTAATGGAATTGTCATTGTGATCTCCCCCTTTGGCTTACTTGCAGTACCATTAAAACCATAAATTTGTAGGTTGAAGGTATTAGATCCTCATCTCTGCCTCCCATAGTCTTATAAGTATGATAAAATAAGATATCCACAGAACTTCCCGTGTCAATTAAGACTCTATTAATTTCCCATGTATCCTCAGCCTCATCATCCTCTTCTTCATCTTAATCTTCTTTTTGTTTTGGATTTATTTCCAGCCTCACCACTAATGGGTTATCATGCATTTCGCCAGACTCTGGTACTTCTTCCGCGGTGAAAGAGATAGTTTTCTTTTGCCATTCATTAAGTGGCGAGACCTTCGCAATGTTCATTATCTCTCTTCCATTAGCATCTCTTGCGAAAACTCTACTTAGAATATTGTCATAAAAGTCTTCGATTGTTTTGTACGAATGCATAATAGAATTACAAAACAGATTCTTCGCCTTAGCTCTAACTTCTATGACAAATGTTTCTTCTCCTTTTGTTGCATTTACTCTGCGAATTTCTGGTGGTGGTGGTAAGGGATGAGATTGTGGATGCCCTATTAAAAAATGATTTAATTTTTCTTGATCTATCATCTTGAGAATGATCCTTTTAATATTTCTGCAGTTATTTGTCAAATGTCCATGAAAATTATGGTAAGAGAAAAATTCTTGACTTCGGTTGCTTGAAAGTGGTTCTTTTCCCATGTTCAAGGGCGTCAGAATGTTCTCCATTAAAATTATAACTTCCCAAATTTTTTCCACACTAGCATTCAATGGCGGCATTTTGATCTCTTCCCATATCATCTTTTGACTTCCTGATCCTCTATGATAATTTTGTCTTTGTCCCCCATAGGTTTCTTGTGGATGATGAAGTCTTGAATTTTGTTGTTTCCACCTCGACTATAAAAATTTCTTTCTCTTTAGAATTCTTCTTGATCTCTGCTTCCCATAGCTACCAGCTTCTGTTGATTATCATTCTTATTTTCTTGTTGTACCTGCGAAGTGATCGCCACTGTGTTTATAAATTTAGGCAATAAACTTGCACTCGTTGTATTTGAACTTGTGTTCGCAATTGATAAGATTCTACTTCATTCTGCTTTTCTTCAAGAGAAATGTACTTCTCCTATAATTCTCTCAGCTCTGTCATTGTGATTGTATTCTTGATTCTGAAAATTTGAATATACAATAGATTGGTTACGAACATTGCGTTTATAAATGATAAGATGAGATATCTCTCATCCACACGTCCAGCCATTTCACTACACATTGTCTTCCATCTTATGGTTAAATGTTTCAAACTTTCACCAATTCTCTGTTTTAACCCAAATACATCTTCTATGCCTGGCCGCGAGGAATTATTAGTTATGTACGCCCCTAAGAATGTAGTCTGCAAATGGTTGAAAGATGTTATAGTATTCCTGGGTAAACCTTCGAACCACTTTAGCGCCTCTCCTGTTAGACTTGATGCGAAATACTTGCACAACACAGCGTCATGATTCTCCCACTGTAGAATACATCTCACATAAGCTTTAATGTGTTGAATTGCGCAGGTTGTTCCATCAAAGATGCTGGTTAACGCAGGCAAACTACACTTTGGTGGAATTCCTCCTAATTGTACTTCTTGTGAGAACGGAGTTTTCGCAGCTTCTTCTATGGCTTCATCCAATTGTCTCCTACCTCATTCTCTTCTGTTATTTAGCATCCCTCTCATTTCTTCCAACTCTATTAAGATTTGTTCATTTACCCCAGATGTTGATCCCACTGGTCTCTTTAATTCTGCTTCTCTTCTCCTGCATTCTTGCCTCTCTTGTGTTGCGAGATTTTGATTTTCTTCTCCATTATTTTCTTCTTGTCTTTATTTGCGATCTTCTCTTTCATTTCTTTCATGAATTCGCACACCATTATATCTCTCATTTTCTCTTCTGCGATTCTGTTCATTTCTTATCAATTCTCTTTGCTGCCTTTCATCCCTTCTTTGTACCCTATTATATTCGTCATTGATATTACCATTGTTGCGGGTTTTTTCGTGTCTCCTTTCTCGATTGTCATGATTGTTCTTGCGAATTGCCTCTTGGAATTATTGTTCTTCCATCTCTGCTCTCAACCTTTCCCTTTCGCAAGATAAACGTGCTTGTTCATCATAATGTCTCTCAATTTCTCCTTCAATTATCTGTTGATTTCTTTGAATCTATCTTCCACGTAATATTCTTCTCCCTTCTTCCTGATTTTCTTCGCCATCTCGGTTATTTCGATCCTGACGTTGCTCATTCTCCCGATCTCTGTTGTTTTGGTGAATTTCGCCTTGTGGTATGTAACGATCTTCCATTACTTCTCTCCTTTCGCAACGCCCTTCATTTGGATCTTGATTTTCTTTTTCAATATTTATCATATGTGAACTTCTTGCCTCACTTCTAATTTATCTTGAACTTGATCTTGTTGTACTTCTTGATCTTATATTTTGTAACCTCATGTTTTCCATTCTCAATTCATGGTTATGTCTTGTGAAATTAACATGTTCTTCTGCTTCTACTCTCCTTTCTTCGTGTATTCTTTGTCTCAATTCCTCTAATGCTTCTACTTCTCCATTTCCATGAATTATTCCTCCAACTACTTCTTGATATTCCTCTATTAGCCTATCGCTTCTTAATTGTTGCTCCTCTTCCGCTTCACCTGCTGAATCTGAATGCCATGTGTGTATACTCACTCTATCATAATCCATAGTTATATTTTGCGCTGGTGTATGCTGAATTGGTTGTTGAATTTGATTTTCTCCATCATTTCTTGTATTCATTCTTGATGGTTCTCCAGTTTCGTTTCTTCTTTCTCCAGCAAGTCTTTTACTCCTTCTCACAGTTGTTGGTTGCCTTGAAGCATTTCTTCTTCTAGCCATATCTTCAACCTCAATGAATTGTTGAAAATTATATGAAATCTACTACTCCAAATTCTTTCAAATCAAAATATTAATTTTCACACTAAAAACAAGAATCCCTGTTTCTAGCGCCAATATGTAGTAGCAGGAAATCCCACACTACACCCCTCACAAGAATTCATATAATCAAATCATTTTAGATCAATAATCATAAATTTTATTGATTAATCTCACAAACTTTACAAGATGGAAAGGAAATAAAGCTAAGAATTAACAACCGCTCTGGACTTTCTCTCTCCTAAATGACTTGCTCAATGCTCGAAAAAGATCTCTCTCTTCCTTACACTTGTTCAACCCTTTATATAGGGAATTACATAGTGGATGACAGCTAATCTATCCTTTATTTTAGGATCTGACTTGCGATATTCTCGCAAGAGTTACATTACTAATCTTCGCAAACAATATAAACATCGCAGAATCGTCACACTTTTCTCATGTTTCTGCAATCATCATCTGTTATGTCATTCTTCAAATAATTATGCGACACTCACAAAGTGTTGTTATCTAAGCTTCGCAAATGTGTACTTCTTGTGATATTCTGATCCTACAATGGTTTTACAACCACTTCTGCAATTTGTTGCATCATTTCCATCATATTGCTTATTTGTTGACGTAATTCAATATTCTCATCAACTTGATTAACTCCCTTGGTAGGTGGTTCTAATCCACGACTTGAAAATTGTTGAGAATTTGCTGCCATACTCTCAATCAACTCTCTAGCTTGTGTCACCATCTTGTTCATAAGTTCACCACCACTTGCAGCATCAATATGATTCCTATCACTTTCTTGGAGACCTTCATAAAAGTATTGGATAATCATTGCGTCACTAAATTGGTGATGAGGGAAGCTTGCTACCAATCTCCTGTACCGTTCCCAACATTCATACAACGATTCCCCCACACTTTGTTTCATCCCACAAATATCCTTGCGAATTTGAGTTTCCTTTGATGCAGGAAAATATCTCTCTAGGAAGAGTTTCTTTAATCCATTCCTTGTTGTAACACTACCAAGTGATAAGTAATATAACCAATCCTTAGCTGCATCGAGTAAAGAGAAAGGGAAAGCACGCAACATTCCTTCCTCTGCATTAGCCCCATTAGGTATCATGTTAGTCATCAACCATTGAAACTCCATAAGATGTTTGTTCGGATTTTCCCATGCACATCCATGGAACTTTGGTGTTTGACTGATCAACCCTAGATTGATATCAAACGTTGAAGTTTCTTCAATACACCATTGTTGTTGGTCCAACTTATGAGAAGCTAGCTCTTTGAGTGTACGATTTGCATCACCCATTGCTTCTCTCGGTTTGTATTTCAGTAAGGTACCTGAAACACAATTATCGCAAACAAGACAAGAAACGAAAAGCAAATATGCAAGCAGAAAAATAATAAAAAGAAACTAAAAACTTGATAACAAGTCGTATGCCTCCCCGGCAGCTGCGCCAAAATTTGATCGCTGTCGTATGCGTAAAAAATAATTCACTTTCTCACTCTACTAAATATAAATGAAGTATACGATAAGAAAGAGTTCGTATCCACAGAGAGGCAATTGTTGTTATGCAATTTTCAGATTCTTAAGTAACCAAGGGGGATTTTGTTTTTATCAAAGCAATAAAATAAAATAAAATAAAGAAAATGAAATAATCAATAAGGAGAAGATATTGGTCACAAGATAGTATCATTCACAAACATGTATTTTCATCAATGGTTAGAATTGGAATTTTAATCTCTCATTTACTAAAAGTCCTAGGATACCTTGATCGCAAGTGTATCCCACTAATTCCATGATTTCATCACAACCACATTAAAAGATGCATATGTGAATTATTCCTAGAAAGCAACCTAAAATGTAAAAGCACAATTAAGTTTAACTCCCTAAAAGCAATAAATTCTAAGGAATAAGACTAATCAAGGCAATCAAATGTGTAAAAGCACTAATTCGATTTAACCAAAGTTATGATTCATTTGTGACTAGTAGGATATATCACTACAAGCACTACCCACAATTATGCTACTTAGAATCAGGGATAAACAACTTTTTCGTATTTAAAACCATAATATAGCTTTAGAAATGAATGCAAATCGGATTGATTCCGGAATCAACCAAACAAACAATCAAATCATATATAATATAAACCATGAATCATAAACAATAAATTACTGAAACAAAACTAATGCATTGAATCAAATCTTATTTGTGAAATCCACTTTATACCATAACCAATATTAATTATTTAGCTACTCATAGCTTTTGGGTTCATCATATTCATAATCAATAATAAGAATGAAATGAAGAAGATGAAAAATAAAATAAATGCAAACCCTAGGCGCTGCTCTCCTCCAAAACTCCAGTAGAAAATATGTGTTTCCGAAAAAAAATAGAAACTTTCTCCTTTTATAGCTTTTCATCTTTCCAAAATTAGGTCTTCAAAGACCAAAGTCCAAATGATCCAATAAGCCCATATGTGAGGAATAACCCATGTAAAAATCTGTCCTAAAAACTGCTCGCCGAAAAACTGGTGCAATGGCCGGAAGTTGTCCGGAACCCGGCTCCATAAAATATCTCAGGTGACCGGAAAAGTCCACCCGGTCACCGATCAACGAGTCAGATTTAGAATTAGCTAACTGACTTGTGTAACTGGGTTGAATGGTCTTGGCCTAGGCCATTTGCACTGGACATAACATAACGCGCCATTTTTCCAAGGACAACACCTGTGATGCTCCAAGATGGCTTGCACTCCAGCACAAGAAACCATAACTGCCTAGCCCGCAATCCCTTACTTCATTCTTTTTGTAATTTCACCAGCTACTTCTCATACACACATTACCAGCACCGCTCAACTGAACCATTCACTGCTACTGCAACTTCAGTTACAACCCTGCAACAGTTCTACTCCACCAGTACCATCTCAGCTTCATGGCTGGAGCAACATAGCTTTATCATCAAATGCAGACTCCAAATCATACCACTTGCGATTCCATATGAAACTGCAGTTATTATTGACTTGTAAAACCTAACACATTCATCTAGTCACAACCCATAACTTCATATCTTGACAACAACGAAAACTGCCCGAACTTCATTTCAATATCCTCAAAATCTCTCAACATCACCAGCTATCTGTTCAGCTTGAATCATCCTTCTCTGAAGCTCGAATCCATTACAGACTCACGACAACATCACAGTTACCGAATTCTTCACAGCACACTTACTCAAGCCACTGCATCATTTCATGTCTTCACAGCTTCTAACAAACCCACACAACACCAACTCTTCATTGCAGTTCAATATCTTCTTGTCCATCTTGGCTTCTCAACATCTTCCCTATAAACCTAGACATACATCTAAAACAGCTTCCCATCACATCTGAGCTACCACAAAGACTCAAGAATCTCAGCTACAACTTTATTATGTGCTTCACCACTAGCATCATAAGCTCTCAGTATCACTAGATACATCTTCATATCAGTACCCCCAACTTGAGTCATGACTTGACTTCAACAACAATCATTTCAATTCAATCTATTCCATTACCACTAGAACTAGCAATTCATACTCAAAATAATAGCACCAACAACATCCACCTGAAACACCATTACAGTCTCAGTACCACTAGTACCTGAAACACCAACTCAATAGCTTCTTGTCAACATCATTACAGCTGCACAGTCCTGCAGCTGAACCACCACGAGCTAGATCACCAGTCCATCTCATCATCCTTGATCCTGGAAGTAGCATCACATCAACCTTAATATCAGTAGCAACACTTCCTGCAGTTCATTTAATCATAACCCATGTACTCCATATGCATCCATGACTCGTAGCTAGCTGACTGCAATATACAGCTCAAAAATCTCTAGACCATTCTTTACAAGCTCATACCAAAAACTGTTCAATCACATTCACCTGTAATGCTCATGTCATTGTACCTTCAGTTCATCTGCAACCTGAGCTCCATCCACTCTCACACTTGAACTCTATTGTCTGCCATTGCACAACATTATAAATCACTGTAACCTTGAACTGGGTGAGAACCCATTCTTCTGAACCTTCTCAAAAATACATGAACCATTCATCTCGGTCATACCCTAGGGAAAAAACAATTAAACAAATCTAGTAAAATTCAACACCACAAATCCCTAGTTCATGGCTTGAATCTCTGTTAAGAACTCATGAATTCGAATTCTAACATTTACCCAAACTTCATAATCGACTCTTGAGACCCCTTCAATAGAGACCGACATCGAAACCACCTTCCATAAACATGACAACATCTTCTTCATAAATCAAGCAACACCCCTGTCTTCGATTCAAATCATCTTCTCCTTCATTTCAAACACCAACACAAAACCCTGCAGAAACCCATTTCTTCCCTGAGCTTCACCGTCATAATCATCACCATCTCTTCTCAGATATCCACCAACAACATCTCCATTTACCCTTGTAAAACACAACAGCAGCGAGAATCGATGGCAAATATCAACCCAAAACTCTAGTTAATCTTTACCCAAATTCCTTCTCTAATTCGCAATCAAATCAAACCACAAATTTCACTTACATAATCCACAGATCTTCTCCTCACATGTTCAAATCATCTTCCGATTCAATTTCTCTCCATGAAGACCAATGGAGCCACCACACTTTCTTTCAATTTCAGGTGAGATGTAGGAAATAATGAGAAAATATAAACTCTCCTCTGAATTTTAGGGTAAGAGAAACTAAGTGATACAACCACCCAGGTTAGGCAGATAATGGGTAACTCAAATAACTTGGCCTGTCAGTTCCATATAAGTGACAACCCATTCGCTTCTTGCTCAACTGTCAGCTATGGAAAACTAATGGTTCATTCTTCACTTCCTCCTTGCGCACGTCATCCCACTCCAAATATAGCTACCATGTGAATTGGCCTCTTTGCCTTTTACACTCCAAATGGACGTTTTCTCCTTCTTTTGCTCCCAAGAACTCCATTGCACCTAATAACTCAAAACTAAACATAAGAGATGCAATTACCATGGATAATAGCAAAGAAAGCATAAATACTAGATATAAAATTAGGTGTTTTACAATACCTATCAACTATCTCATAATTTAGCATAAAATCCTTCCTCATCTTTTCCATCACAGATTTGGGGTTTTTTTTTTTTTTTTTTGAAATCTAGGATTTGCTGGTAGTTAGGGTTTATGTGAATTAGGGTTTTCTTTTGTTGGGGAGGGGAAGATGAGAGAAAGAGAGATTTGGGTTAGATGTTGAATGAAGGATTGAAAGGGGTCGATTCAATCAAGAAATGAAGATGATGAAGAGGGATTGAGAGAAGAGCAGCGGTGGTGATGGAGCGCCGAAGAGAGGTGTTCTTCGGGGGAGAGGAAGAGGAGAGGAAGAAATAGAGAAAGAGATAGATCTCGAGTGGTTGAGGGAGGGTTTGGTGGGAGAATGAAAATGCTGGACGGATCATATTTTGTTTAATCCACTCATAAGGATCGAGAAAATAATTTAAGTTGAGATTGTATTTTGGGATGCTCATACGGATTAAGAAGCATGTGTATTTCTTTTTGTGCTAATACGAACTCATGTATTCGGTTTTATTATCAACCTTCGACACGAAAAAAATCCAAAAAAAATATGAATAAATTTAGCACATTGTTATTGACATTCTGATATAAAAAAATCCAAAAAATGTATAAGAATGAAGCTGAAAAATAAGAAATGAATTCGATAATTGGTGTGTTTCTTTGTGCTTTCTCTTTGTGCTTCCGGTTTGAATTTCGACTAGTTACATAGGTCATGAAGTAATTTCGACTAGTCATACAGGTCATGAAGTAGCTTTAGTTCACATTAGTAGCATGATACATCATCGAAATCGATAAATATGAAGCTCAGTGTCGATTCAAACTTCAAATGTGGAATAACGACATACAAACTATGAACCAAGAAGCTCTGAGAGGGTTCTGACTTCAAAATTAGTATGATACATCATCAAAATCGATAAATATGAATCTCAATGTCGATTCGAACTTCAAACTTGGTATAATGGCATATAATTTATGAACCATGGAGCTCTGAGAGGGTTCTGACTTCAAAATTAGCATGATACATCATCGAAATTGATGAATATGAAGCTCAAAGTCGATTCAAACTTCAAGTTCGGTATAATGACTTACAAATTATGAACCAAGAAGTCTGAAAGTTCACAAAAACGATGAATCCAACCATTTAGTGGTAAGATTCTATGGAAATATTCTACGAAACCTTAAACACACACAAAAATTGGTAAGAACGATGAATCCATCCATTTAGTAGTACGAATATTCTAAGAAACCTTAAACAAACCCTATTTTTGCATATTGTATGCATACCAGGCTCTGAGATCGAAACATGGACGGTATAAGTCAGAAACTTGGTAAGAACGACGAATCCATCCATTTACAGGTAAGATTCCTTCAGAATATTCTACGAAACCTTAAACAAACCATATTCTGGCATATTGTATGCATTCCCTGGCTCCGAGATCGAAACATGGTCGTGAGTGGACTACTATAAGTCGGAAACTTTGTTAGAACAATGAATCCACCCATTTATAGGTAAGATTCTTTCAAAATATTCTCTAAAACCTTAAACAAATCCTATTCTGGCATATAATATGCATACCATGGCTCCAAGATCGAAACCTGGCCGTGAGTGGGCTATTATATGTCGAAAAATTGGTAAGAACGATGAATCTATCCATTTACAGGTAAGATTCCTTCGTAATATTCGCCAAAACCTTAAACAAACCATATTCTGGTTTATTGTATGCACACCCAGGATCCGAGATCGAAACCTGGCCGTGAGTGGACTACTCTAAGTGTGAAACTTCGTAAGAACGATGAATACATCCATTTACATGTAAGATTACTAGAGTTGGACCTGAATTTCTCATTCGGATAAACTGAAAATGAAATTTATCAGATTTGAACATCACAGGTTCAAAGATTACTAAAGTTGGACCTGAGTTTCTCATTCGGATGAACTGAATATGAAATTTATCAGATTTGAACATCCCCGGTTCAAAGATTACTAGATTTTGATCTGAGTTTCTCATTTAGGTGAACTGAAAATGAAATTTATCAGATTTAAACATCCCGGGTTGAAAGATTACTAGAGTTGGACCTGAGTTTCTCATTTTGATGAACTGAAAATGAAATTTATCAGATTTGAACATCACAGTTACTAGAGTAAAGATTACTAGAGAAATTTATCATAGTTTCTCATTAGATGAACTGGAAATAAAATTTATCAGATTTGAACATCCCCGGTTCAAAGATTACTAGAGTTGGAGCTGAGTTTCTCATTCGGATGAACTGAAGATGAAATTTATCAGATTTGAACATCAAAGGTTCAAATATTACTAGATTTTGATCTGAGTTTCTCATTCGGGTGAACTGAAAATGAAATTTATCAGATTTGAACATCACAGGATCGAAGATTACTAGAGTAAGACCTGAGTTTCTCATTCCTATGAACTTAAAATGAAATTTATCAGATTTGAACATCACAGGTTCAAAGATTACTAGAGTTGTACCTGAGTTTCTCATTCGGATGAACTGAAGATGAAATTAATTAGATTTGAACATCAACGGTTCAAATATTACTAGATTTTGATCTGAGTTTCTCATTCGGGTGAACTAAAGATGAAATTTATCATATTTGAACATCCAGTGTTCAAAGATTACTAGAGTTGGACATGAGTTTCTCATTCAGATGAACTGAAAATGAAATTTATCAGATTTGAACATCACAGGTTCGAAGATTACTAGAGTAAGACCTGAGTTTCTCATTCCGATTAACTGAAAATGAAATTTATCAGATTTGAACATCACAGGTTCAAAGATTACTAGAGTTGGACTTGAGTTTCTCATTCGGATGAACTGAAGATGAAAATTTTCAGATTTGAACATAAACGGTTCAAAGATTACTAGAGTTTCAACCTGAGTTTTTTCTCATTCGGGTGAACTGAAGATGAAATTTATCAGATTTGGTGCAGTAAATATTATGGAGACTGTGAAAATGACCAGACTACCCTTATTGGAAATATGTAAAGTAAATATTACAAAATGTGAAAATGACCATATTACCCTTAATGGAAATAAGTGCAATAAATATTATGGAGACTGTGAAATTGACCAGTCTACCCTTATCGGAAATAGGTAAAGTAAATATTACAGAATGTGAAAATGACCATATTACCCTTGATGGAAATAAGTGCAATAAATATTATCGAAACTTTAAAAATGACCAGACTACCCTTATCGGAAATAAGTAATGTAAATATTCAAGACTTTGAAAATGACCATATTACCCTTGATGGAAATAAGTGCAATAAATATTATGGAGACTGTGAAAATGACCAGACTACACTTATTGGAAATATGTAAAGTAAATATTACAAAATGTGAAAATGACCATATTACCCTTAATGGAAATAGGTAAAGTAAATATTACATAATGTGAAAATGACCATATTACCCTTACTAAAAATAAGTGTAATAAATATTATCGAAACTTTAAAAATGACCATACTACCCTTTTCGGAAATAAGTAAGTAAATATTACAGACTATGAAAATGACCATATTACGCTTAATGGAAATAAGTGCTATAAATATTATGGAGAGTGTGAAAATGACCACAATACCCTAATCGGAAATAAGTAAATAAAATATTACAGACTGTGAAAATAACCATATTACCCTTAGTGAAAATAAGTGCAATAAATATTAACGAAACTGTGACACCCCGTGTTTTTAGCATGGCGGATGCTAAAAGATGCGTCATGGCCTGAGATGAAGCTTCATCTAAAGCTTCCTTTGCTTGGTAAGAGGTAGATTTCCTAAGGCCAATACCGCGCCAAAATGGCGCGTTATGTTTGGAATTTGGCTTAGGGCCAATGTTGCATTATCATGATGCGTTAGGCAAGTTGGGTAGTGTCCTTGAGCTTGCAGTGCAATCATTGCGCCGAATGGTGCACAATCATTGTGCATCAGGCCAGAGAGGGCTGGCCGGACGAATGTTGCGCAAGCGCAATCATTGCGATGAACATTGAAACACAATGATTGCGGGGAGTTGATGAAATATTTTTCCTCCCCTAATCAAAGTTCTAAAAATGTCAAATTAACATATATAGGGAGGGGTAATTGGTTGAAGGTGCATATGCGAACCATGTACCAAGTAAGCTTCATAGCTTAGCCGGAAGAGTATAAATGATGCCTAAGGCTCATTTATAGTTGCGTAGCCTCGCGAAGAGGGCATTGGATGCTTAGGCATCGTTATGCCATATTGCGGACCAAACATGCATCACTTGCATGTATTTTGACGGAATGGCCTATACGGACCAGGCCATTACCATTATTGCTTAGCCACGGCTTTGCAAACGAGTTGGCTTAAGTTTCTGTCCCTTCAGGATGAACTACGGTCTGTTCTTGATCCCTTTAGAGTAGGGAATGGTATATAGGCATCCGTAATGAGCTGCAGCATTGCCGGTCCAGCACGTTGTCGCTCATATCATCTAATTTAGAGATGATTGCGGCACTTTGGCCTCTCATATCAGTTGGATTGGTAGATCGATGCAAGAGATGATTGTGGGCATACTTGATGAGGCTAGTTGCGTTCCATTCCTGGGATGCTCACACTTCCTATCAAGGCGTTCGACATAGGCTAAAAAAAAAAAACCGAGTGTCGTAATTTAGCTCAAAAGGAGTCCATTTTGATGGGAAACGGCTCAAAGATCAAGACATGTTTACACATGGTCACCAGAATTTAGCCAAATTCCATCGTTTAGGGCCTCAAATGGTCGTTTTAGCTGTTTTAAGAGAGTTTTTGCTTTCTTAATAAACCCTTTGCGGAACAAGGGTAAGTTGGAACGGTGTGGAAGCTTAAATTAACTGCATCATGCTCCACGAGCATGCTTTCAAGGGCAAGATGGACGTGCATTTTCTTGGGGATTTAAGGCCCGGATCGTAGCTTCATCATGACATATCGGGGATGTTACAGCCTGCGGGGAGACGCGCCAAAGTCGTAATTTTTCGGTCCGTTACAGTTGGTATCACAGCAAGTTCCGAGATAACTCTTGGACTGTGCGGAGTGGACTTGTCCATAAGTATTTTTCTTAATGGAAAACTTAAAGTTGGAGAGTAGGCAAACTTCTGCGCGGGAAAGAGTTTGTAACCGCTGGGCCAGTTACTTTGCAAATCGAGTTGAGCTTGTATAAGTACTGTGAGTTTGCCAGGCGTCCGTGGCACCCCGCTTACGAGCATCCGGAAGACCGTATGGGACGGTGGGTAGACAATAGGACTAAAAATCCCCATACGTTGGAGCTGGCCAAGGGTGTGCGTTGTCAGGCCCGGCTAGCATCCCACTTACGAGTGGCAACCCGGTAAATCCGTCAGGGACGGTGGCTTGCATCCAACTGCACTGGCATTAGAGATTGGTCCTCACAGTGTTGCGTTGAGTTTTGCCTTGTCATTTCGATGACATCTTTCAACCTTGTGAACCTTAGGGATTCTTGGGTGGTGGTATGGGACGCCATCTAAGATACCTTGTTGAGATATCCTCTTGGCACTGGCTAATTGAGATTCTTGGTAACATTGTGGGCACTTTTTGGATTCCTGGGAAGGTGGTATGGGATATTTGCTCAGAAGATCTAAATTGTTGTTCATGACAACTTTAAGAAACCTGTGATTTCTGAGCATCTGGTATGGGACTTTTGCTCAGGAAATCCACACCGAAGAGTTTGTCCACAATAGTTTTGTTTGGAATTTCGGGGACGAAATTCTTTAAAGGGGTGAAGAGTGTAACACCCCGTGTTTTTAGCATGACGGATGCTAAAAGATGCATCATGGCCTGAGATGAAGCTTCATCTAAAGCTTCCGTTGCTTGGTAAGAGGTAGATTGCCTAAGGACAATACCGCGCCAAAATGGCGCATTATGTTTGGAATTTGGCTGAGGGCCAATGTTGCATTATCATGATGCATTAGGCCAGTTGGGTAGTGGCCTTGAGCTTGCAGCGCAATCATTGCACCGAGTGGTGCATAATCATTGTGTATCAGGCCAGAGAGGGTTGGCCAGACGAATGTTGCGCAAGCGCAATCATTGCGATGAACAGTGAAACACAATAATTGCGGGGAGTTGATGAAAGATTTTTCCTCCCCTAATCAAAGTTCTAAAAATGTCAAATTAACATATATAGGGAGGGGTAGTTGGTTGAAGGTGCATATGCGAACTATGTACCAAGTATGCTTCATAGCTTAGCCGGAAGAGTATAAATGATGCCTAAGGTTCATTTATAGTTGCGTAGCCTCGCGAAGAGGGCATTTGATGCTTAGGCATCGTTATTCCATATTGCGGACCAAACATGCATCACTTGCATGTATTTTGACGTAATGGCCTACACGGACCAGGCCATTACCATTATTGCTTAGCCACGGCTTTGCAAACGAGTTGGCTTAAGTTTCTGTCCCTTTAGGATGAACTACGGTCTGTGCTTGATCCCTTTAGAGTAGGGAAGGGTACGTAGGCAGCCGCAATGAGTTGCAGCATTGCCGGTCCAGCACGTTGTCGCTCATATCATCTAATTTAGAGATAATTGTGGCACTTTGGCCTCTCATATCATCTGGCTCGGTAGCTTGACGCAAGAGATGATTGTGGCCATACTTGATGAGGCTAGTTGTGTTCCATTCCTGGGATGCTCATACTTCCTATCAAGGCGTTCGACATAGGCTAAAAAAAAAACCGAGTATCGTAATTTAGCTCAAAAGGAGTCCATTTTGATGGGAAACGACTCAAAGATCAAGATATGTTAACACATGGTCACCAGAATTTAGCCAAATTCCATCGTTTAGGGCCTTAAATGGTCGTTTTATCTGTTTTAAGAGAGTTTTTGCTTTCTTAATAAACCCTTTGCGGAACAAGGGTAAGTTGGAACGGTGTGGAAGCTTAAATTAACTGCATCATGCTCCACGAGCATGCTTGCAAGGGGAAGATGGACATGCATTTTCCTGGGGATTTAAGGCACGGATCGTAGCTTCATCATGACGTATTGGGGAAGTTACGTCCTACGGGGAGACGCGCCAAAGGCGTAATTTTCCGGTCCGTCACAGAAACTTTAAAAATGACCAGACCACCCTTATCGGAAATAAGTAATGTAAATATTACAGACTTTAAAAATTTCCATATTACCCTTGATGGAAATAAGTACAATAAATATTATGGAGATTATGAAAATGACCAGACTACCCTTATTAGAAATAGGTAAAGTAAATATTACAGAATATGAAAATAACCATATTACCCTTAATGGAAATAAGTGCAATAAATATTATGGTGACTGTGAAAAATGACAAGACTACACTTATCGAAAATAAGAGCAATAAATATTATGGAGTCTGTAATATTTACTTTATTTATTTTTCGATAAGGGTAGTCTGGTCATTTTTATAATTTTTATTGCGTGTGAATGTATGTGATTGTTTACAGAGAAGAATGTATGTGATTGTTTACAGAGAAGGCTTCACGCTATTTGCGGCTCTGTCACTTGAGCATTTTTTTTTAACATTATATTTTGTTTTACAACATTTATAAAGGGTTGTCATAAAGTTAGTATATTAAAGAACCACAAACTTTATAGAACCTGTGATAGTGTAGGATGGTTAGTGGTATATATTTCCATGCTCGAGGCTCAGGATCGAATCCCCCAACCTCATTTTTTCCAACATTATATATTTTTACTTCAACAACACTTATAAGTGTTGTTATAGGTTTATATTTAAAAAAATGAAAAAAAAACAAAACTTGTGAACTGAAAGGATGGTTGATGAGCTAGACTTCCATGCAGTAGGTTCATGTTCGAATCTCCCCACTAACATATTTTTCATTATCATATTTTTGTGTTCTTCAACAACTCTTGTGAGAATTGTGATAGGCTAAGTCACTACATTTATAAAACAGAGTTGTTATAGCTAAATGTCGTCACAACTCTTTTTCTTAAGGAGTTGTCGTTTGTTTTCTTAGCGCAACCCCTTGGTCTTAAGGGTTGGAAGTGATAATATACGACAACTCTTCCTTTGAAAACAGTTGTAAAATATAAGACTTTCTACGATATTTAGCAAAGAGTTGTAAAACCCCAGTTGTAGATGTATATTTTTCCTGTAGTGTTTCTCTTTAGCTTGGATTAGCTCGCTTATATTGATTAATAAATTTGTTAAGTTATTTGGTTAATACCATTGATTGTTGATTAACTCTTGGATTAGAGTCATTTTCATCGTCTTTGCTCCTGGATTGGAGTTGTTTCATCGTTATTGGTTCCTATTTATCAGAGTGGATTCTCCGCGTGTCTATTTATTCTAAATCGTTTCCGCTGTGCCATATCAAGTATATCAAAAGATACATTTTATTTGAATCTTAGATTAAAGGACATGTGTACTTGGAAAATACAAGTCTTTTGGTTTGATTTGAAACTGTACTCCAGTGTCCCAAATATCTTACCAAAAGGCACGTCATTTTTTTTTCTCTATAAATGTTCGACAAGATTAGCTTCATAAATAACTAATAATACTCCTCTAGCATCAGCCAATTGCAATAAATATGGACAACCAACCGCATGTAGACCAGAAAAAGATAATTATATGACTTCAATGTGTATTATGTATGTACGACACCTTGAAGATGAAGGTGTAATAGTTTGCACTAAAAAAGGCCGAAAACATGAAACACTTTCAAGGTAATGATTTTTTTATTATTCAATTTTCTTAACTGCACATACTGTTTTTAACCAAATTCCTGTTTGATCATATTATACATTATGTACTTAACAAAATGGATGTAAAAGTCAGCACTAACTTTGCCTATTAAGAAGAGTGGTGGAAGATAGTAATGTATGGCTTGAAGGAGATGCAACATACATGGGTGGATGATGAATAACGTCAGTCAACAACTCGGAAAAAAAATAATTAAAATTTTGTTATCGGTGTAAATTAGAAACCAAATATTGGTAGCGATCAGGAAGTTTAGGGGACTGTGTTGTCTCACCAAAATATAGAAATAGTGGCAGGAGGTTGGGAAAGAGTATGTTATATGTGTATAAACGATCGATTAAACGATGGAGTTCTGTCATTCATTATACAGAAAAGGAAATACCTACTCTAATTCTAACAAAGCGTGCATAATCATTAACAATGGTTTTGTTTTCAAACCCTTACCATTTCCCAGTTGCTCCGTCTGTAAAAGTAAGTAACATTTCTTATTATAAAACATTTTTAATCTCCAAGTCTGAATGCATGTTTTTGAATCATTTTTGTATGCAAAATATTGGACAACTGTCCTTACTTTGAATGTTCTGGAAACTGCATATGATGAAATTCATGGAAAACACCAATGCGAGTTTTAGATCATATCTTGTATGCGAAACGGTTTACAATTTCCATTGTTTTGTGCAGTGGATTTGTAAACGAAATATTTAGAGAAATGTTGCTTTGGTAAGCATTTGAAGTTGTATCTTAGAGGTATGATTAACTACACCAATTTCCATGAACTTATGGAGACAGAAAATGTGTCGATCATAATAAGAAATCATTGCAAAAAAGTAAAACTTACCTTTTGTATCAAGAAGCGGTTTCCTTTTGAAGTATGTTTTACTATGACAATTAGCAAGAGGAAACGTCAAACCCTACAACATGTGGGAATATAATTTCCAAATCCACTTTTTACTCATGGATATGGGAGTGTCTAGAACGACATCAGGAGAAGGTTTGAGGATTCTAATAAAAAAAAGAACTATAAACTACATCTAACAATTTTAACAATCAAATTTTGGCCGCCTGCAAAGAAGATACTCTGTAAAAAGCCGGTGCATATGCATAGAGTTAGATGCTTGTACTTGTAATAAGGTAACTTCTATGACATGTGGCATGATGTCGTGAGAAGGAAAGTTTTTGGAAAGACCTATAAAAAAGAGGACATAGTACAATGGAAAGCAAATTCTCCCTCCTACTATTCTTGTGAAGGTGTTGTCATTGCTATGACCAATCTCGCATTCACCCATGAACAACTATGAATCGATTTGACTATGATTCACATTTTGACTCGTGTGATTTGCACCAATTCATAAATCGGACAAATCTGTTCTTTCCATGTGATTTTTATCAAAAAAAATTGTTTTGAGACATTCTGAGTCTCTGACTCACACTAGAGCATAAGATTTGAACTTTAGAGCCATATCCACCTAATGAAGTGCCCAACAACTGATCTGAACACTGAATTATGATACTAATAATATATAGTACTACCTCTATTTCAGGAAAAATGTTATTTTTACTTTTTCATTTTAACCTAAAAATAGACCAAATTGAAAAAATAAAAGTAATACTTTTTTCCTGAAATGAAAGGAACATATTTTAACTTATTAATCTATACCTCCAATATGCATGTATTTAGAGTTTTGCCATGAATACATACGGAAACGATTCTCGATTTAATATATAGTACTAGTATGTAACCGAAAATTAGATTTTAGGACCATTCGACTGGGTTCAAGGCTATTCCGTAGTCAACTCTATCGGAGTAGTTCAGATGCATTGTACAGGGCGATGGATCGGCTAATTTAGAGTGGCTAAAAAAGAGAAAGGAGGCTTCGCCGCGTTTTCAAACAAGAGGTTAGATTGGGAGAGTGATGGTGGTCAAATGCATTAGATTTTATTTTTTTTGAACAGTCTTTGATTAATTTGATCTTTTAAAGGGATATGGAACTCTCATACCCTTTAGATATCTAATTATTTTGATGATTTCAATTTGGTATTATAAACCTAAATTCTCAATTTATAGACAGATATTAAAATAAATAAATAAAATTGACTCCATCGATTTTGGATTTAAAATAATTAAATTTTCCTATGGATATTTGCAATTAAACATAATTACATGTTTTTTTTCCCAACCTTTTTTTATTAACAAATTGTCCTAAGAGCCGTCTCTTTTTCCCAAGCAATTACTTCCTTTTCATCTTTTTATTCCCTACATAATAATGAGATACAAGCAAATCCCAACATTAAATTGTAAAAACTGGGTGGAAGACTTGTTTGGTAACATCGGTAATTATCTAAATGAAAATAAAATTGGATTAGTTAAAATAGCATTTTTACAAATTAATTACTATCTAGGGATATATACCGGATAGATCAAAAAAGGAATGCCGGTTTTAAGTTCTAATTTAGAGTTTCAGCCGGTTTGAGTATTCCATACAATATTAGGTGGTTGGTAAAAAGTCCAAATCTTGCATTAGATTTTATATTTTTGCATTCAAATTTGTATGTCTTTGATTAATTTGATCTTTTAAAGGGATATGACCTTTGTTGGGAAATATCTAATTATTTTGATGATTTCCACAAAAAATTAAAATTCACAAAAAACAAAATATATCCTAAATCATTAAGATTTTACTAATCTTAATTATAAACCTAAATTCTCAATTTAGTGATATCCCCGATTAAAATCCATATCCCCCATTAATTGATATTAAAATAAATAAACGATTCTCGATTTAATATATAAAATTGACTCAGTGGATCAGCGATTTTGTGTCGAATGCATTAGATTTTTTAAAATAATTAAATTTTCCTAATTATTTTGATGATTTATTTGGGATAAATAAATTTGACTCCATCGATTTTGGATTTAAAATAATTAAATTTTCCATTTAATTACATAATTGTTTTTTTCCCAACCTTTTTTTATTAACAAATTGTCCTATCCAATGATTTTATCCGTGGAAGTTTTGGAAGATATATATATTACATGTAAATTTGTGAAATGCAATTTTTAAAACAGTAAAAAAAGAAATGTGAAATGCTAGAAGTGTGTAAGCAGGGTTGCTGCAAAGATACCTTTATTTATGTCCAGTGTTACTTATGACCTTGCCAGCATTACATGTTTGTTGGTGGTGTTTGGACTGCTTTTTAAGCGTAGTTTCATGATACAGCTTAATAGGTCTTATACACTGGTCCCCAAGAAAGAACGCCATGATAGCACTATTAATTATAAGACTCGCATCCATTTAGTTTAAAATTGCCACGTTTTAAAAAAAATTAAATAATATACTGTTGGAGAATAATAATATGTTTCAAAAGCGGTGTGCCTAAAAACAAATGCTCATGCTATCTATAATCTCTATTAATTAATAAACACTTCATTGCATTCTTCATCTATCTCAACCAACGGTGGCATGCATGATCCTTCTCCGTAATCTCTTCCATATCATCATCATGTTCATCCAGTTCAATTAATGTTGTCATGTCATCGTCGTTTTCTATTGTGTCATACTTTTATTTTTTTACCAGGTCATTCTTAGTAGGTGTCTGGAGTTGTTCTCTGGCAGAAGTTGTACTTACCCATTCGCTTTTCTTTAATAGATATGCTTTCTCCAAAGCATTATCACAATGAAATATGTCATGTGCTTTTAGAGTGGGGTATATGAAGTTTCTTTCGTTGAGTTTGAATTTAATGAGCATTGATTTCCCTAGTTGCAGTTAATATTTCTCCTACGCAGTCTGCCCGTTTTTCAGTAAAACAAGATTATTTTTTAACAGATTGCATTTTGTTTGTTTTTCCAGAAAATTGTGCTTATCTTAAACATTGTGGTTACTTTATATCATTGAAGACAATTTTAAATATACATTTAACTGAAATACTTTTATTCTTATCTTGAATGATGGCGTAGATCCACATGTTAATGCATTCAGTTCCATTTGGTCGTTAAATTTGGAGCAGCAGGTTATGATGTGTTTACCTATTTATGGATTTCACGTGAGATTTGTTTTCCTGAAATACACGAAGGTTAAGGATCATAAGATTTTTTTTTATTAAGTTATCAGTGTGGTTTCTTCACCCATGCTGAATTTATATATTAGTTGTTCTCTCGATTTGTGCTATAATTGGTCTCAAACATATTATTTATGCGTTCAAGCCATCGACACTTAACTTTTTAAGAATCATACACAAGTACCTAGAGCTTTATGATCCAATGATAGAAGTGCTATTATAGTAATCTTTGGAAGTCATATAAACTCAATTGTCGATACAGCATGTTTGAATACCAAGAGTCAGTTCCAGAGTCGGAAAAAATAACATTTTATTTCGCTGAAAAGCAAAAAAAAAAAAAAATCTTCTAGAAGTCATTTTGAAAAAATATTTGCAAGCTGATTTCTAGAAATAAAAATCTTATTTTTAGTGTACATCCAAACGCCTAATTATAACGCGTTTGGATACAAAATAAGAATCCTCCAGAACAGAAATCATAAGAAAAATATTTTTTTGCTTCGTAAAAAGATACGGTCTTTTTTGCTTCTAGAAGTTGATCTGAATTCTATACCCAAACTGACTTCTTCCAAGAAGTCAAAAAGTTACTTTTAAGTTTCAAGTCCTCTACTTTAGATTGATGTCGAGCGTGATATTGTGAGGTCCCTTGTTCAAAGATCTCCATTCTTTTGTTCCTTTTTTCTTCTGCACATACTTGTAATATAAATTTGATGTGCGTACGATTCAAAATTTTAGTTGGACTATTGGGCTTGAGGAGTTTGCAAATCCTATTGTTTTCTCAACTTTTGGAATTATTGGACCAACCTTCTTCATGGCGACCAATTTTCATTCTTGTTTGTAATTGATACTTTGGTTGCTGAGAAAAAACTTAAGCTACGTCATGTTTTAGATTTAATTGAATTATAAGTAATCTATTCGCTAATGGAATTTCTTATTCATTTATATGCACACAATCACAGTGATAACACATTTGCCAGACAATTGATACATAGAAAGGATAAAACTTTCACATGACGGAACAAAAAAATAATCACCAGTCTCAATCTTTCTTTTCACAATATAGACCCGATCAAAATGGATTTAGGTTTTATTAACTAAAACTTTCAAATCGTATATTCAATATCGACCCATCAATTGAAACATAAAAACCAACAGATTTGAGTGCTTTTACATGTCATTGGAAATGTTATCAGCATCCATTAACAACCCTACTAATCCTCTTCTTTTTAACTCATCATTCTATTAATTCCAAGTTCCAAGTAGCGGTAGTGTTCATCATAAATACAAAACTTATAATCGAATATAAATAATCACAAACAATTTTATTTGGAAATATTATGGCGTCGATATGATGTTTCCTTTTCTCAGTATCGAACAAAATGTTATTCTATTTCATCCTTGATTTACTGGGCACTGCCATAATTATTACTATTTATCATTTTGACATTTCTTATTTTTTACAGGAACATTAGCCAGTGATGCTTGTTCTTCTTGTCGGCCAAAGATAATTAATCATTGTTCTTTATACATACTTATCGTATGCATGAAGATCAAACCGACCATGTCCGCACATATCTAAGAGTATAATTTCTTATTTTCCAGTTTCTTTACAATACAGAGAGCTTCCCTTACTGTGAAAGCTATTGCATAAGTTATTTTTGGAAGCTGGTATGTAACCCGTGCAACACATGCACCTGGTCTGGTGGGAATTGTTGATTGGTGTGGAGGACTCTGGCCCGCTCTCATTGCCCAGATAAATTGGAACATCTATAATTTTTTCTTGATTTATAGATTATTTTTTAATTGATACCAAAGTTTGATACTTTTTAATAATCAGTATATTGTGGGAATATCTTATTGATGCAAGCAAAATAATAACAATAAAATAAATAAATATTCTTATTATATTAAAAAATTTAAACATGAATTGTAAGAAATAATAAATCTTCTAATTCATAGCGAAGGATCAAAACAAAACAAAAATGTTAATTTTACCATAGAGTGTGAATTTTAAATCACTGTCGGACGAAAATCATCGCAAATATATTTTGTTGTGCAACTAAATATGATTTATATGTTACGTTTCTTGCATTATTTTTTTTGGTGGAATAATATGCAAAACACATTTTCCCATGAAAATTACGAACTAATAATAAAATTAATTAATAATTTCCAAATGCCTAATTAGATCAATTGAAATAGTTGTCAAGTGCCTAATTAATGCAATTGAAGAAACGTTCAATCAATTGTTTGTAAAAAATTGAATCTAACATCAAAGAATTTTTTTGAATATTCAACAACCCAAAGCCTAAATAACTTGAATATGATTTCAAATGAAAAAAATTAATTCTCTTGTAGCTGATGGTTGACCTCCTGACTTTCATTATTATGTACGCTTGTCCACTTCATTACCATTTTCAATGTTACTCTGTGTACTCTCATATTTTTTCTTGTTTACCAAGTCTTTCTTAGATGGTGTCTAGAGATGTTCATTGCCAGGAATAAATATTGAATCTCTGCACTGTAGTTTTTATATAGAGTTTTTATTGGTGGTATGCATGGATCCACCGATTATTTTCGTTGAATTGGTGTCTATATGTTGCACAATATTTATGTTTTTCTTTTATCATGGAAATTTCCATTTACATATATATTGTTATATTCAAAACAATGTTTTCATGTAAACCTTTCTGATTTGTGCAATAGATATTCCCTCCAAATCACAATTACAACCAAAAGATTCATGTGCAGATAGACTATGGATAGGTCACGCCATATATTTTTTTTTATCAAGTATGTGCCTACTAAATATCATTGATTTTCTTACTACATTTATTTATCTAATATTTCTTTATGCACTCTACTTGGTTTCGCTGCAAATCAAGTATATTTTCTAAGGGATTCTTTGGCTTTTATCAATTACTCATGTTTATCGAAGCCCCACACCCGGTGCAGGAGGCCCAAATCAACAATAAAAATTTATAACCGGGATTATTTAGTAATTAGCACTTGCAAACCAATCTCATGATGCAACTTAGTACGTTATCCAATGTTTGATATTAAAGTGTCCGAAAAAAGAAGAAGCTAGTTATCAAAAATAATAAGTTCAAATTTAAATATTTTCCTCCATCTATAATCTTTTTCATACATCACTTTGGTTCTAAGATACCTAATCGATGATGATAGGAAAAAAGATTATCTTTAAAGATTTGAGTCCTAAAAAGGGATATAACCTAAATTTAATATCGACAACCATCGATAAAAATATATTCCAGAAAAAATTGACTCTATATATAGTGTCAATCTATGCAATTGTGTTCAAAATGAATCGAACATCATAGAAATTTGACGAATAAGCAACCAACCAAAACCTAAATAACTTGAACATGATTTCAAATGATAAAATTAGCAGATTTATCTCAGTCCTTAGCATTTTGTCGGACATCTTATTCTAGGAGTATGTGGAGCCATTTGTTCAATATCTCTAGTTGGACTTCTTTTACACTCCTTTTCTGGATAACTCCACCTTCAAGTTTCTCATAAGCATTCCATAGACCTACAATACCTCCAAATTATCTGATTAATTTGTTATGCTGCGTTCTAAAATCAATATCTTAAATACGAATGTTTGTTTCACAATGCTATAAAATACTTTCATATATCTATCTAGGTCGTTCATCTGTGGAGTAAATTGTGTAATTAATGGAATTAAGTTCAACAACACTGAAAAATAAAATATCATTAAATGGGTGAATGATTTTAAATATATGTTTATCCACAAAAATACGTATTTGTGGATATTATGTTGCATAAATAAAAGGACCGCCCATTATTTCACATATTCTTATTTTTCCTTGTTCTCTGGTTCATTAAAATTTATTCTTTACTAAATTTTAACATTATACCACACTTTTTGGAGTTGTGATCGGTTCATTCTGAAAGACTATTAATTTTCACCACTTGTTACAGATTTAGGGTTCACTTAATAGATACTTAGGACCCATATTTATCCCGTGTGGTACCGCATGTAATCCATATTAGCTTTAGCTTAGTGTGGAAAGACCTGTGGATGAATTTGTGTCAGAAAATAAAAGTAGTATATGATTTATATAAAGTCTCTTAAAGGAGAAATCTTATAAGGCTGATTTTTTGTCATGTTTTTGCACATGTTCTCGAACTTGTTTTTTGAATCTCCAAAGGTAAAATTTAAATTTATTGTAGTGAAAAGGCTTTACTTATGTAATAAAAAGCCCGCATACTCCTTAGGTATTTTGAAAATGGAACTCAACTGGTTGCTCATTATGTTATTTATACATGAGAAACAGAAATAGATATAATTAGTTTGAAAAAAATTCACAAAACCCACTCTTGAGAACTTAGAGCATCTCTGACAGAAGGTGGAATAATTATTTTTTAGTGACATGTAGGATTTTAAACCTCCATTTAAAATAAATTCATTCCCAACAGTAGGTCCTACAAAACAGGAGGGATGAAATATTGATTTTGAAGGTTGTAAAGAAATTCTTATCTAGACCTTCGGAATGACCTCCATGTCATATTTTTGAGTTTGAATAATTAATTAAATTACAGTTAAACGGTTAAGATTTTATCACAATAGATTTTCTAAGGGTCAAACTTCTATACTATTGGAGATAATTTATTAATTATAGTATCATATACATTAGAACTTCGTTAAATTAATCCGCGATAAATTAATAACTTCGTTAAGATAACATTTTTTGTCAGTTCGGATTTGGGCCAGTGTGCTAAATTAATAACCTCGCTAAATTTATAAGATAGTAAAAAAATTAAGTTTCCAATAGGGCCCAACTAATATATAAATTAATAATTAGTGTAATAACACTATATTATGGTGCTTATTAAAATATGAATCTACGGTTATTTCTTTTTTGTTCACATTTATAAACATTGGACTTCATTTCTAATTTTTTATACTCCCTTGAGAAGTTCCAAAATGATTTTATTGTGTTTTAATTTCTTCTTATTTTTTTAATTTTAATATTAAAATATATACATTTATACGGATAATATGCCATAAAATAATTTAAGTTGAGAAAAAAATCTCTAGATATTTGATACTAAACACTTATTTTTGAAATTTAATGTTAAATTTGGTATGTTTAGATATAATAATAACTTATTAATTTATCGATAAATTAAAACTTCGCTAAATTGATAGAATTTAGCAGGCCCAAGACTACTAATTTATCGAAGTTTTACTGTATTATTATAGGTGCAAATACTCTTAAATAATGATCCTATTAGAGTTGCTCTTAGATGGGAATAAAATTTTCCTAAACTAATTGGGTTTCCATGGTTTCTGATATACCAAGAAATTATACATACACACCATCTCATATACTACTAAATTACGGCTAACTACAAAATGTTGAAATGGCTATGCAGAATCTAGAATGACACCTACAGATATGTCTCCACTTTCTGTTTCTCCCTCGTCGGGACCTTCTATCAAAATTATGTCCAGCTTCTGTTTATAGCCATATTTTTCCAACGAACTCTTAATATATCCTTAAGTTTTTATTTATAAAATATTTTTTAATGAGACCCAATCTAAATATTAATGAAATTTGTGTAATTAAGGAAACAAATATATCATTCATTCCTTTTTGTATTTCCTATTTAAAATCCCATAACAAATTTCGGTAGTTTTTATTACTAATAGTTTTATTGAAATAAATTAGGCAAGTAATTAAGGGTAGGCATGTAAACTACTATGGTCTCCTTAATATCTTGACAAAGTAAAAGCGGAATGTCTTTTTGAAACGGAGGGAGTATATGATTAGGATTGTATCAACAAATTATAGAAAGACCTCGTGCACTTCAGAGTGAATCATATACCTCAATCTGTAAATTATAACATCATTTTGTGCATTATAAGGTAAAATTATCGATCCAGAGGAGCTAAACTTCATTTCTTGACTAAGTTTATGGATATCCATGAATTCACAATCATGTGCATAGATACATTATATAAATTTCAGTGAGAGGCATCAATGACCCACTTTCTTAATCCGTGAGTAGATCATCTCCTGCATGGCATAATTCTGAGTGAATGTAAGTGTACCCATGGATTATAAGATGATCACGTGCATTGAATGAGAGTTGGCATGGAGGAGTTAAACTTGACTTCTCTTCTAATAGTCCCCATTTCAAAATATCCTGGTTACTAACGTGATCGACTATGTTTCCATATTACTTTTAGAAGAACACACAACGAACAACTAAAAACATACCATAAATGCTCATGCAGTTGTGCATTACCTTCGATTTGAAGTTTATTATCATGTAACTGCCAAAGATGGCCCTGAAGCTGATTAATTTAAAGAGATCTAAGCTACCAAATATGCAGAAAGTTGGATTAACATTTATCCAACTTCTAAAGTACACGAAGATAGATTATTATAGAGGTAAATAATAGATTTTAATACATAGAGGTAAATAATGTAGACATGATTCGTCGAGGAGTTAAACTTGACTTCTCAAGTACGCTCTAACACTACCAAACAACCATGATAAGCAATCCTACAAAAAATCTTATCCTGAATTAACATACTCTGTTTGACACTAAGTAAATTGTACACGACCCTCTGGAAAATCATTGAAATAATTTGATATAAATCAATCGACTAAAAGCAAAACGTACAAACTTCAAAAAAAAAAAAACGAAAATTCCTCGTCTACATGGTTTACATTTACCATGAAACTCTGAAATTTAAGGAAAAGAATATTTAGGCCCGTAATTTAAAAAAAAAGAGAGAGGAGGAACGTCCAGAGTGATCCATATTCATATAATCAATGGGTTAGCTTCTGCAATATCTGCAAACTTCAATCATGAGTTGGGACCCGTACAATGTTTCTGATGACAACAACAAATGAAGACCTGAAAAATAATTATGAGACATAATTGTTGATAGATTACCTACTATCTCAAACTAAAGAATCATCCATTTGCAGTCCCAATCTATTGACATCATCTTTCGTAGAATTGTTTTTCAACTGGGCATGACAAATTACTAATCTGGATAATTCAGAACTTCGCCATATAAATGAGGTTAATGGATCATAAAAAAACTAAACCGCAGGCCATAATATTTGCTACCACCCGATTCCCATATAACAAAGATTCAAAATAGAGGAATGGAATAAAATTATTATGAAGAAGTCAACCACTTACAAATTATTTCATCAAAAAATTGAGGAAGCATGAACTTCATGAATGAATAGAATATAACCACTCATTGCAACAACAAACGTCTTCATAACTTCAATCAAACTTGTACTAACCATTCCTAAAGATGGTATTTTCCAATTCAATCTGCAACATAAAAAAATCTCAAATATTTAAGCGAACAATTTGATGATAACCCAAATATAGGCAAATGAATTAAGAAAATGAAGAAAGTGCATTATAATCATGCTAATCTTCAACACGACAACTCTCATATCTCACTTTCTACGCCAAAGTGCATGTTTTACTGAATCTGCATCATCGACACACACCAAAATAACTTTTATTAACACACAAACAAAGATTTACGCTCACATGTCTTTCGATTCACACCTATGATTCAACATTTCTTATAACTACAACACCCAAATTGAGAATGAAAAAGAAACCAACAGATAATCATTTATTTTTTTCAAAAAAACAATTAATAATACGCACTGATGAAGCTGCAGTTAGTTTCTCATCCTAACCTAATTCACTGTAAGACCACAATGTAAAATTAACATAACAAATGCAAACTATTAATTGTTTGAGTAACACTTGCCGAGCCATCAAAGTCGATTGGTTCGAATAACCATTTAAACACTAACTCCACCAAGTATCTCCTTACTAAACGATTCCTCTCTGCAAAATCAAAAGACACAAATCAGAATTTATTAAAAGAAAAACAAAAACAATCCGAGTCCATAGATGAAGAGGACATCACTCGCCTGTGCATTGAAACACCCAAATCAATTCTACACCATTCAACATTGTTGTTTTTAGTATTTGATAATAAACTTCAAATCGATTCCCATATAACAAAGATTCAAAATAGAGGAATGGAATAAAATTACTATGAAGAAGTCAACCACTTACAAATCATTTCATCAAAAAATTGAGGGAGCATGAACTTCATGAGTGAATAGAATATAACCACTCATTGCAACAACAAACGTCTTCATGACTTCAATCAAACTTGTACTAACCATTCCGACACTCTAAAGATGGTACTTTCCAATTCAATCTGCAACACAAAAAAATCTCAAATATTTAAGCGAACAATTTGATGATAACCCAAATATAGGCAAATGAATTAAGAAAATGAAGAAAGTGCATTATAATCATGCTAATCTTCAACATAACAACTCTCATATCTCACTTTCTAAACACTTTCTACGCCAAAGTGCATGTTTTACTGAATTTGCATCATCGACACACACCAAAATAACATTGATTAACACACAAACAAAGATTTACGCTCACATCTCTTTCGATTCACACCCATGATTCATTATTTCTTATAACTACAACACCCAAATTGAGAATGAAAAAGAAACCAACAGATAATCATTTTTTTTTCTTCAAAATAACAATTAATAATACGCACTGATGAAGCTGCAGTTAGTTCCTCATCCTAACCTAATTCACTATAAGACCACAATGTAAAATTAACATAACAAATGCAAACTATTAATTGTTTGAGTAACACTTGCCGAGCCATCAAAGTCGATTGGTTCGAATAACCATTTAAACACCAACTCCACCAAGTATCTCCTTACTAAATGATTCCTCTCTGCAAAATCAAAAGACACAAATCAGAATTTATTAAAAGAAAAAAAAACAATCCGAGTCCATAGATGAAGAGGACATCACTCGCCTGTGCATTGAAACACCCAAATCAATTCTCCAAACTTTTCCCGGCGCGTCTCGTATACAAACGTGTTTTTTTATATTAGAAGAAATTCACTAAATCTTAAATCTGTCATAATATCTTAAATTTTATTAGTATTATATAAACAGAAAAAAGTTAGGTAGGAAATCCCAATAAATATTGGGTAGGAAATCTAGCAATAGGGGAAAGAAATTTCTTTCATCAATAAACACTGAACAAAATAAAAAACTACCAATAATAGAATCTCATAATTTTTTTTTATTTGTTTAATATAGAAATCGATAATTTCTATATTAAAAATCAAAATATGAAAATTAATAAGATTAAATATTTTCGTTTATTTTTGTTATTTTTTAGATTAAGATCTGTATAAAAATCAAAATACGGGAATTTATAAGATTTTCCAAATATTTTTGGTATAGAAATCTTTTTTCATGGAAATTTCCTTTTTTTTTTTAGATTAAGATCTCAGTATAAAAATCAAAATATGGAAATTTATATATAAGACTTTTCGATAAAAATATATTTTCTTGTAAACTATTAGGATTAAATACTTTAAAAACAAATTTATGTCGTTTTAAAATATTTCCTTTTTTTTCTTCCCTGTTTTACGGGTTTAAACCATGAACAGATACATGCTTAGAGACCATAAAATAAAGTGTATGCAAGTCTTAACACACATGCCTAAAAGGATGAATATTAAAAAAAAACATATACTTACAGAGAACTCACCCAATCAATTCAATCCCATTTTTAATTTACCCAATCTAAGCAGAGAACGAAGTTGGGGATGGTGGTGGTGATTCGGTCAATTCACTCGATTTCGAATTTAGGTTAGATGATGATTGAATTGAATATTCAATCATTGATTAATTCACCCAATCTATATTTGAAATTGAATAAAAATTGCTCAAAATCAAAGGAGAAACAAAAAATTTCGACGTGGTAGTAAGGAATTGGAAGAGAATTTGGCAGAGAATTCAACCAAAAATCTGAAGCTTGATCTGAAAACAGAATCAGCAAAAAAAAAAAAAAAAAAAAAAAATCAACGAGAATTTAATTTTTATTTCAGAAAAAAATGACAGCTTCAACAAGTGCAGCACAATCTTCCCCGCTCGAAGCTGCAAAATCATCAAAAAAATAAAAATAAACATCCAAACTTAAAAACACTTCTTTAACCAAATCAGATTTGGATTCAACAAAATCTAAATAAGAGATAAAGGGAAGAAACTCATCTTAGATAGTTGTTTTTGTTTTCGGTTATCAAATCGGGATGCATCTAGTAGATTTGATGATTTAGGGTTTTCTTCGGGGGAGGCGGAAGAGATGGAAAATGAAGAAGTAAAGAACCGAGAAAAATAAAAATAAAAATGAAGAAGTAAAGAGAGAGATATATTTTTCTGTTTCTTTTTCTTTACCTTTCAACATATTTGAACGACAGAGATTTGATTAGGAAAGGTCATGCGGATCATGGATGTATTTAAACGGTAGAGATTTGATTAGGGATACAGATCAACCCCAGTATGTGAGAAATTTGTGTTTCTTTGCTAAACTAAATTCGGTTTTATTATCAACTTTCGATATGAAAAAAATCCAAAAAAAATATTAATAAATTTAGGACATTGTTATCGACATTCTGATACAAAAAAAAATCCAAAAAATGTATAAGAATATAGATGAAAAATAAGAAATGAATTTGATAATTGGTGTGTTTCTTTGTGCTTTTCTGATTTCTCTTTGTGCTTCTGGTTTGAATTTCGACTAGTTACATAAGTCATGAAGTAATTTTGACTAGTCATACAGATCATGAAGTAGCTTTAGTTCACACTGGTAAACTCAGGTTAGCATGATACATCATCGAAATTGATAAATATGAAGCTCAATGTCGATTCGAACTTCAAATGTGGTATAACGGCATACAAAATATGAACTGAGAAGCTCCAGGAGGGTTCAAACTTCAAACTTAACATGATACATCATTTAAATCAATAAATATGAAGCTCAGTATCGATTCGAACTTCAAATATGGTATTACAACATAAAAACTATGAACCAAGAAGCTTTGGGAGGGTTCTGACTTCAAACGTAGCATGATGATGATATATCATTGAAATCGATAAATATGAAGCTCATAGTCGATTGGAACTTCAAATATGGTATAACGGCATAGAAACTATGAACCAAGTAGTTCTGGGAGGGTTCTGAATTCAAACGTATCATGATATATCATTCAAATTGATAAATATGAAGCTCATAGTTGATTCAAACTTCAAATATGGTATAACGGCATAGAAAATATGAACCAAGAAGCTCTGGGAGGGTTTTAACTTAAAACTTAGCATGATACATCATAGAAATCGATAAACATGAAGTTCAGTTTCGATTCGAACTTCAAACTTGGTATAATGGCATATAATCTATGGACCACGAAGCTTTGAGAGGGTTCCGACTTCAAACTTAGCATGATACATCATCGAAATTGATGAATATGAAGCTTAGTGTCGATTCGAACTTCAAATGTGGTATATCGACATACAAACTATGCATACCATGCTCCGAGATAGAAACCTGACCATGAGTTGACTACTCTAAGTTAGAAACTTGGTAAGAACGACGAATCTATCCATTTACAGGTAAGATTCCTTCGGAATATTCTACGAAACCTCAAACAAACCTATTTTTGCATATTGTATGCATACCAGGCTCAGAGATCGAAATATGGCCGCGAGTTGACTACTATAAGTCAGAAACTTTGTAAGAACGAAGAAACCATCCATTTGCAGGTGTTAACCAGTCACTACTAATGACCTTGACCATACATATCTAATTTTTATCGGCTTATTGGATATTAACTGCATATGACATATATATATATATATACATGATGCACGCACCCAATGAACCAAACACTTTGGATGAATAAACATCTTCATGCCATATGATAATCCAAAAAATTTGAAATTCATGTAGCTATATGTCTATCTTTGGACATATTGGACAACTGTGTCTATTTCTTAATAATCCCAGTGGCTAATATATTTGATTTTGCCTCGGAAAATTAAAGTGTCTAATGAACCCTACATTTTGGACACATAAAAGAATTAAAGTGGCCAAATAATTTTGTTTTTCGCCTCGGCTGAATAGGCGTGTCTGTTGCCACCCTACGCATTAGACACGCACAAAATTGATTAATGTGACCATATACCCATCTATGGCCACATGTCATGGGTTTATACTTAAAACCATGGACAAATAGTATCATATGGCTACAGGAAAGTGATCAACGTGGCCACAACAACAATCTATGCCTGTAGCCACGGAAAAATATTTTGGCGTGGCTAGGCTTTTGATCTGAAAATGTGGCCTATGTGACAGTTTGTACTAGTGATAAGACTTTCCGATAAAAATATATTTTCTTGTAAACTATTAGGATTAAATACTTTAAAAACAAATTTATGTCGTTTTAAAATATTTCTTTTTTTTGTTTTTGTTCCTGTTTTACGGGTTTAAATTTTTATTTTATTTTATTAAAATCATGTATATAGAAATTCTCGGATTTCTTCAAAGATTTTTTGAAAATATGATTTTTCAAGATCTTTTCTATATCAAATAATAATATTTCCGTCTTTTTTTCTCTTTTCTTTTTTTACATCTCACGTCCCTAAATCCCGACCCTCCGTTATTGATTCGATTTTACGATATGGATTTTATTAATATTATGTAAACGTGGTGTAAGAATTTTTAACAAATCTCATCCAGGGACGAGCCCAGAATTCTACGATGGGTAGGGCTGGAATGTCATTAGATTGCAAAGCGGCCGAAGGTCGCAATTTTTTTTTCTGAAACGAGCCGCGTAGTTAGTAGCTATTCGTGATTCATACGAAAAATAATAGAGAGGTAGACATCTAAACACTAAAACAAACAAAATGATTAACGAAAAAATGGCCATCGAAAGACATTTAGAGTTTAGTTAGTAGCTATTCATGATTCATACGAAAAATATTAGAGAGGTAGACATCTAAACACTAATACGAACAAAATGATTAACAAAAAAATGGCCATCAAAAGACAGTTAGAGTTTACCGAAAAAAAGTGGGCTAAGTAGTGGGCTACAATCAATTTAGGTTGGGCTAAAAATTACAAATGAATCAAATACACACGCTAAAAAAAATCCTTCACCTGTGAGGGGGCGGGCTAAAGCCCCACTTAGCCCCCTCATAGGTTCGTCCGTGATCTCAGCCAATCAGAACTAAGGGTTTTGTCTACACACCAACATAAAAGAGGGTGGACGCAACCACTAAATTTGGAGCATCCGATCGAATCGACGTAATTAAAAATTGACGGCCACGAAATGTAAGGGGGCTAACTTTGATTTCGGCCAATCAGGAGCAAGAGTTTTGTTCACCGGTCAATAAGAGAGAAAATTACCGCAACTCTGGACGTGGTGTGAGAGATGTGGTTGGGTGTTTAGGTTATTGATTACCACCATTTCATAAACGATTCTCTATTTAATAACCTTGGCGCAGACCCGGGAAAGGTCGACACACATGATGGAGTACCGAGAATCGGTATGCAAACCCAGCCTTATAAGTACAGTGGAATTTTGTTATTTATGGAAACCGAGTTACATAATGCGAAACAAGGTCAGGTCAACCCTAGACCAACAAGAGTCGCTCTTTACCGTACGAATTTAACCTTCAGTCAGACTTCAATTTTCTACTACGAATTCGTGAAAACCTAGAAAGGTTAAAATTTTTTATCTCTCTTCTTCTTTGGATAGTTATTTCGACACCTTCAAACCAAATCAAGATCTATGGAGCGAGTACTTCCTGAAGATATTACAGTAAACATATTTTCTAGGGTTCCATTCGAATCTCTATTTGAATGCAGATTAGTATCCAAGACATTGAATCACTTCATCTCTTCTTTATCCAAGCTTAATCCTTCTTTGTCAGATTCAAAGGTTAGCTTCATTTCCCTTAATTCGTTATTAAATCAAACATTCGAACTTCTTTATCTAGAATATGATCATGAAAATGAACCAAAACAACTTAGAATTTCAAAGATTAATCATCCACCTATCAGGAGAGTTCATTATCAGTCTACCATGTTTGGTGAAGCTCCGTTCCGGAAGATAAAGTCTGTCATAATTGGTTCATCCAATGGTTTGATTTGTTTAGCTATACCTTCAGATGGTTATTTTGGTGATTTTAATGATCCACTCTATATCTGTAATCCTGTTACTAGAGAGTACATATTCTTACCGATCTGTAGAGATGAAAAATGCTTGAAAGGTAGAAATGTGTTTGGATTTGGTTACAACGACAAGACGAAGGAGTATAAGGTTATTCGAATCTATTATGAATCAGATGAACATACAGAACCAGGAAAAGTTCAGGTGTACACTCTTGGGGCTGGTACTGGGTGGAGAAACAAAGGGGAAATTGCTTATACATTGCAAACGAATAATTCTTATTCACCGGGGATGAATGCGGATGGAGAGGTTTATTGGTTGCACCAAGAGATATCGGAGGAACATTGTGCCCCTGGTATAATGATGGAATCAAACGAAGGTAGAATTGTGGCCTTCAATTTGGCAGATGAGGTATTTCGGTTGCTTCCTACTCCGCCTTATTACATTACCCTAGATGATGGCCAACAATTTGCGGCTTTTCTTTATCATCAAATCCAGGTTTTAGGAGGCTGCTTGTGTTATGTTCATAAAGAAGGTCATGACACTATTAATATATGGTCATTCAAGAAGAATGACGATACTAGTAGTTGTAGTTTAAATGACAAGGAAGAGGACTCGTCCAATTGGAGATTGGCAGGCACTGTGCATTTGCAACGTGACGATCTTGCACAATTCTTTGACCTCACAGAGAGCGGAGAGATTTTATATTGGGATGATAAGAAAACTGCTTTGAGTTATGACCCCAGAATCGCAAGTATAAAAGAGCTTTCAAATGACGGTACTACTGGTTTGGAAGTTTTTGAAACGATACATTATCAAAGTAGCTTTGTTTCATTAAAATCTGTAGGAGAAGAGAATGTCAAGATGTTCGATCGAATCAACTGATTGATTACTGGAGTACTAGAAGATTTGCAATGGGTTTATGATGAGCTTCACCATACAATTTCTCATCAAAGAAAGGGGGCAAACACATCTTGGAGCATATTTTGGGGTCAAAACAGTCATACAATCAAAATAGTTGGTACTTCTAGTACGACTAAACTTATCTTTATTTCTTTATTTACTTTTTACTGTTATGTAGTTAGTCCTCTTTTGGTATTAGCATACTTTGTAGACGCTTTTAGATGAATCTATTTGTAGCTCTTGTCGTATGATGTTGGGCAATTCATGAGTGATTAACTTTGTTCATTTTGAAGTGGAATGTACTGCTTTTCTTGTTTGTTCACGTTTAGAATGTTTCACAGTGCGTTTATCTGTGTTAATAGGTGGTCCATTAATGAGTTATCCTCATATGAGATTAGATTTGGATTAACATTTCATGTAAGTAGAGATTTTACATGGTACTTGTTTCGCTTGCTTCAAAAGCATTCGTGGGTTGGTTTCGCGCTAATTTCTCAACAGATCAATTTTGTGTGTTCTGGAATTTATGCTTGACGGGGCTAAGTATATCTGGAAACTCATACGTAAAGGATGCACAGATCCACATATATCAAGTTGCTCATTGCAAGTGTGTGGGTGTGTTTGTGATTCAGTGTCTTTATTAAATGCTGGTTTGAATGGTGCAGGGTGTTATTTCTGTACATGGTTTACTGTAGAGTAAAGCTAATTTTTGCAAATGTTGCAATGACAAGATCCTTTTTTACGGCCGCCCTGGTCATGGATCTTTTAAGCAAGTGTCCCTTTCATGATTTCATCTTATTATGAATTGTGGAGGTTGTGTGAGAACTTTTCTAATTTGTCAGTGAATGACTGGTTTCCTTACAGCAACAAGCGTTGAATAGTTGTTGTCTTAGGTTGGAGTTCTTTACCTCCAGCAAGAAACTCTTTTTTCTTACTAAAATTTTGTAAGTTTTTCACCTTTTTATTTCTTTGCTATTAGTAACTTGTTTTAAGTTCTCATTACTTATCTCTTTTGCTCAACGTTGATCATTCATTCATTTTTCAATTTGTTTCTGGTATTTAGATTAAAATCAAAATTTTGTTGTTTTTGTTGTGCAGAAAGTAGAATTATGAGCCAACATTGCCTATCCAATGGGTTGCTCTGCCCAAACGAATTAGGCACAAAAAGAGTGGATTGCTACCCTAAGTTTTAGCTGAAAAATTCAAGTATGAAGAATGACAAATCTGATGTGTGGAAGCTGGACCTGCATGGTTTGCCATATTTCTGGAGTTGTGCACGCTTGAAAGGAGCATCTTTGAAGGATGGAATCCCACCAAATCATTCTTTAATTCCAAATAGAATAACCAGGATCCCCTATTGATTCTGTTAGTCGCTCCAGAGTGGATGGAAAGACAGGCTGATCATGGAATAACTACGCATGCGAAGACCCGAAATGTTAGTATAACTTATAACAGGTATGCTGTATGCAGCTTTTATTTTTACTCGTTACTATATAAATGCCGAGAAGAATGTCTTGAGTGGTGGGTGAGCGATTCCCACCCTTGCATATTTATGTCCATCAAATATTCTTTTGGCGGAAAGAAATTACATCCGTGACGGATCTGTACTACAGTGCCATCTGGCATGTTTTTGAACTGCACAAAATAAAATGATCTTTCTTGTTCCCTGTCATTTTCTTGTGTATATGCCGATTTATACTCTTTTAGCAGAATTGAAATTAGTATCATCAATCAAAGGATACTGAAGGAAACTCTGGCTTATGTGACTCCCCACTTCCTCCTTGTAAAACCGCATAGTAAGATATATTTTTTTATATCGTTTTCGCTCCTCTGTCTCTCCTCTCCCAAAATAGCCGTTAGGAAGCTAATGGAGTAAAACTCCTCCATGGGTTACTGATCTTGCTATCAACCGATTCTATGCCGCCAACTTATGTAGATAATGAAGCACATATGATTCAATTAGGTTGGTCCCAAATGATTATCCAAATGACCCGTCTCCTCCTTTTTGATTGGTTTGCATTTTCTTTCTTTCTCCTTGTGTGTTGCTTTCTTTTCTTCGCTCTTGATAGCCTGATCAACAAAGCTTTGTTTCAGGTGTAGTTTGTTTAATTATAAGTCCAGGCTTAAATAATCTTTGCAATTATTCTTGTTGTGCTTGTTTCTTTTCTAGTTAATTTTTGCTCTCATGTTGTTTGATAATGCTGCACCCATTCTCTAATGATTTCTCTATCTCTTAGCTCATCAAGATCCAGATGTTAGGTAGTGAACAGGAGGAATGACTTTAAGGTTTTGGGTTATCTTCTTCTACTTTATTTTTAGTTTTCCCTTGCTCTTCTCTGTAGTTTCTTTGAGATGTTTGATTGCTCCTCCTTGGGTTTCTGTTGTGATCTTCTCCGTTATCTCTGGTTGCGCTTTTTTCAGTTGGTCTGTGATCCTGGACTTCTTTGGATGTTCTGTTTTGGTTTAGTCTGTGATCCTGGCCTTCTTTGGGTTATTCTGTGATCCTCACCTTCTTTGGGTGTTCTGTGGTGATCTGCTCCGTTTTCTCTGGTTGCTCTTTTTTTCAGTTAGTCTGTGATCCTGGCCTTCTTTGGGTGTTCTGTTTTGGCTTGATTAGCATAGGTAGACTTTCAACTTTACCTTTATTCTGCATTTCCTTTCAATCCTGGGCTCTTGAATTTCTTTGAATTTTCACTCTCAGCGTCCTTTGCATTTATGCTGAGGCATTAGTATCTTTCCAGGTTTTCTCTTTGCTCCCTTCAATTGTTTCTGTATCCTTGGCCCCCAAAAGCAATGTCTCTTGTTTTTGATCTTAATTTGTTCATTTTGAATTCTTTTGACCTTTCCCTGCTTGGGTCTCTGCAAGTTGATACCTGTGTCTCTTTTCCTTGGTATTCTGTTGGCCTTCGATTATTTTGTTTGCAGTCCATTAATTGGTTTGCCTTGGTTTATCACTTCTAATTCCCTCCTGTTGCTTCCATGTGACCGTCGGCTTGGTTGTATGGTCCTCCCCTTCGCTTCTTTGCCTGCGCTCTCTTTTGCCCATTAACTTGGGTTTTCATTTTATTTTTGGGTTTTATCTGCACCTCTGTAGTTCTTGTTGTTACCTTGCATCAAGTGTCCCTTCTAAACTGCTTTGTTTAAATTAATTGCCTGCTCTGATGTAATAAATTAATTTTAAAATAAGATACTAATAAATAATAATATTATATAGATGAAAATAATAAATTGAAATGCTTTTGCTCTTCTCTTGGAAGGCCCGTCTCTATTAGACCAGGTTAGGGGTTAAGGCTTTTATGGTGGGTACTTGAATCCCTCTTTTCACTGTTACCGTATAAATTTATTCCTTCTCTTGAGGGTCAAATTTCCCTTTTCATCTCTTCTTTCATTGATCTTCTTTTGTAGTCTCAAGTCGTGGGTTGCTTGAGTATGGAGAGATTAACAAAGGGATGTGCAAGAATCTACAAGGAAAAATGAATTAACAGAGGCAGTGGCAGAGAATCGAGGTTACACGAAGCAAATCAAGGAACTCAAGGTAAACTTTTCATTTTCACAATTTTTGGTCTTTTGCTATCCTTATCTTCACAGAAGCTTTTGCTATTTTTAGACTTTTGTTATTCCGCACCTAGTAGGATTTATTTCGCTGAATTCTCATGCTAGTTTATTAGAATCAGTTAGTTCAATTCTTATTTTGAGATTAGTTTCCCAGCCTTCTGTTTTCCTTGAGTGGTCTTAAACTTTTCATTTTTCACAATCTTTAAACTTGTGCTATCTTTATCTTCACGTATCTTTTGTCTATGGTAATCCTAAGAAACCTAATAGGATAAAAGACTGGTTGTCTCTTGAGGAAATCACCACTCAGGTGGACCTTCCCTGGTTGGTAATTGGTGATCTTAACCTAACTCTCAATTTTTCTGAAAAGTTTAGAGGGGCTCCTTTTAGCTCCTCACCTATCTACACTTGGTCTTATAAACAAAAGATGATGCCTGATCAAGGCTAAGAACCTAGCAGAATCAGGGAGATTAGTGTGGAATTTAATGATTAGTTCCGGTTCTCTTTGGGCAGACACACTTAAAGCCAAGTGTTTCAGAAATTGTAGACATCTTTTAGACTTAAATATTGCTAAAAACGGGCACATGGTTATGGACTTGTATTCAACCCTACTGTTTCTGGGAAGTTGGCCAGGGTCTTGCTGTTAGCATCTGGGAAGACATGAAACTGTCATCAAGTTTGATCATGTAATTATGCTACAGTAATTTTCTGGGAAGCAAAGTCCCATATGTTTGCCACACCCGTTCTGAATGTTGTAATCATTAACAATGCGTTCATAATCGAGCTGGTTTCCAGCATAAATCAACCTTTCCCGCTCTACAGGAAGTCGCCTTGACATTACTGATAGTGTCGGAGCTCTCCACCTCCGATTGACAGTGATACCAATCAAAGAATAAAACTCTGAACCTCCAAAATGATGACAAAAAATTGCATTTGTTGAGAAAAGGAAGAGGAGATCGATATTCAAATAAATAATTTTGCTTTCGTCCGGAAAACCAACAATCATTGCTTACTGGAGATTCACATTTTCGATCATTTGAAGATGCAAGTAATGTTGGATTCAGGCAGGCAAATGGACGGAAAATCAAAAGTACGGTACACCACCGCCACAACACCCATCCATTTCCGCATCCTTCACTGCAACAACAGCCATTTCTTGTTACATGAGTAAAGTTAAAACCCTTAAATCTTCGGAATTTTTTTCTCTTCAAGAACCAGCCATTTACAACCGCAATGTGAAGAGAGCAATGGATGAATAGAGTTGAGAATATGCCCGCAATAGACTCACGTTCCCCGCAATTTGGCTAGTTCTAAGCCTCGACGCCTTTCTCAACTCTTCCATCAAGAATGCAAGGCATGTCATCCCCCAAGAGTAGTCCGCGACCTTATGGAGAGGATCCAATAGTTGTAGAAGGTTTGAGTCTATTCGTTTGTCACTGGCATTGGGGAATATAACACATCCCAATACACACAAGAGATAGGCGGTGGCCGTGGCTTCCACTTCGGCATCACTTAATATGGTCCTTGCTCTTCTTTCTCCTTTGTGCCTGCGAACATCTTCACCAACTGACTCGTGATAAACCGCCTAGTCTTGTAAGTAAAGCGTTGAGCTCAATTTCCGATGTCGCTTTATCCCAACCAAGACAATTATGACAGAGTTCATAAAGTTTTCCCCAATTTAACTTCTTTGTGTAGTTATACTTGAAAGCTACGCCATGGTCATTGAGATTAAGATTTTGCCTCACATCATCCAGAGTAATCGTCATCTCCCCAAACGGCATATGAAAGGTGTCGGTCTCGGTATACATTCTCTCCACAAAAGCCGATATCGCGACCGATCATGTTCCAATATTGAATTCTCGACAGCAGTAGATAACTCCGAGTTGGTTATGATTGTCTTGAACCTTTCACTTTCTTTGTCTAAAGGCCATTCTTTCATTTTTGTTGGTGCGGCCGTGGGTTTGAGTAGACGAATCACATCGGAATGATACTATAAAACACACAATACATTACAAAATTAATAGAGTATTATTGCGAATAAAACGACAATACGTTAGTAAAAAAGAATATGATTATTACCTCGTTTTCGTAGATTTCTCTGGGTCCATGAGTCTTTGTAGCCAAATAACAATGCTCCTCCCAGAGTCTTTGTAGTCTTTGAATTAATCATCATGAAACTGTCATGAAGCTGGATCATGTAATTATGTTACATAAAGTCTGAAGTTGAAAGTTAGAGAAGTAAATTAGTCATCACTTCGCATCAGGAGATGTACTAGTAGTTTTCTGGGAAGCTAAATCAAATTTGTTGATTTGTTTTACCGCATACACGAACATAAAGGTGAAGCATACGCCCGTTCTGAATGTTGTAATCAGCAAAAATTCGTTCCAGCATAAATCAACCTTTGCCGCTCTACTGGAAGTCCGTCCTTGTCCTGAAACTTGGCCTTGGCCCCAATTGCTGGAGCACAGTAATCTGCATAACACTTCGAAGACCATCCAGAATACAACCCATTTGCGCCCAAACCCACAATATGGGCAACAGCGTCCCAATCCCCCACCATATTATTGCCACCAGCAGCCGAATCCCCCACTGTACAGTATCCCCAAGCATGCAGTTTTTCAAAAGATTTCTCACTAATATGGTTAGGGTACGTGGACATTCACGTATATATGTGAAATCAATTTCGCCTTTTCTTTGATTTGTTTTTTTTTTTACATCATTCACAATATGTGTTTTCCAAAAGAGGAAAACCTCTGAGTCCAGCAAAATGGAATTCTCTGGAGTGCATCTAGTTTTGATAATGTGAACTTCACCACTGTTAATGTGTGTACCATTTGGGAACGCAGAAAACCAATCTAGGCCAGGTACGATAACAACAGAACTAGAGATAAAGTTGTTGCAGACATTGTTAGCTATGTCGGTCCAGGATATCATTTATTCATCCTCTGTGCAAAAATGATTAAAGTGTGTTACTTACTTTAGAAATGTGTAAATTATGGAACTGGTCGTATTTTTGTTCCATCATGGAAGAGGCCAACCCCTATATATTAAGGCCAATAACAAGGTTATATACTGTATATAAAATTAACATGAAGAATAAAAGATATTCAAACAAAGATATCAGAAGTTCATTGACCTTTCAAGAACACAAAGTAGAGTAACTAAAAATCAAACATAAAAGCTAAAGCACATAGTATTCATAGGAAATGACAATTTATACTAATTAACCAAAGGCGCTCACTTTAATAATTAGTCCTGCATGGTGCTAGCGCTTCCTCTTATTACGTTGTATCGATATATTACTCTCTGAAATCTCATCATCATCCAAAGTCATACTATTACCAGAGCGCTCTCCAAGATCCTTTAAAGAAACAAGGGTATTCATGTGAGGAATTGCTTCAACCCATGACATTCTTGTACCTTCGCTGTCCCAAAGCTTAGTTAGAGTTGATGTATCATTGTTGTAGCAATATAGTTTCCTATGTTTATCTTCATGCCATAATAAAACTTCATTGCTCCTTGTAATTGCAAATGGCCTGTATTTATACTTTTCCAGGTCTTTGAATGCTATACTAAATTCCTTACTCCAACTCCAACTGTGGTCGTAGTAGTTTGTTGCTTTGTTGGGTTGCGATATATTTTTATTCACATTCGTTTTCTTAAATGCCCATATTATGATTGTTCTGCCGCAAGTATAGCGAAGTGCACATATGTTTCCCCCCATCAACTCGAGTCTATCTTCACCTTTATGAAAATCAAAAGGTAGGGACATGGCGTGCTTGAACTTCTCATCCGCCAAATCATAGGCGAGAATCTTATAACGTGCTCCACGACATCTCTTGCCCACCCAGTTACATCTCTCGCCAATCCAATGAATCGCTCCATTGGCAAAGATGCCCGATTCACGAAGAAAGTAAGAAAGGTTTCGTTTTCCTCTCCACCCACGTTGAGAGCCAAGAGTATATACCTCCACATGTCCCTTCCACACATTGTTTAACTCAGTGTAACTGCATCTAACAACCTTATACTCATTTTTGGAAGGGAGGTATCCAAATCCGACTGATCTCCAACTCAAACCCGCTTCTTTACTTAAGCCTGGAAGACAAAGGAGTTCTCCGGTTACTGGATTGAAGATGCCACCAAATGGAGGAACACGGTTAAAGTTACGTTGAAAACAAACCAATCCGTTGCATGAACCAACCATGTGATGATAACAACGAAAATATGGGATGCGCAAATCGTATTTTCCACCGTCTAACTTTGCAAGTGTTTCCGTGGAGTAGTATTGCTCAGGATTTGCTTCGTACCCATCTCCATAGTAGAGCTGTACTTCTGATATATCATCATATTGGAGATTATGAACTTCTGCATAAGCGAACAAGAGACCGGTTTTATTTTTACCGATGAGATTTCTCCATGTATTGCACACTCGTTTGCATCGTAACTTGGGTTCAATAGATAAGCGAGAAAATATATTTTCTATGATTTCTGCGGGAAGGTTCTCCATCGATGATGATTCAACTTTCAAAAGTAGACCGACATAAATTAAACCCTAATCAATCACCATATTACTTCGCGGAGATCTTCAGTTTTCTCTCTGGACCTTAAAACCCTAACGAATTGCGCCTCAACTAGTGAAAACAAAACAAGTAATCCGCACCCAACCCACGGGTAATCATATGCGGGTTCTTTTTAAATGGGCCAAGCCCATAATCTTCAGTACTTATTACCTCGCCTCTTTTTCTCTACTGATTCTACAGTCTTTTTTTTTACAAAGAAAAGGGCAAATTGATTAAAAAAAGTGCCATAAGTGACAAATACAAAACACACCAAGGAGAGCTAGATGTTAAACATCACCAATCGCTGCCTCCCAGTTACAAATAAGAGGGCTTAAAGAGTACCCATCAAACAATTTAGTGTTCAAAGCCCAGTTAAAAATGGTACATTTTATAGCAATAATAAGCTGATTAAAATTTCTTCTTCTTCCGCCATATAATCTACCATTTTTTTCTTGCCAAATCATCCACCAAACTGCAAATGGAAGGTAACCCCAAAGTTTCTTCTTCATATTTCTACCTTTTTTGTTCGGCCATTCCCAAAGAGTAGCTTTTACACTTTCAGCAAATACCCAATCATTTCCAAAAGATGATAAGAAGTAGTTCCAAATCTTTGTAGTTTCCGAACAATGAAGAAAGAGATGCATATTTGTCTCTCGCGTCACATTACAAAACAAACAAATATCTGAATCCGTTTTCCCAGCTTTAAGTAGATAATCTAAAGTAGGAGCGCCTTTATAACAGAGGGTCCATACCAAAAAAGATACCTTCAATGGGATTTTTGGATTCCATAGTTGTTTATGGGGGAATAAAAGAAAACCCTCCACATCTAAAGAATTATAGCAATTAGCCACACTGAAATCCCCGCCGGTATCCCAAATTCTATCATCTTCTAAATCGGTGTTACGAATAATTGAATTAGGTTCACCAATGATCTGAAGGAGAGATATAATATCACCTAATTCCGACTCATTTAAATTCCTACATAAATCAAAGTTCCAAGCGTAATGTATAGAACAACATTCACTCACAGTAGTATCTTTTTTTCTAGAAAGTTTGAAAAGGGAGGGGAATGAAGTTTTCAAAGTGTCATTTTCTATCCATCTATCCTTCCAGAACATAACCTTGCTACCATCATTCAACTGGAACTTTGTATTCTTAGTTATATGATTCTTAGAGTTTAAAATGCATGACCATAAACTATGACCAACCGACTTAGAAGAATCATTAGGAAAAAAAGAGTTAGGGTTACCTCCAAATTTCACGTTCTTGTCGTATCTCTTGTCGTATATCGCGTTCGCCGGCATAGCCTTTTCAAGGGGTTACTCTGCCCAAAACTTGTAGAAGTAGGAAAAAAAAGAGTGGACACTGTTACCCTAAGTTTTAACTGAAAAATCAAACATGAAGAATGAGAAATCTTATGTATGGAAGCTGGCCCTGCAAGAGGTACTCAAGTGCTTGAACTTGAAGGAGAAAGAAAGAGAAGCTCTCCGTAGGGAGGTCCCCCAGAACCCAAAGGACATGGGATATGGGATATGGGACGCTTGTCTGGAAAGGAATCAACTTAATATTTCTTCTGTCTCCCGCCTGACACATTTTGACACGCAGTGATACCTGATTGGCTCAAAATCAATAGTTGTAGAAATAATTGCTTGCATTCAAACAAGCACGCGGGAAAAAGCAAGCGCATGGTTTGCCATGTTTCTGGAGTTGTGCACGCCTGAAAGCAGCATCTTTGAAAGATGAAGACTCAAATCCCACTAAGGCAGTGTTATTTTCTTTCATGAAGAATAATGTTCATTGGTTTGTTCAAGCAAAGTGGTTATAGCTTTTTGGCACAGTTATAAAGAGGTTAATATTAATATTACTGCTGATAAACTTGTTAAGAGGGGTGTACGGATGGGTAGAGGGGAGAAAATTGTGTATAGTGTGAGAAGCCAAGCTTTCTTGGTGGCTTAGAGTCTCCTTATTCTTATTTCAGATTTTGTTAGTTTGTGTTGTGTGGTTTAGCCTTTCCTGTTAGGCTAGACTTCGTTTTTCTCTCCTGTTTTTTTTTTGCTTGGCTCAGCCTGTTGAGCTAGGCTTTGGTTTTTTTCTTTTGTTTCCCTTTTGCTGTAATAAAGAACAATTTGATTAATCAAAAAAAGAAACGAAATTAGTATCATCATGTTAGACTTTTTTATGGTTTATCAACTAATCATGTTTAGTTTGATAAAACCAAATTAGTCTAATCTTAATCAAGTGTGTGTTTAATGTATAGATCATGTACAAAAGGCAAGACTTTTACTATTTTGTGGGGATTGTACATAAGGCTATAGTACATCAAGTTAATCCATTAAGTGGCATGCAAGTTTTTTATTTGAAGTTAAGGGATGTGTCTCCACCTCATGATGGTTGAGTAGGTGACACATGTCTATGCAGTTGGAGGTGGACTCCCTTCTAGCCTTATTTAAAGTAATTTCTGCCATTAGAAGTTTAAGGACATAGAAGTGGATAACAAAACCTTCCTTTGAAGCTATCTGTTTTAGGTACTAATTATTGTTGATTGTCTATTCTACACAGAGGAAAGTCAGGTATATCTAATCTACTATCTCCTTGTTTATTATGTGTTGGTTGTCTACTTTAATCCTATGTATTCAACAAGTTTAAGCATGAGGCAGTTGTATCTCAACATGATGAAGTTAAACTTAAATCATGTTTTCTCTATGCACTGATCATGTTGATGTTTGAAGATGTAGCACATGTAATCCTAAGCATAAGATGAATTATATATCAACATATGTCATAGCTAGTAATCATGATTATGTAAAGCATGCTTAGTAGTTTATCATGTGAATATTAAAGCATGATTAGAGGCTGATATTCTAACATTGGTATCAGAGCCATAGGTTTAAGTTGTGTTCTACATCTGATTTCATATACTTATTGTGTTTGACATGAAGTTTTCAGTATCTCACATGTTTAATCATGGTGTGTTGATGTTGAATCTGTTAGTACCATGAATAGGTTATTTGTTGCTCATGTGTTGGCCTGGAATGAAGTTGTAAAGTGTTATACGCAGCAGCAGTCCTTATGCATATTTGTTACTTGATAAGTGTTTCCAAAGTGATTACTTTGATAGGACACAAAGTGCATGTTTCTGTATGAAGAAGGACTACATATAGTTGCATTTTGGATCTCATTCTGTATGCATAAACCCAAAGGTTAATCATGCAGATGTTATCATTAATGGACATGATGATTTGTTCATATATAGTAAGTGATATTTCTAATGAACCCAAAGGTTTAACAGATCCTTTACTTAATTACTTTATATGAGTAGATTAGTCTTGAACTTCATTTTAGGGGACTTCGATAGGTAACAACTTTACCCAAAGGTGAAGTGACGACAATATCGAGTCTTATAAAGTTTATGCTTGCCTTAGTGCTTAAAGTTAAATAAAGAATTTTTGTTTTCTGTTTAGTTATGAACCCTTCGCAAGTTCAGATTGCTTTGGCTGGTATCGAGCCTTTAAGTGGCTCAAATTACTTAAAGTGGAAGTCGCAAGTCGATATAGTTCTAGGGTGTTGGAATTTCGATATAGCTTTACGGGAACCAGAACCGGCAGAAATTACAGATGAGTCCACAAATACTCAAAAGAAGGAATATCTCAAGTGGGAAAAAGCAAACAGAATAGCTATTCTAATCATTCGAGGGGCTATACCTAATGCTATCCGAGGAGGAATCCCTGTTAAAGACATGGCTACAGAACTGATTGAGGTGATTGAGAAGAATTTTATGGGGTCTACAAAGTCTTTGGTCAATACTCACTTAAGTCGGTTATCTCTAATAAAGTACGATGGGCAAAGCAGTATCAGAGAGCATATACTTGAAATGGCAGAACTGATCTATAAACTTCGTAACCTAGACATGTTTCTACCTGATGACTACATGGTGCAGCAAGCAATAAATTCTCTTCCAAAACAGTTTGAAGCGTTTAAGATCAACTACAACACTTGTGATAGGAAATGGGATTTGAATGAACTAATTACTCACTGTGTACAAGAATAAGATAGGCATCGACGTGAAACACCGGAGTATGCACATTCAACTGCACTAGGTTCAACTAAGAAGGCCTTCAAAGTATCAACATCAACAGGCAAAGCATCAACAGGAGCAGATAAAGAGGATGGTGTAGGAGAAGAAAAGCAAGGTTCACATAGCTCTTATACATGTTTCTTTTGTAAGAAGAAGGGTCATATCAAGAAGAACTGCTTGAAGTATCAACGATGGCTGAAAAAGGTCAAAACAGAAGTTGTCGAAAAGAAGTAACTAGTGGTTTAATAATCTAGCAAGTCTATGGTTGTGTGTTTTGGATGTGTTTTTTTGCTGTTTGCCTTGTGTTGTTTTTTGCTTGTGAAATATAGTAGGCAAACATGTTTCTGTTTGTAAATTAGTTCTATAAGGTTATTGTATGCATGTTAAGGTCATCCATATGCATGTTGTTAGCTCACTCATAATGTTGCATTGTAAAGTTCAGTGGGAGAAAAGTTCTTTTTGCTACTATGTACAATTCAGTGGGAGCATATATATATTATGTTTGCAATACAGTGTGTTTGTGCTAGCGTAATTTCCTTTAGTGAGATATGTTGGATCTCTTTCGAGACGATACAGTTAAATTCTCCAATAGTCTGACCAGTTTGGGTATAAGGTGAAACTCATTATCAGACATTGTAGGTAAGTTGGATCTCTTTGAGATCGAAAGTTGTCATGGTCATTAAGCATAAGGCTTAGCTTAATGTGAAACCTAAGTTTGTAGACATCCTGGAACTATGTATGCCCATAAATTTAGCTTAAGGATAATGGCCCGTCTATTATCGTGATTATGGAAATGGCCTGTGCATCCTATAAGTGGTGTTAGTGTCTCTATGGTCCAACAATAGCGTTCCATTTGATCTAAGCATTCAGTTATACATGATATTCTGCACATTGATTAAGATTCTCTATTTTCTAAAATGGGTGGCCACCTGCAGTCGTTTTTTTTGTTGTTTCTAATCCAAAAAGTCTTTTGCTAAATGTTTTAAATTAATAAAATGATTTGTTGCTTAACCAAGTGGGAGATGATAGACTTTTTTATGGTTTAGCAACTAATCATGTTTAGTTTGATAAAACCAAATTAGTCTAATCTTAATCAAGTGTGTGTTTAATGTTTAGATCATGTACTAAAGGAAAGACTTTTACTGTTTTGTGGGGATTGTACATAAGGCTATAGTACATCAAGTTAATCCATTAAGTGGCATGCAAGTTTTTTATTTGAAGTTAAGGGATGTGTCTCCACCTCATGATGGTTGAGTAGGTGACACATGTCTATGCAGTTGGAGGTGGACTCCCTTCTAACCTTATTTAAAGTAATTTCTGCCATTAGAATTTTAAGGACATAGAAGTGGATAAAAAACCTTCCTTTGAAGCTATCTGTTTTAGGTACTAACTATTGTTGATTGTCTATTCTACACAGAGGAAAGTCAGGTATATCTACTCTACTATCTCCTTGTTTATTATGTGTTGGTTGTCTACTTTAATCCTATGTATTCAGCAAGTTTAAGCATGAGGCAGTTGTATCTCAACATGATGAAGTTAAACTTAAAGCATGTTTTCTCTATGCACTGATCATGTTGATGTTTGAAGATGTAGCACATGTAATCCTAAGCATAAGATGAATTATATATCAGCATATGTCATAGCTAGTAATCATGATTATGTAAAGCATGCTTAGTAGTTTATCATGTGAATATTAAAGCATGATTAGAGGCTGATATTCTAACACATCAATCATAGAATACTTGAATTATTGATTAATCATGAAACTGTCATGAAGTTGGATCATGTAATTATGTTACATAAAGTATGAAGTAGAAAGTGCATCAGGAGATGATAAAAAATTGCATCTGTAGAGAAAAATGCACCAGGTAGTCATTCAAATGGGCCAAGGCCAAAAAAAAAAAAAATATTCTCAATTCGTATTTCACAGCCATGGGAAGAGGAGGAGGAGGTGGATGTGAAGAGAGCAAAAAATCTTCGGAAAAAAGAAATTACAAGAACCATACATTTACAACCGCAATGTGAAGAGAGCAAAAAAATCATAAATCATTAAGCATTTCAAGAATATTTTCCTGACGTTTCAATAAAACACAAAGTAGACTAATTTATAGAGCTTAATGGATAAACAGTAAAGCAAAAACATGTACATAGGATGGTAGTAAATGACATTTTATACTAATTAAGCAAAAGTGCTCACTTTTCTACGTCCTGCATGGCACTAGCAGAATTTCCTCTTTTTACGTTGTATCGATACCTTACTCTCTGAAATCTCATCATTATCCAAAGTCATACTATTACCAGAGCGTTCTGCTAGTTCTTTTATAGAAACAAGGGTATTCATGTGAGGAATTGCTTCAATCCATGAGAGTCTTTTACCTTCGCTATCCCAAAGCTTAGTTAGAGTTGATGTATCATTGTCGTAGCAATATAGTTTCCTATGTTCATCTTCATGCCATAATAAAACTTGATTGCTCATTGTAATTGCAAATGGCCTGTACTTATACTTCTCTGGGTCTGCGATTGCTATACTAAATTCCTCACTCCAACTACAATTGTGGTCGTAGTACTTTGTTTTTGTTACTATGGGTCGCAATATCCTTGTATGCTCAATTCTTCTTTTTTTGAATGCCCATATTATGATTGGTCCGCCGAAAATAAATTGAAGTGCACATAGGTTTCCCCCCATTAACACGGATCTACTATTCTCATTGAATTTTTTATAATCAAAAGGTAGTGATATGGCGTTCTTGAACTTTTCATCTGTTAGATCGTATATGACAATCTTATACACACGTGGTCTTGCTGGACACATATTTCCCATCCAATGACATCCCTTTCCAATCCAATGAATTGCTCCATTAACAAAGATGCTTGAGCCACAGAAACAGTAAGGTAGGTTTTGTTTTCCTCTCCACCCACTTTGAGAGCCAAGAGTATATAACTCCACATGTCCCTTCCAGTTCCAAAAATCGTTGAACTCAGTGTAACTGCATCTAACAACCTTATACTCATTTGTGGAAGCAAGGTATCCAAATCCAACTGATCGCCACCTCACACCCGCTTCTCTATGTAAGCTAAGAGAAAGGATTTCTCCAGTTACTGGATTGAAGATACCACCAAACGGAGGAACACGGTTAATGTCGCGTTGAAAACAAACCAACCCGTTGCAAGAACCAACCATGTGATGATAATAAGTAAAATGTGAACCTGGGATACACAAATCGTATTTCCCACCATCTAACTTTGCAAGTGTTTCGGTCGAGTAGTATTGCTCAATATTTTCTTCGTACTTATCTCCATAGTAGAGCTGTACATCTGTTTGATAGTCATATTGAATATTATAAATGTCCGCATACGCAAACAAGAGACCGATTTTACTTTTACCAAAGAGGTTTCTCCATGTCTTGCATACTCGCTTGCACTGTAAGGTGGGTTCAACAGATAAGCGAGAAAATATGTCTTCTATGATATCTATGGGAATGTTCTCCATTGAAGATGATTCAGCTTTCAAAAGCAAACCCTAATCAATCACCTTATTACATTGCAGAGGTCTTGAGTTTTCTTTCTTAAAACCCTAATGAATTGCGCCTTAAATAGTTAAAAGAATAGCAAGTAACCCGCACCCAACCCGCTGGTCATTATACGCGGGTTCTTTGGTCGGCAGTCATTTAAATGGGCCAAGCCCATGAACTTGTCTTTCAGTATTTATTACCTCGACTCTTTCTCTCTACTGATTTTACAGTCGAGGAGAAGGAAAACGAAGGTGAAGAAGAAGAAGACGACGACGACCAAATTGACGATCATAAAACCCTAATAACAAAAACTCTCAGAAATGAAAACCCTAGAAATAGAATGAGGTTCGCCTCTTCTTCTTCATCTTCGTTACAATCTATTATTATTGCAGCTGCTACTACTGACACTAAATTCGTTTCAATGTCTTCTGTTCGTGGCGGTTACGTACGTAAGAAACCCTAAATCAAATCTATTAATTTCTTTCTTCTTTCTTTATTTGAAATTGAAATCCTAAAAAATCGATTCTTAATTATTCTTTTTCTCACAGCCTAGAAGAGAATTTTGCTCTCCGTCTGAAAATCAAGAATCATTGCTTACTGAAGATTCACATTTGCGATCAGTTGAAGCTGCCAATAATGGATTCAGGCAGGGAAATGGACGGAATTTCCAAAATCAACATAACCGTAAACCACCGCCACAACAACCATTTCCGCGCCCTCCCCCACAATATCGACACCAGCAACCGACTCCTCCACCACATTATCGCCAACAGCAGCCGAATCGTCCACTGCATTATCGCCAACAGCAGCCGATTCCTCCACCGTTTTATGGTCAACAGCAGCCGAATAGGCCACATCACTATCGCCAACAGCAGACAATTCCTCCACCACATTATGGTCAACAGCAGCCGAATAGGCCACTGCATTATGGCCAACAGCGGCCAGTTACGCCTCCTGGCACCAAACAATGGGACTACAGGAAGTGGGAGTTAGCGGTGTCACAGCCACCACCTCAATGTGGTATATATTACTTTCTCTCCCTGTAATTAGTTAATGCAGAAACCTGTATAATCGTGCATACATTTGTGAAAAGCGGGATAATATTAGTACATTTAGTTTTGTTCATAAATATGATAGAGTTGAAATTTTCACTCCTATACTTGTTATGTTATTTAACATGGGGTGGTTTTCAACCAATTTTTATTTTGTATGTTTTGGGATGACCTTATATTAGTTTAACGGTTGGAGTGCAGAACGATTTGTAGTGCTTTCGTACAATATACTAGCCAACTACTTGGCTTTAGACCATCGAAGAGAGCTTTATCTTCACATACCATTCTATGTTTTGGACTGGGAGCGGCGAAAGAGAAATATACTTTTTGAGCTTGGATTATGGTCGGCTGACATTATGTGTCTTCAGGTATCAGTTTCTTGTGTTAGGGGTCGTGTTTGATTTGAATAAACTAAGGAGTCATGCTTGATTTGAATAAACTACTGTATCTTTCTTCTTTGCACTCTATGCGCCGAGTTTGATAGTCGTTTCTGTATCCACGATGTACCTCGAGTGTAACCATGCATGCTGTTTTTATAGCGTGCTTACGAGTATGGGTTAGGGTACATTTGCAGTTACGTATGTGTGGTTAATGCCTTCCCAAATAGATATATGTGTGTGTATGTGTTCAATGATCAATTCTTTCGGGGTTCTCACCCTGTGCTTCTTGCAAGTGCTGTCAAAGCTGTCATTATTAGCTTATTTTAGAGTCTGAACGAATGGCACTTCACTAGTTATAAATTACTTTTAGTAAAATGTTTCTTGACTATTCATACTTCAAAATTTGCGTTCGTGACTTGATTTCTTACTTTGTGTTCCTTATTCCCGCTTGCAGGAGGTCGATAGGTTCCAGGACTTAGAGAACGAGCTAAAGGTCCATGGGTATGAAGGAATCTGGAAGGTTGGTCATATGAAATTAGAATCCTCTTAAACAAACAAAAACAAACCATTGTTATGTCAAATAGTGTCATTTGTTCTTTGCATCATATTTCAGTTTCTTTATGCATTCAGGGTTGATTTGCTCAGCGATAGACACTGGTTTCTTTGTGTTCTTTCTGTTTTGTTATTTACAAACCAGCTGTGGTAATGCATGACCCGCAAGTGTGCTCTTCTTGCATATGAATTGAAAGAAAACTTCTTTGTGAATTTGCAGATGCGTACAGGACAAGCAATTGATGGATGTGCAATTTTTTGGCGCACAACGAGGTACCCCTTTCCTTTTGAATATTAATTGCTGTTTTCGCATGAAGCTGACCGCTATAATTGATCATATTCATCTTGGCTTTCGAATGATTGAAGTTATATCAAAAATAAACAAGCTGTCCTTGTTTCTATATTTTAAAATCTAAATGGCTGGCTTATCAGATACCTTCCGTCGAAATATAGGGGTAGAAGAGAGCTTATCAGAGAATTCCAGCAATAAATTGAATCTCACTGATGTTCACTTCCGTTGACTTTAATATTTTGTATGATCAGATTCAAATTGCGGTATGAAGAATCCATAGAGTTCAGAAACCTCGGACTTCGTGATAACGTTGCACAAGTTTGTGTTCTCGAGGTATGACATGTTGAACTCTGAGTTTGACCCCAAAGTTTGTCCGTTCTGAATTCCTTTTCTGTGTCGCATTCACATAACATATTACTTTGTTTTTTCTCCACTAGTCAAGGAACCAAAACTCCACTGACAAGGTGTCTACGGATTCGCCTACAAGGTATAGTTCTTCTGAAATAATTTCATATGATAATGAAATTCGTTCTATGGTTCTACTGCAATGACAGTCTTCTTTTATCACAACGTGGAATGAAGAACTAGGCAAACTGAGATTAATTTCCTTGACAAAATGTATCTATCTGGGATGTAATTGCTATTTCAGCACGACTATTTGTACGTAGCAAACTGTGCTGATAGGAAGGATTCAGTAGTTAATAATTCAGGCACATGAAAGTCTTTTTGTCAATGTTTTTAGACTTGGATGTTGGACAGTCGTAATGTTATAGCCTGGCCTATGTTTGGAGTCTTTGTTGCACTTGTGAGGTGTCCTATGTTATATACCCCAGATACTCACTAAACCTCCATGTCCACTTACAAGATAAAACTGTTACTTTTGCAGTACGAGTGATGCTAATCTAGTCGTCGTATGTAATATTCACGTGCTGTTCAACCCTAAAAGAGGAGAGATTAAGCTGGGACAGGTATGCAACCTTTGGGGTTTCTTGTACAAACTAAGGTTTCATGTGCAACTGTGCATTTGTACGTACATTTCAAAGTTGAAACTGTTGTATTAGTACATAGGTATAAGGCACAAATGATTGAACTTGAACCTATCTCACTCCTTTGCAGTATACATAAGGGTGCTCAGTAACTTCGTCACACCTGGGCATTTTCTTTCATTCATTCCTCTATGTAATTTTGCTTCCCTGAAGATGCATTTCAGCTCTTCAGATGTTTCTTGAGCTTCTAAAGATTGTATTTCTGACGTGTACAACAGGTTAGAGTGCTCCTAGAAAGGGCTCATGCTGTTTCAAAGCTCTGGAGGGATGCTCCAGTGGTTCTTTGTGGGGATTTCAACTGTACCCCAAAGGTAAATCAGTTTATGCTGGTTTTCATTTGTTGGCAAATGTTTGTTTTACCTGTTTCACACAAAAACTGGGTTAGTAACTTCGAGTTTAAATAACAATTGTTTTTATCTTCTATTGAATCAGAGTCCACTGTACAACTTAATACTAGACCAGAAGGTATGCTTTGATTCACTTATTAATATTGCTTGAAATATTTTGCAACATGCATAACATGTCTTTTGTGATATTTATGTTCCGATGTTCAAATTTGCAGTTAAATTTGGATGGGCTCGCTAGAAATCAGGTATCTGGACAAACTACTGCAGAAATATCTGGACCAAAGCGAAATTATCCTAACTCAGGAAACGATTTGCCTAGGTGAGTATCTTACAAACCTTATGACTTGTTTCCCTCACGAGCCCCAAATCTCAGAAGCCTTTTTATTTTCAATGTAGGGCTCAGTCTCATGATGGTACAGTCAGAACTTCAATGCTGGTTAACGAGAAGGTGGATAGTAATGAACTACCAAACATGCATGACCAGAACAAGCCACGCGACGAAGTAGATAATTCTTTTTTGGCGGAAAACGTAGCAAAGCCTCAGAGTACATGTGAGATGGTAAATGCACCCATGGAATCAGGATCTGATGTGCAATACAGAAATGAAAACAGCGGGGCTTACGATGTAATTATAATGGAGGAAGAAGTACTAGATAATTCTAAGGATCAGTTTATCTCAGCTCACAGTGTCCCACTTGAACAGATAAAGAAAAGTCCAAATGGCAATCCCGAGGAAGGTGTGCCACTTGTTGATCTCGAGAATAATGGGGTTCAAGAGGTATCCTCGCTTATACCTTCTTATAATGATGATGACGTTTGTCTGGAGATCATGTCTGAAAATGTGAAAAGGCCATGCCGTACTCAGGGGGCCTCATATGAATGTTCTCAGCCAAGCTTATCTTCAAGTAATCCATTGCTTGAAACTACACAGCAAAATTCTGTTTGCAGTGATATGGACAAGAGAGCTCTTGAAACAGTAGAAGGGATTAATCCCTCAACTTCGTCTGAAGGTACATATCATGTCAAGATCTCTGCTTCATCTACTAGTATTGACCTAAGCGTGGATCATACCATGTCAGTTAGCGAGTCTGGTGAAGATAGAGAGGAAGTAGATCAAGAGGATGCGACTACATTTTCATCTGAAAGATGCCAGACTGATGCCACTATGTTGGATGTTGATGTCTGTGATAGTAAATTCTTAAAGCACGAGTCTGCAGAAACAGATCAATCCGCTGAAAAACTTTCAGAGACTGCACACATTTCTGATCTGACACCACCATGTTCTGATGTCCCAATTGATTTCTCTACATCTATTAGTTCTGACCCTGCAACCGCAAGGAGGTACACTTATGACCCATCTTCGTGGACTCCGATGGATATAGAAACAGCAACAGGAAACGCGGACTGCACCCTTTTAGAAAGTCCTCTTAAATTAAAAAGCTCGTATACAGAAGTTGAGGTTGGTCATTCAATAGCCTTTAAGCTCACATCCCATTCTTTTGGTCTGGACTGATGCACTGTTCATTTAAATTCAAATCATGTGAACTTCACTAAGAATTGTTGTTTTTCTATTTCTTAGTTATATACTGAGCTTTATGTACTCATCCACCAGGATTATTCTGGGACTAGAGATTCAGAGAGCAAGGAACCTCAAGTGACCAGTTACCACAGACGATTTGCGGGGACTGTTGACTACATATGGTATGTAACATCTTAGGTGTTATTTGTATCTTTCTATTTTATTCAAATCAAATTGAATTTCCTGTGTAGAAGATTGAATCAATTGGTCCCCTAAGCACTTTTGTTTTCTGAACCCTCGGTACCTTTGTGCTGTGTCTTTTATAACATTAAGAAGATGCTAAATTAGCCATAAGAAATATAAAGGGTTTCAAGATTGGCGTAACATATACTTATGATCTTCATATGGTTTTGGTCGGTTGGTTGACTTATTGCCTAAATTGATCTTCATTCAGGCATTCAGAAGATCTACAGACAGTCAAGGTTCTCGATACAATACCTAAGCAGGCTCTTCAAAACTGGAGTCTTGGATTCCCAACAAAGGTATATCATTGTTTCTTGTTTTTTTTGTACATATGGGTACCATCCTTGTTCCACAACCATTTCCTACTTGCAGAATATATATACATTTTCAGAAACTTCAAATGTTTGACCATTGCCCTAAAGTTCCATAGTTCTGACGAAACTTTGCATTTTTTCCAAACACACTGGTGGCACTCACAAGTTAATGGGTCCTTGATGTGTAGAATGTATTTTTATGGGTTTCCTTTCTCTTTTTCCAGAAATGGGGCAGCGATCATCTCGCACTGGCTTCTCAATTGGCATTCAAGAAAGACACGTGATGTTTGATGTCTTCACTAGTTGTAAGTAGGGGGTTAATTCTTAAACAGACACCAGATTCACTCTCTGTATATACAAAAGCTGTTGGTTTAGTTAGTTGATTAAAGTAAATCAAATAGTTCTTATAACTTTAGGCATGTTAACAGTTACATCTGACTTTTCCATGACGGATTGGAAATTTAGTGAAATTAAACTTGAATTCAAGTGTGTGTGTCCTGTCAACTGTGGTTAGATTGAACAACTTATTTGTTATCTGTATATCAGATTAGATTGCTGTGAACTGATTACTCCATTAAATCACAAGTTTAATGCTATGCTACTACAGCTGGTAAATTTTGTTTCTTTCCTTTCTTTCAAGGAATATACTGCTAAAGATCTTGTCTCTCAGAGTCATAGTTAACAAAAACTCAATGGACTCGTCTGAATCTGACTCGTCACATCTGACTACATATAACAAGTTGAAAGCTTTTGAATCCAGCTAGATATGTGGCAAATTATATCTGACTCGATTAAATGCTTCTCAGTCAGATTATGATAGCCAGTCGATAGTCATCTAAAATTTTTCATGAACCAAACCATCTAACTCTGGGCGCAGAGTTTTTCTCCTTATCTTGCTCGGGGCGAGTCAGATTCTAAGTTAGATCTGAGTCAGATTCCGAGGGGGCACAATCTGACTCCGAGTTACGTGTAAGCACACTAGTCTACTTATCCACGTGGGTCCATATCAGCGCTATGAACATTTGTTCAGGTTCTTCTTAGTAAGTTCAATCAGACGAAATTCCCATTTTTCACAGCTTTTGTTTGTTCAGAGAAGATGACGGCGATGGCGTTAGCTCCTTCCTCATCCTCGTTATCATCTTCTCATGAACCCTATACCACCTCCTTGTACAAATCAAAGCAATTTAATTGCAGTAAATTTCTCCATCACAGCAGCTTCTGCGTCAAGAAGAATCGGATTTGTAGTAATAATCGTTTCAGAGCTTCTTCTGCTGCTGATGTTCCAGACTTTCTTTCTACTGATTGGTATTTAATATCTAATTTCTAGTTAAAGTTTCTTAGAATTTACTGGAATCTGAAATGAATCGAAACCTTAATCTAATTCAAATTAGCATTAGATTCAGTAGAAGTGATATGATATCCATATTTGAAATTGCCAATTGATTACTCTAGTATGGTTTTCTATTGCAGGCTTGAGTCAAGGAGGAAAAAACCTTTTGGTCCTAAATTGAATGTAATTATTTATCCTGTTGAATATGTTGTTTTTTTGTTCTTAATTCTGGATTACTTGTTAGTAAAAAACCTGTTTTATCAATCATCTCTACTTTAATCTCTTGATTTAGTTTAGTGCAGAAGACGCTGTGCAATGCCAACTTGATGCACTAAAACACAATGACCAGTCCAGGCAAGATTATGGAGTGGAAGTCATGTATAGGGTAATATATCTGTTCATTCATTTCTACGTATATACTGAATTTCAACTTCAATTTGTGTTTTATTTCTTTGATTTGTTTCTTCGAATAAAGAAATTACTAAACAAATTCATTTCTATGTATATACTGAATCCCAACTGAAGAATGATTTTATTCTCTATTGGCATGATAGTTTGCGGGGTTTGATCCGTTTGAGAGATCGACGTATTTTGGGCCCTTCTTCGATCTAGGACAGGTAAGTTGGTATTTACTTGCGCTTTTGGATCAAATTGAAATTACAGTCTGAGAAAGTGAGTTTATGTTGAATGTTATCCTTTAAATGTAGTTTGAACGATTTAGGAGGATTTTCCACCACTCTACTTACCGGGTTCTTCTCGGTCATAAGGAAAGGGAGATTTTGAGCAGTCTATGGGTGGAAGAGGTATACCCCAAGTTTTTCTCTGGCAAAACACTACCATACATAGTAAAAGAATTACGAGTAATTCAAGTTTGTCCATGTATTAGTATGTGTGCTCGTCTAATTTTGCTTCTTTGGTCTTCATCCACTTGGAATAGAACCGTTTCAAACAGAGAGTTTGGATAAGAGGAGCTCGTCCAGAAGAAGAAGAGATATTCCAATTTACAATGGTTCAGGTATCTCAGCTATCACAATTTACGACTCTCTCCCACACACACACACGATTGGCTTCTCCAAACGCGTGAGAGACTTGAACGAATTCAAAAGCCTCGACCCTCAACTTACACACCTTGTTTCATACTTTCCATGTAAGCCACAGAGGCTTCCGGTTAGCATCATTAAGGTACTCAGGTCCTAGTAACACCATGAGTCAGGGCCATATGAAACCCTGCAACACTCTTAAGTAGCTCACGAGTGATGGACTTGCGGAGGCTACCCAACTGTAACAACAGCTTAATATTTCTAAAAATAGCTCCATACCCAGCTGAATGATCATCGAAAGAAAGAGCCATCCAATTTGAAATGACCATCCACTAGAGGTGGTTCCTAAGGCAGAAGTGGGAAACTCTGGGTACAAATGTGAATATTCCATATCAGAGCAGTATGTCTACGTGAATCAGAGTCTGAAAACCTCGAAAACCTCTCCGTCTCACACACCCACGCACACAAAAAACATATGTTTAACCTATGAAGATCTGAATTCTAACCCTTGTTCTTGTCTTTTTAACTTGTGGGCTACTTACAGAGAGTTGGTGGATCTTGGGATGGTTATTGGCTGACAGAGAGCCTACTTCACGACAGAGATGGTTTTTCCGGAGGTGTTGCTTATTGATTTGATGAAATCTTATGCATTACCGCTGGGTGTTGGAGTCGTAAAGAGGTGAACCTCACATGTATAAATATACGTTTTGTAAATGATATTAGTACTATGTATCAAAAAAATAAATAAAAAAAATGAAATTATTATTAGTAGGTGTATGCATAGTAAAGCCTCAGCTACATATTGTTTAGAACTGGCTATAGAAAATAACTAAAGTTTGTTTGGGTTACTACTGGTAAGATCCCTAGTTCTCCCTTTTCTGAAAAGTTATTGAGTATAATGATTCTTCGCAATCTCATCCCAATAGGCAAAGCTTTTCTTCCCTAAATCCCTTTTGGGTCCAGTACGTTGACAGATTATATACAAACGATTGAAATAAAGCAGTGAAAACTAATGTGTATGGAAAGTACGTACATTGAAGCTCGAAAATAAGAGAAACATACAACAAACACATTGAAAGCCCGTGACATCCAGGTTTTCCAAGTAAGACACAAAGCAACCGAGGTGTACTAACGAATGTTAAAAAGTGGAGCACAACACAGAAAGCAAACTAAACAGACCCATGCACATAAAGGAACGATAACAAAAACAATAATTACAAAATATTTGACTGCATTACCAAATTCATCACTACCGAGTGGGGTGGATAGCCAAACTTTATCCTTCACTGACGTTCCCTGATCATTGACCGTCACGTTAGCTTGTAATCTCATTTGATATGTATTTGCCTTTGGCATGTCTGAATACCAAGTGGAAGACCTAAATTTCGTTTCTAAAGTGATTCCGTATATTTCCGTACTTCCATTTGTGACGTCAACTCTAGCAGCATCCTCCCAATCTAGCCTACTAGGAAAAACAAAAGCTTCATTTTCTATAACAAACTTGGGTATAGAAATGTTTCCAATCGGTAGACTTAATCTATTACAGTGATAATGAATGGTCATGTTAACGGACTCACAGTAAATCTTCCCGTACATATACATGTTCTTGAATATGAGATTGAAAAACATAATACCATTGATAACTTGGGTTTCATTTGAGGCTTTGTCGATGGCAAGAACGTTTAGTTTTTCAACGTAACATGCAGGCTGAACTGCACCGTTCCAATTCGAGATGAGAGAGAGAGCTACAATTAGGCTCACCATAAGGCTGATCGTACCCCTGCGCAGGATAGTATTTCTTGCCCATAAAGAACCAATCTGTGTTGATTGAACATTTTGTGCCTCAAGAAGAGGGATGGTTTCGGTTTCATTCATTGGTTTTGACTTGATGAAGTTTTGTGTCTGATGAAAATGAGGAAGTGTTCTTCTTGTAAATATAAGATATTGATTTTAAAGAGGGGGGAAATGTATTTAATGAGTCTTTGTTTATCAAAATCTTTTATAAAAGTATTTATTTATTGTAAGAGACAACATACGACTTTTTAGAGGCAAAAAGAATCATTACACCAAGTCTCATGTGATGTGCGTATGTTAATAGCCAATTAGATTATTATTATAATTATTTACTTTTTTGAAGTATAGATCATGTAATATGGTTGGCATTTATCTTGGATCTACCACAACTTATATTATCTACCTTTAGAGCGTTCACAATGGACGAGTAAAAGGTGGAGTACAACCATATTTGGTCAAAAATTGAATCACACTGGACTTGGTCGAAAATTGAATCACAGTGGATAAAAGCATAACCATATTTGGTTGGTGAGACTTGTGAGAGAATATGTTTCGGAATAAATTTGTGTTGAATCAACCCCAATCAATTACTCCACCAATTGCTCATCCAATTACTCCACCAATCACTCACTCCAATTACTCCACCAATCACTCACTCCAATCACTCCACCAATTACACCAATTACTAAATTATTTTGTAAATGTAAATTTAACTATAAATACCTCCTAAGTTTGGAGATGAATACAATAGATTCTGAGTTGAACCTTAAGTTTAACAGTTTAACATGGTATCAGAGCTCCATGGTGAGTTGAGTGCTTCTTAGTAGTGAGTGCTTCGTTACTTCGATTGATCCTTCTTCCGCTGGCTTAAGGTTCTTGTCTTTCTTTATACACTTATTGAAACAAGTAAGTTGTACTACCGATTTTATGATAAACTTGTTATGCTAAGTTTATGATTGTTCTTTTTAAATCCTACTTAATCTTGTTAATCCATTTATCTTGGACTAAGTAAGTTGTACTGCTGTTTTTTGTTTCTTACAAAAAGTTATCATCTTTGACCAAGATCTTGTTTTTCTCATAAAGAATCAACTTTTACACCTTGTTATTGTTTGGTGTTGTTTTATAAACAAACCCCTGTTAAGTTTGTTTTTTATTTTTGGTTGATTTGTCAAACTTAATTTCTCTGTGCAAGAGAGAAAACTTGATTTTGAATTTGAATTCTTACCGTTTTTACCCTTATAAGACTTATTCTTCCTATTTCAATTACTCATATTTTTAGATGCTAGTTAGTATCTAGCCGGTTTGTTTTTTCGAACCCCATAAACAGTTGTGCACACAATCCGTTTCATTCGTATCCTTTTAGTCTCATTTGTAAAGAAAAAAAAATGATATTCGTTCAAGAAAAATCGATATGGCCTTACTTGCTACAAATTCAGAAAAAGATCATGGTTGGGTACTTGATTCCGGTGCCAATAATCACATGACATTTGAAGCATCTCTTTTGGAGAATGTATGTAAACCCGAATGATCAACGGTTTATAATGCCAATGGAGTTTCATGTCCGGTTACTGCAGCTGGGAGAGTGAAGTTGAATTCTTTTTTGACTTTGGAACATACTTTGTTGATTCCTTCTCTTTCTAATAATCTTTTGTCCGTAACACAAGTGACTGCACAATTAAATTGCGTAGTATTAATCTATTCGACCTTTTGTTTTCTTCAAGATCTTAGTAATGGGAAGATAATTAGGCGTGGTACTAAAAAAGGAGGGTTATATTACATAGATGATGTGTGTGAAGGACGATCTTTGTCGGACAAGGGGTCCTCTCATGCAAATGAAGATCAAATTCTATTGTGGCATCACCGGTTGGGTCATGTTTCTTTTGGTTATTTACAACACTTATTTCCAACTTTATTTTTAACCTGCAAGCCTTCTGATTTCAGTTGCGAAACTTGCATCTTAGAAAAGAGTCACCGTGCGACTTACCCTGATAGTTTTAGCAGAAGATTAATTCCTTTTGATTTGGTTCATTATGATATTTGGGAGCCTTGCCGGATTACAAGTAATTCAGGATTCCGTTGGTTTGTTCTATTTGTCGATGATTGCACGGGTATGACTTGGCTTTATTTGATGAAAAATAAAAGTGATGTAGCTGGTATTTTCAAATCTTTTCATGTGATGATTCAAACACAATTTTCCACCACTCTAAAGGTTCTTCGTTCTGATAATGGTGGTGAATATGTTAATGAAGTGTTACAAGGTTATTTCCAGTAACATGGTTTAATTCATGAGACTACTTGTCCTTCTACGCCACAACAAAATGGTGTTGCGGAGTGGAAGAACATGCAATTACTTGAGATTACTAGAGCTTGTTTGATTGGAGCAAACATGAGGCCACATTTCTGGGAATAAGCTATCACTAATGCAGTGTATCTTCTTAATCGTGTACCGACTAGTGTTTTGAAATTTCAAACACCCTTGGATAAATTGGCTTAGTTTATGACGATTCCTTCTCAGCTTAAACTCCCTCCACGAGTGTTTGGATGTACCATTTATGTTCACATACAAAAACATTTGCGTACCAAGATGGACCCATGTGCATTAAAGTGTGTTTTCGTTGGTTATCATCCGTACCAAAAGGGTTACAAGTGTTATCATACTTCTACTCGTAAATTTTATGTTAGCATGGATGTTACCTTCTCCGAGCACGAGAAGTTTTATTCAACATATGAATCCAGTCCTCCTCTTCAGGGAGAGAGTCAAATTGAAGAGTTGAATTGGATTGATTTATTTCCAACTAATAGTGAGATAAATCTTCCGGCCAATGAAGAAATTTCAAGTAACACTCCTAGTTCTACTGATATTGGTGAGATCACGATGACACCCACTGAAACAGTTCAAGAGGTCGAAACTCATGTGATTGAAGTTCACGTCCTTTCTTCACCAGTAGTACCTACAACGAATTATCCTTTTGCTGAAACTCATGTGATTGAAGTCCCCGTCGTTTCTTCACCTTTAGTACCTAGAACGAGTTATCCTCTTGATGAAACTACCGAGGTGAAACCAAATCCTTCGATTAATACTGATAATACTTGTGAGTTACTTGAAACTGTTAAGTACCAATTACCACAAAGAAGTAATCGTGGAGTTCCACCGGATCGTTTTTCACCTGAAGCAATTAGGAAGGTGAAATATCCCATTGCAAACTACATGTCTACTCATAGATTATCAGAAGCTGGAAAAGCATTTGTCAATCATATGGAAGATGATACCATTCCTAAAAACGTACAAGAAGCTTTACGTGATCCAAAATGGGCTGATTCGATGAAAAAGGAGATGGTAGCGCTGGAAGAAAATAATACATGGGAAATAGTAGCGTTACCAGAAGGAAAGAAACCAGTTGGTTGCAGGTGGGTATATGCTATCAAGAATAATCCAGATGGCTCTATTGACAGGTACAAAGCAAGATTTGTGGCGAAAGGGTTTACCCAGACTTATGGTATTGATTATCAGGAGACGTTTGCTCATGTTGCAAAAATCAACACTATTCGAGTATTATTATCCTTGGCAGCAAATCTAGGCTGGCCCCTGCAACAATATGATGTAAAAAATGCTTTTTTACATGGTGATTTACAAGAAGAAGTATACATGTCATTACCTCCAGTTTATAGTACTCCGAACGATGCTAACATGGTTTGTAAGCTAAAGAAGGCCTTATATGGTTTGAAGCAGTCTCCCAGAGCTTGGTTTGGGAGATTTCGTCTAGCAATGAAGAAATTTGGGTATACACAGAGTAACACTGATCATACCTTGTTCCTAAAAAGAGTTGGTGAAAAGTTAACGGCACTTATTATCTATGTGGATGATATGGTGGTAACAGGAAATGATCCTGAAGAGCTGAGTAATCTAAAGAGTTTTTTGTATTCTGAGTTTGATATGAAGGATGTGGGTGGACTTAAATACTTTCTTGGCATTGAAGTTTTACGATCTGAAAATGGAATTTTCTTGTCTCAGCAAAAATATGTGATTGACTTGTTGAAGGAAACAAAGTATCTTTGGGTTGTGAGCAGATTGGGTCTCCTATGGAACAAAATCATGGTCTTGAAGAGTGTTCTGATCAAGTACCAGATGACAAGGGGCAATACCAGAGGTTAGTTGGCCGTTTGATTTATCTTTCTCATACAAGACCTGACATTGCATATGTTGTAAGTGTTGTAAGCATATTTATGCATAATCCAGGTCAACAACACATGAATGCAGTAATAAGGATACTGAGATATTTGAAGTCCGCACCAGGCAGAGGGTTGATGTTTTCAAAACATGTACATCTCAATGTATCAGGTTACACCGACTCAGACTGGGGAGGCAAAGGCGATAGGAGAGCAATGGTAAAAGGCATTTGTGAATTTTTATGGTTGAAAAGGCTTATGGGAGAGCTTGGTTTTCCATCTGAAAAACCTATGAAGTTGTTTTGTGATAATCAGTCAGCAATCAAAATTGCAGAGAATCCGGTACAACATGATCGAACGAAGCATGTGGAAATTGATAGGAACTTCATCTATGAGAAACTTGAAGAAAACATTATTGAAGTACCATATGTCCGAACAACACAACAACTGGTAGATATTCTGACTAAGGCCGTATCAAATAATATATTTAATGATTCACTTGTCAAGTTGGGCATCTGTGACATATATGCACCACCTTGAGGGAGAGTGTTGAAACAACCCCAATCAATTACTCCACCAATTGCTCATCCAATTACTCCACCAATTTCTCATCCAATCACTCACTCCAATCACTCACTCCAATCACTCCACCAATTACACCAATCACTCACTCCAATCACTCCACCAATTACACCAATTACTAAATTATTTTGTAAATGTAAATTTAACTATAAATACCTCCTAAGTTTGGAGATGAATACAATAGATTCTGAGTTGAACCTTAAGTTTAACAGTTTAACAATTTGGTCTTTAGTTTGGAGTAAAACTGATTATAGTGGAGTGGACAATTAAACTACGTTTAATATGGCGTGTAAATTGCATCTGCGTTTGAAATGAGGCGTAACTTTAAAATACGTTTGAAGAACAGGCGCAGCTTAAAAGCTCGCTCCAGACGGGCGCAATTTAAAAATTCGCCCCATCATGCGCAACTTAAATGTTCGCCCCATTGACCACTTGTTCACCAGGAGCAACTTAAATGTTGGCCCCATTAACCACATATTCAATGAGTCATTGTAATAACTAGTAAATTTGAAATCGTCACATCAGGCGGTGATTCTATCTGCGCATGTCACACAAGCGCAACTTTATGCTTCCGTCCAGTAACAAACGTAAATTAAAACTCCGCCCTATATTAGACGTAAATTTAAAATACTCCCCACTGGAGCGTTGAATTGTACGTCATCTCGGATGCTAGACATAGAGCAAAATTATGCTCGATTTCAGGCGCAAATTAAAATTACGTTTGACCAAATTTTAGTCCACTATCGTAGCGAGCAGCCCCAAGTATAACCAAATTTTTTTAGTTGTTAGTTTAGTTATAGTATGTCGCATGATTGTGGACACTCTTAGATCGACACTGGTTATTAGTCTGTATCGCACTGATGTATGGAAGTGCAATCTTGAGACTCTTGGCGTCCTTACATTATTGGTGTGTGGGCAGAAAATCACGTCCCCACGTATAAGCATTGCTAGGAACAAATATAAGGGAGCCAACTTCGTGATAAACACATAATATGTTCTCTAATTAGCTGCATTTTTCTCATTTTCGAGATATTTATCCACTCATGAGATCATGACACGTGGAAAGCATTAAAAGGTAATCTACGGTCAAGTTTTAGTTGAGCATTTAATGAGCGAGCAGAACGGTCAGATTTGCACGCAATAGTCTGACGGGGCAGGTGGCGTGATGTAATATGATGAGGTGGAGAATGAAAGTAACGGCTTAGCAAAAACCATCAAGCGAGGATACCAGCCAGCGAAGATAACCTCTTTAGCAAGAAATCTACAGCATCATGGCGAGCGTGCAAGATGAGATCTCATTGATTGTTGAAATTTCCCTATAAAATTAATCGTAATTAAACAGTGTAAAGAACGTTGATAACAAACTATGAGCAAACTAGAGTTGAGCTGAGAACTTTTAATCGTCATCTATACACAATGAAATCATCATGTGGATGTAGCTTTTTACACCGAACCACGTAAATCGATTGTGTCCCTTACTATTCTTACTTGATAGAGAACTTTGACCTAAAATTACTAATGAGTTTGGATCCTTAGGAACTGTATTTTGGAACATGAAAGTGGCGATCTTCTGGAGACGTTGACCAAAGTCAAGCTTCTATTTTTTCAGTCAGTTCTTGGGATTTCCTCCTCAATTTCTCTGATTTATGCTTGGATCGAACTTCATGATGGATGTTGGATAGTAAGTGATCTCTTATTTCACTCTATATCTTTGATTATGGCTATTTCTATGCAATCTGGGTTTGAAACGAACTTGGGAGGTGGTGATAGATTTCCTGCAAAAACTAATAATTGAATTGGCTTGGATAATATCTTTAAGTGATCTGAGTTTTTATAATTTGAGAAGGATGTGGAGATCCACGATATGATTTGAAACTGTAGCTCTGTATATCTCTGAAAGATCCGTAGTCCAGTAATAGCTAAGTCTTTTTATAGAAATAATAGTTCTGCTTCCTTTGTTAATTCACTTGGGAGTTCCGAAGTCCTATGATTGTGTCTTTTAATTTTTTTGGCCTATGATTACTGAAAGATCAAAGGCAAGAACTTTAAGAATGCTTTCAAATCGTCAATCAAGGGAAGGTGAAACACATACGGCTAATGAAGGAGATGAAGGATTTATTGCCGGTACAAAGGATCCGGAGAATATAATTTTTCAGTTGGAGCGCAAGACTTTTACCATCGGAATAGAATACTACAGAAACATAAAATCCGTGAAAATTACGGAACATGGAAGCAGAGGCTATCGAGCTTGGCTTGCATTTCAACCTCAGATGATCGTTTGGTTGCATCAGGTGGTGGAAGTTATTCTGCAGAAGAAATTAGAGGAAGACAAATGGAATGAGAGAATAGGAGATGATGTCTACTTAGCTCAAATCCAAAACAATAAGGAAGGAATGTATTTGAGAGTCTCAAGATTCAGACAAAGTATCAAAGGCAAGACTTTTAGTTTATGCTTCCCTTGTGGTGAAAGCTATCAATGTTGGAACAGCCTTGCTCAAGTCCTGAAGAATTTTATACCACAACGAAGTAATGAAAGGAGTAGTTCAATTGGAAGTTTGTAGTCTATTGGTGAATACCCGGAGCTGCTGCAACAGGAGGAAATGAAAGGAGTAGTTAAAGTGTCGAAAAACATTGGTTGGGGGAAGATAGCTACTCTAATCAAAAGGAAGCTTGGTTGGAATAGGTTTTTTAGGCTGGATGAAGCAAAGAAACTGACGGCTCTGGTGCAGTTGGAGGATGTGGAGTGGAGAAGATTGTGGAGGCCAGTTATTTGGGAGGAGAATGGGCTAATCATCAAAATATACCAATGGCAGGGTGAAGAATTCATCAAATTTCCGTGCTCCAATCTTTCTAGTGACGGTGCGAAGAAAGGGAATAATAAAAGCAACAAAGATACAACCAACCAGAATGAAAGAGCGGATTTAATAATTCCTATGGAGAAGCTAAACAAACCAGAACAATGGCTCAATATAAGGGGCCTTCCATTGAAACTTTGGAGTGAGTACAACTTCAGGGAGATAGCTGAACAGTTGGGAGGATTGTCATCAATCTTAATCGAGACTTTGAGAGTCTCCAATGACACCAGGATGAATTATTTCAGGATCTCAGTTGGAGGTGACCTTAAAAAGGTTCCAACGGTGATTTTGAGGGAGATTGAAGGAGTCTGAAAATCACGAATCAAGAATCTACTGATTGGTATTTAATATCTAATTGCTAGTTAATGTTTCTTAGAATTTACTGGAATCTGAAATGAATCGAAACCTTAATCTAATTCAAATTAGCATTAGATTCAGTAGAAGTGATATGATATCCATATTTGAAATTGCCAATTGATTACTCTAGTATGGTTTTCTATTGCAGGCTTGAGTCAAGGAGGAAAAAACCTTTTGGTCCTAAATTGAATGTAATTATTTATCCTGTTGAATATATGTTGTTTTTTTGTTCTTAATTTTGGATTACTTGTTAGTAAAAAACCTGTTTTATCAATCATCTCTACTTTAATCTCTTGATTTAGTTTAGTGCAGAAGACGCTGTGCAATGCCAACTTGATGCACTAAAACACAATGACCAGTCCAGGCAAGATTATGGAGTGGAAGTCATGTATAGGGTAATATATCTGTTCATTCATTTCTACGTATATACTGAATTTCAACTTCAATTTGTGTTTTATTTCTTTGATTTGTTTCTTCGAATAAAGAAATTACTAAACAAATTCATTTCTATGTATATACTGAATCCCAACTGAAGAATGCTTTTATTCTCTATTGGCATGATAGTTTGCGGGGTTTGATCCGTTTGAGAGATCGACGTATTTTGGGCCCTTCTTCGATCTAGGACAGGTAAGTTGGTATTTACTTGCGCTTTTGGATCAAATTGAAATTACAGTCTGAGAAAGTGAGTTTATGTTGGATGTTATCCTTTAAATGTAGTTTGAACGATTTAGGAGGATTTTCCACCACTCTACCTACCGGGTTCTTCTCGGTCATAAGGAAAGGGAGATTTTGAGCAGTCTATGGGTGGAAGAGGTATGCGCCAAGTTTTTCACTTGCAATACACTGCCGTACATAGTTTAGAATGAGAGTACTTCGAGTTTGTCCATGTGTTACTATGCATGTTTGGCTAACTTGCTTCTTTGGTCTTCATCAACTTGGAATAGAACCGTTTCAAACAGAGAATTTGGATACGAGGAGCTCGTCCAGAAGAAGAAGAGATATTCCAATTTACAATGATTCAGGTACCTCGGCCTTTCTCTCTCTCTCGCTCTCCTACACACACATGATTGTATTCTCTAAGTGTGTGAGAGACTTGAACAAATTCAAAGCCTCGACCCTCAACCTACACACATTGTTCCATACTTTCCATGTAAGCCACAGAGGCTTCAGGTTAGCATCATTAAGGTACTCAGCAACTAGTAACACAATGAGTCATGGCCATATGAAACCCTGCAACACTCTTAATAAGCTCACGAGTGATGGACTTGCGGAGGCTACCAACTGTGACAACAGCTTTGTTTGCAATCTCTCGAAATAGCTCCATACCTAGCTGAATGATTATCGAAAGAAAGACCCATCTGATATGAAATGACATCCACTAGAGGTGGCTCCCAAGCAGAAGTGGGAAACTCTGGGTACAATATATGTGAGATGAATATTCCATATCAAAGCAGTATGTCTACAAGAATCAGAGTCTGGAAACCTCTCTCGCACATCCGCGCATGCTCACACACACAAAGGACATATGTTTAACCTTTGAAGAGAGATATTACTAGTAAATGCTAACCCTTGGTCTTCTCTTTTTAACTCGTGGGCTACTTACAGAGAGTTGGTGGTTCTTGGGATGGTTATTGGCTGACAGAGAGCCTACTTCACGATGGAGATGGTTTTGCCGGAGGTGTTGCTTATTGATTTGATGAAATCTGTTACTAAGTCTTGAAGTCGTAAAGAGGTGAACCTCACATGTATAAAGATACGCTGTGTAAATGATATTTGTATGTAGTAAAACCTCGGGTACACATTGATAAACTTGTTATAGAAATGAATAACTTGAAGGTTGTTTGGGTCCCTGGTGAGATCTAGTTCTCTTTTTTGTGAAAGCTTATGAAATATAATGACATCTTGCAAAATGTCATTTTAGAAAATATAATGATATTTTGCAACATGTCTTTTGGTTCCAGGAGATAAGGCTATGAGACTAATGTGTTCGAAAATACATTGAATCATTTCTGAATCCATTAATTAAAGCTTTTTTTTTTGAAATTGGAAGTTTATATTAGAAAAAAAAATCCAACCGAATACAAAGGCCGATAAACCTTAATTACATATGTAAGACAGTTTCCCAGAAGTGTAGAACTTGAGTACTGTCAACAAATTTAAAAGTTTCAAGTTCACAGCTCCACACAATGATAGTTTGTTTGATTAGTAGGATCAATTCATAAACAGACTTATGCCTCCCTCCAAAAACTCTGTTGCCCCGCTCCTTCCAAATGTTCCAAAGTAGAGCATAGTGGAAGATATTCCATACCTTTTTGCATCTGCCTGTTAGAACGTTCCACTTCCAAGCTTCGAACAGCCTCAGCATCGTACCTGGTAAAGGCCATGAAATGTGAAAAGCTTTTATAAAGTAGTCCCAAACCTCAAAAGTAATTGTGCAATGGATAAATAGGTGATCAGGTGATTCATCTACGAGATTGCACATTGGACATATAACACTATCAGTTATCACATTTCTATGTCTTAACATATCTCTTGTAGGAAGAGAATTGTTGAAGGCATCCCACAACATGAAACTGACTTTTGCCGGAATGCCCTTAATCCACAGAAATTTACCGAAGTCACAATCCTCTTCATTTCCTGTCATTGCATTATAACAATTCTTTGTTGAAAAGTTCTCCAGAATTTTTACTTCATCTTCCCCTTCTGTTAAGTTAGGAATCTGCCCCAGATCTCGTGTCATCAAGTCCCATTCCAGTTTTTCATTAGCATTAAGAGGAGACACAAACTCACCATACCATCTTCCTTCCTTTATCATGTCTGCAATAGAGGTTTGCTTGTTTGAACAAGCTGCATAAATAACCGGAAACAAATCTTTCAAACAGCCGTTAGTTAACCATTTGTCCGACCAAAACTTAATACCCTTACCATTCCCGAGCTTGAAGCTTGTAAAATTCTGAATTTCTGGGACCATTCTAGAAACATTTTTCCATAAACTTCTGCACTGTGAAGCATTATCAATTGTGGGCAGATTGAACTCTTCTTTAGTTTTCATCTTTTGCTGCACAATTCTTCTCCAGAGAGCTTTTTTCTGAGTTGAATATCTCCAAACCCATTTAACCAGAAGAGCTTTATTAGTTACCCTAAGGCTTCTAATACCCAATCCACCACACTGCTTTGACTTACAAATTTTAGGCCATCCTACCCAAACCATATTTCTCTTTTCTTTAGTAGAACCCCATAGGAAATTCCTCATGATTGTCACCATCTTCTGTTCTACACAGACTGGAAGATTGAAGAGAGAAAGATAATAAATAGGCAGACTAGATAGACAGTGTTTTATGAGGACTAATCTACCTGCCTTGTTTAAGTATTTCCTCTTCCAAGTAGCCAGTTTTTGCTCCATTCTCTCCAAGACAGAATCCCAAATAGAAATACATCTTGAAGTAGCACCAATTGGCAGTCCGAGATATTTTGTGGGTAACTTTTCAGCCTTCAACCCAATTCTTTTGCCAGTATATCAATGACCTCATCAGCTCCAACACTAATCATTGTACTCTTTTCTAAATTTAATTTCATACCAGTAATTGCTTCAAAAATAGAGAGAATAATGAATAATCTTGTTACCTAATCAGATGTAGCATTTAAGAAAATTAGAGTATCATCCGCAAATTGTAGGTGAGATATCAGTGTCCCAGTATCCGCCACCTTGAAGCCCTGTATTTGACCTCTCTCAACAGCTTCATTCATTAGTTTGGAAAGAATTTCAACAACCAGCAAGAATAAGTAAGGAGATAATAAGTCTCCTTGTCTTAGTCCTTTAGCCGTTCTAAACTTTTCAGTAGAACTTCCATTAATCATAACAGATAAATGAGTTGAAGAAACACACCAATTAATCCATTTTATCCACTTTTCTCCAAAACCATGTTTGTGAAGAATGCAGAAAAGAGTCTCCCAATTTATGTTATCAAATGCTTTTTCCATATCAATTTTGCACAAAATACCTGGTTTCTTGGACTTCATTCTACTATCCACACATTCATTTGCAATCAAGACTCCATCAAGGATTTTTCTATCACTAATGAAATCTCCCTGATGTTCTGAGATGAGTGTTGGCATTACCGTGTTCAATCTGTTTGCAAGAAGCTTTGAAATAATCTTGTAAGCACTACCAATGAGACTAAGAGGCCTGTAATCTTTTGGAGTGCAAGAATCCTCTTTTTTTGGAATTAGAGTTAAGAAAGAGCAATTTAGTCTCCAGTCAAGGGAACCATACCTGAAAAAATCATCCACCATCTTCATAAAATCAATCTTGATTGTATTCCAGCATTTTTTGTAAAATTCCGCCGTGAACCCATCCGGACCTGGGGACTTGTTTGTTCCCATATGTTTAATTATGTTCCACACTTCATCTTCAGAAAAACTTCTCTCCAACCAAATATTCTTCTCTTCATCTACCTTAGGAAAATGTAAAGAATCCAAAGAAGAATAGACACTGTTTTGCTCAGAAAACAGCTTCATGTAGTAATTTATGATCTCCTCTTTAATCACATTTTGGTCAAAGCAATCAACCCCCTCTATTTGTAGTTTAGCAATTTTGTTTCTCTTTCTTCTTGAACTTGCAATTCTGTGAAAATATCCCGTATTTGCATCACCCCATTTGAACCCATTTTGTTTTGCCCTAAGCTGCCATTTCTTGGATTCTGCATTTTCTATCTGCTTTAGCTTCAATTTAAATTTTAATCTTTCCTCAAACTGAGTACTCTCTAAAGGTCCATTTTCCTCCATAATATTCAGCTCGCCTATCTTCTCAGTCAGCATTTTCTTCTCATTAGTAATTGCACCGAACTCAAGTCTTCCCCAATGTTTAATAAAGTGCTTCAGATTCTGTAATTTGAGAAAGAATATTGTACTTGCACTACCATTGTAGATCATAGAATTCCACCAAACATCCACCTTCTTAACAAAGTCTTTATGTTCAATCCAACTTTTTTCCAACTTGAAATAAGGTTTACTGGTAGTCTGAATATTAGTACTCACCATGAGAGGATTATGATCAGATATTGTTCTGGTTAAAGCAATCTGAATTGCATTGGGAACAGATTCATCAAATTCTACACTGAAAAGAAATATGTCTAACCTGCATAGCAAAGGGTCAACATGGTTATTAGACCAAGTATAAGCACCACCAATTAACGGATGATCCACCAATTCTTGCTTCATTATAAAGTTGTTTAGGAAACCAGAGTTCCTATTATCTGCCTCTCCTTTGTTTCTTTCTGAATCGTCTCTCACAGCATTGAAGTCTCCAGCAAAGCAAATTGGTCCAGGCCACCAATGTCTCACTTCTTCCATATCATCCCAAAATTTAGCTCTATCATTATAATCACATGGACTATATACGTTTGTAATAGCCCACTTGAAACCATTAACTTTATGATTCAAAAGAGTGGAAAGATTATTAAAACCCACCCTTTCATCCTCTTTATTAAACATGTTGCTGTCCCATATTGTTAGGATTCCACCACTATCTCCCACAGACGGTATATATGACCAATCAAAATAATCATCATACCAAAGTTGCCCAATTAGCCAGTTCGAAAATTTCATTATTTTCGTCTCTTGAATAAGACACACAGCACATCTTTGATTGTTAATCAGGTTCTTTAAGGAAGTAATATGATCAAAATCGTTCAGACCTCTAATATTGTAGCTGATCATTTTAAAGTCCATCTTCACCTTGCTTCCATTTTGTGTCATTTCCTCTCAATTCTTCTCCCTGTTGATTTAAGTTGTTGTTTTTCATAATTCCTTTCTCCTTCTCCTTTGTTGTAGAAGATTTTTCCAAGTCATCATTCAAACTTGTGAACCTTTTCTGGTAGTTCAAGACAAGATTAGTCATATTCTTTTTGAGAGAAATCTGTTGCTCATTGCTTATATGACCATAGCTGCAGGCCAATGTTACAAAAGAGTTAACAGGTTTTCTATGTCTTCACCTTCTCCTTTATTCTTTGTCGAGTTTAGTTTCTCTACAATATCATCTTCCATTTCCTTTCTACTGCTACCCGTCAAATCACTAGTTTCTTTTTCTGACTGTTCTGAATCTTCCATACTTCCGTTCACCGAAGCTTCCTCATCTCCTAAGTTTGTGTGCCTGTATTCATTATTCAAGATCCCATCCACGTTACAATTTGAGATTAGGCTGTTTGGTTTGGAAACAAATATCCAACTCCCATATTTATCTTCACTGACAATTTGTCCCGTTCCAAGTTCCAAGTAATTCTGAATAGTTTCCGCGCTTACTCTCTTAGAGTTACTCATAGAGATATTCGAGTCTGAGTATGTGAGATCTTTGAATGTGTTGTCAAATTTTTGTACCTTCCTTGAATAATTAAAATCAGGTAGCTATTCCTTTGGCTTATAATCAGGATCCCAATTGATACTCAGAACCACCTATTCCCCATCTATCTCCGTTAGCAGCACCGCCAGAATTCCCTTGCAACACCCAGATAAAGCTATTCGAAAGAAATGGCATCGTTTTGTATCTTTTATTTGTAGAGTTTCTATAGCTATAGAACTCATGGCTCCCATCTCATTGCCAATTTTTGTAAAAGTAGAGGAATTCCAGAACTTACATTGCAGTCCTCTAATTTTAAACCAATGTACTTCTTTGTAATAGTCTTCTGTATCATATATTTTTCTTGCCTCTTCCTTCTCCCTTTTATCTCGTACTTCTGTAGTTTTTTCTTCTCGTTTCTCCATAAAGACCACTCCTGTATCTTTGTCTGCACTCCCATACCATTTACAGACTTTGATGATGATGTTTTGATGAGTCCATATGATTGGTTTCCATAGCCTATTCCAATCTTCCTCCTCCATTACAAAAATTGCAGCTAACATATTAACTTCCTGAAACTCAATGAAGTTACTATTGTTAATCTTCCTTTTAATCACCCCGGCTATTTTCTTCCATTCCGTTTTATGAGAAACTTTTACCAAACCCCACTTTTGAGTTGCTCTATTGTTGTGCTTAATTTCTGGGAAGCTGTTATCATATTGTAGAGGATCAACAACACTTTGAGCCTTCTTCTTCTGAAAAGATTCCAGCACCTCAGATAGCATCATCCAACACTCACCGTTATCACCTCCCGGGAAGCAAATGCTATACTTCTTTCCATCTCCATTTTTTCTAAACCTTGATAATCTTAAGTATTCTCATGCGTCATTCATTTGTAGTTGCAGCAAGTACACATCTTCACCTAGCCTCTCTGACCATTTTTCTTTTTCTACTTCACCCATAGATTGTAAATTCAGAATATGTATTAACCAAGAGATCATTTTAGTATCTATTGCAAGCCAAGCAGTAAATCCTCCCCTTCCTCTTTCTGTAATTTTGAGCATTTTTCTATCCCAAATATATTCTTCCTCTATTGTAAAAGACTTCCTCTCCATCTGCAAGAATCTTCTCAATGGTTTATTCCTAATAGTAACTCCATTACCCATACTTGATCCACCTCCTGTGTTATCATTTGTAGATCGAGAATTATCCAAACTTTTCATCATACGGATCGATCTCTCTTTAGATCTTTGTGTGATCATAAGGAAATAAATAAAGTAAAGCTAAAACTACTCTAATCGGAAGCAGATACACTGATAAAAAAATAGCATACTCACAAGCATGTTCCAAACAAAGGAGATAAATGGATGTGCAACTTAGATCCAAAAAGAATAAAGTTCAAATTTGGCAATTACGGACCACCCCTATAGATCTATCGTTGGATTTTGATTGAAAACAAGCATTAGAGTCATTAATTTCACCTGAATTGATGAGAGTGAGTAATGAATTTGAGATTCCAATTTGAAATTTTCTCCGAGTTAGTCGCCCTATTCATTCTTATAAGACTCATTATGATCAAAGAGTAAAACCAAACTCGGCCACAGTCCCATTAATTAAAGCTTGACATTTCTTATTCAAAACAAACAAAAATTACAGCAAACACTGAGAATTACTTGAAAACCCGTCATGTTGGAGTTCAACCATGGTTAGAATGAACATAGAGCACAACACCACACGAAAATTACACACAACACCGCACACAACACCCCACGAAAACTAAACATAAATGTATGGATAATGGAATAATTATAAGCACAATGACTAATATCCATAAGAGTGTAGTGGCAGTTATGGCTGTCAATGGAAACCAATAATCCGAAATACGATACCGATAATACGGTTTCCGTTACCGCTACCGTCCGACATAGCGGATAACGGATATCCGATACCGATAAATTGACGGATAATTCCTTTAGCGGATAACGGTAGTGGAACTAGCATTTCCGTTAGGCTTAGTTCCGTTATCCGAAACGTCGTCATCGCACGTGTAAATTCTTAATTATCTGTTCATTTCATCGATCCATATCATCGCCATGCTCAACTTGATGGTTGAGGAATTTTTGCAAACACCCTTTGTGCATCTTTGTTCTGGGGATCGACATCGATCTGGTGGTACTTGATTGAGAATGGTTGTCGATACAGATTGTTGGGGTTACTCGAGTTCCCTGAAATCAGTTGGGAGTGGTCTCATATGGTCGAAATTAGGAGCTGGTGGTGTTTAATTTGCGTTTTACAACAGCAACCGAGAAAGGAGAAAATGGTACGAGTTTGCAATGGTTTTGATCTCAAACTGGTGGCAATAGTGAATACAACAACATCACTACATCAGTGGGTTCGTTTGAGCTTGGGGTTATGAATTGCATGGAGTTAATGGTAGATGTTTCTGAGAATTCATTGAAACTGAAATTTAGGGTTTGAATCGAACAGGGAAGATGGATACGAAGATGGTGAAGCTTGGGTTCACATTCAATTTTAAATTATAGTAACAATAATGGGTTTCTAGATTGAATTGAAATTGGGTTTTTGTCTTTGAGCTGAAACAAGATGGAGAAAGGGGTTTGTCTGATAATGTTGTTGGATCGATGGTGGAGACAATTGAACTGTTGCGAGAAAGGCAAAGAGAGATTTGTCTGTGAAGCAAATCCTTATCTTGTCAATGGACGGCAATGGAAAATTATCCGATATCCCGTTAAGTAACGGTAACGGCAATGGAACTGATTTCTTATTTCTGCCGGATATTAGCGGATAACGGATATCCGCTAACTTTTAATGGCAACGGCAGAGGCATTATCCCTTTCGTTAGCATCCATTGACAGCCCTAGTGGCAGTACTCGAACCAAGTTGGGTGGAAAGCCACACTTTGTCCTTCACTGTCGTACCTTGATCATTTTTTTTTTGTTTTGACACATTCCGCAGGCTTAAAGCCCAAAAACAAGAGAAATAAAGAAAGCAACTAAACTAAACAGAGGAAAGAAAACCACAAGCTAGCTACTCTTACTCTTCACCCTCTTATACACTTTTTGTGTCTTGTCATCCGCCAAGATCTCTCTAAAGTCCGCAGTGAATTCTTCAGAACGAATTTATGTCCAAGGAATTCCCAAATGAAGACCAGCTAAATAATCAGCAGCACAGTTAGCTTCTTTATAGCAGAAAGTAACTTTCCATCTAGCAAACTTCTGCTTCAGCACCATAATTCTTCTCCAAAGTTGGATAACAGTCCAAGGAGGCTCAGGCTTGGAACTAGTAATCAACATATAGGTAGCCATAGAATCAATACAGAGGTGAATATTCAATTTATGTTTCTGCAGAGCCAGCGTTAAACCAAGTTCAACACCCTATAACTCATGAGCAATGACAGACCTAGCAGGACCATCTCCACTAGCAGCCCCAAGCACTACAGCTTCATGATCTCTAATTATGGCACCAAAACCTCCAGCTTTGTCATTTTTTGACCCATCAGTATTTATCATTACCTCATCAGTCTGGGGGTATAACCAAGTAACATAAATAATCTCAGGGGAGAAGAAAGCACAGTCAATATTCCATCTTCTCATGAAGTCCCTAGCAGATAATGTATCCAGCTCCTTGTGCTTTTTAGCTAGCATTTTGAATCTCACATCTTGGATTATAAGTTAGCTAACCTGATCTTGAGAGCCATATTGAGCTCTAAAAATACGATTATTACGCTCTTTCCAAATGTGATATATAAAGCTATTCAACACCAGTCTATTTATCATAGCAACACTACTAGCACCTTTAAAAGCATGAACACACCAGTTGATTTCTTCATCCCAAGAATTTTCAAGGTTCTTAACAATACCCATTTTAAGAAGAAGACCCCTCTAAATATTAGCTGAAAACTGGCACTCATGAAATAAATGGTTTTCATTTTCCTCAGCATTACCACATAAGATACAAGTAGGATCGGCAGTTGTTCCCCAATTACATAACCTACTTCTAGTTTTAAGTCTTTTTAAGAGAGCTAACCAAGTAATAAAAGAGTGTCTAGGAATGTGATTCTTAAACCACACTAAGTGATTCCAATCAGGTCTAGGCAGATGATCAATTATAGCATTATAAGTAGCTTTCATAGAGAAGGTACCTGTATCACTGGGTTTCCAAACAATTTTGTCTTGCTCAGCAGTATTAAACTCTGTAAGAGAAATGGCCTTCACTACTTCTTGAGTTTACTCCTCCATAAAGTATGGGAAATTCCAACATGTTAAAGAGATGAAGTCAGCAACTATAGAAGTATCAGTAGCACCAATTGAATCCAGAACATGTGGTTCCACCCACTCCACTAGAGCTCCTTTTTCATGCCAGTTCTCATATAAAAAATTAGTGTCTTCTCCCAGAATAACTCCTATATGATTCTTAGCAAGCTCTCTATGCTCTAAAATTCTTCTCCAGCACCAAGAGGAATCTTGAGGGATCTTCATAAACCAAAAGTCCTTGTCTTTGATAAGTTTGCTTTTAACCCAGGAAGTCCATATGGTAACTTTACCAAAAACTAAGTCCCAGATATGCCTAAGATTAGCTGCCACATTAGTATACTCAAGCTCTTTAATACCCAATCCTCCTTCTTCATAAGAATGACAAACAAGGTTCCATTTAATTGGGTTAGAACTTTTCTTTAGAGTAGGTCCAACCCATAAAAATCTTTTAAATTTAGTATTCAACTCCTTTAGAATTCTTTTTGGCAGGACAAAATAAGAAAACCAAAAGAACAGCATACCACTAAGAACTGCCTTAATGAGTAAAACTCTACCAGGATAAGCCAGGAACAGAGCCTTCCAAGCATGAATCCTCTCATCAACTCTTTCAAGCAAAGGTAAACAATCTTTATAAGACAACTTAGTTGATAAAAGAGGGACTCCCAAATATTTAACAGGCAATTCTCCTATAGAGCAGTTAAGGATCTGAATAATTAGGCGCTGAGTTGACTCATCCACAGCAGAACAAAATAAAGAAGTTTTGTGATTTTTTATCTCTAGCCCTGAACAAGTACTAAATTCATCAAGAGAAAATTTCAGACTATTAGCAGCAGCAGTAGTACCTTTAAAGAAAATCAGCACATCATCTTCAAAACATAAGTGAGTTAATCTGGTTAACTTACATCTAGGATGGAAGCCAAACTTCTGGATCTGAACTTGCTTAAGCAGGGTAGCACTGAGCATCTCCATTGCCAACACAAATAAGTAAGGAGAAATGGGACAACCTTGTCTCAAACCTCTAGTAGCTCCAAAAAACCCAAAAGGAGAACCATTAATGAGAATAGAGAATTTAGCTGATTGAATATATAGGGAAATCCAATGAATAAAAACATCAGGAAAACCCATTTGTTGAAGCATAAAGAAAATAGCATCCCATTTAACAGTATCATAAGCCTTCCTTATATCAATTTTTAGAGCACACCTTGGAGTATCTTTAGGTCTATGATAATTTCTCACTAATTCATGAGCCACCATAATGTTATCTTGAATGGATCTCCCAGGAATGAAAGCAGATTGATTCATGCTAATTAGTCCTCCTAGAATTTTCCTCATCCTTAAAGAGAGAATCTTTGTAATGCACTTATAAGTAACATTACAACAATATATTGGTCTGAAGTCCAAAATAGTAGAAGGATTTTTCTTCTTGGCCACCAGAGTAATAAAGGTACTATTTACTTCTCTTATGAGCTTTGATTTATGGAAAACGTTTTGTACAGCAGCAACAAAGTCATCCCCCACTACATACCAGCTAGACTTCAAGAAGTGACTAGTGAAACCATCAGGCCCGGGGGCCTTACTAGATCCAATAGAGTGTAAGGCCTCCACAACTTCTTCTCTTGTAACTGGTTTTATCAAATCAGCCACTTCATCTTGTTGAATACAAGCAGTAATGTTAAAATTAAAATTGGACTGAGAGGTGATTTCAGTGGGTAAATCACTACCAAATAATTCAGAGTAAAAAGAAATACATTCTTTAGCAATCTCCTCATCTTCAACCAACTTAACATTGTTTCTATCATATAAAGATAAAATACTGTTTCTAGATCTTCTCTCTTTTAGGGATTTATGAAAAAAGGAAGTATTGGAATCTCCCAAGTCTAACCATTTAATTCTAGACTGTTGTTGTTTTGCAGCTTCTTCATACTTTGCCAGTTTAACATATTCTGCAACATAAACTCTTTCTCTACTGGCTAAGTCAGAATCAAGAGGGTGGGATTGAAGAAGAAGTTGAGCAGAATCTAGATTACTTTTAGCTTGTAACACTAGCTCAGACATATTCTTGAACCTTAATTTCTTCCATTGAATGATATCATGTTTAACTTTCTTCATTTTATTCACAAGTTTAATCATAGGGTTACCCCTAACATCAATATTCCAAGCCCTTCTAATCACTTCTATGAAATCTTTTTCTTCTGAAAGAAAATTATAAAATCTAAAGGGGGGGGGGCATGCTTTCGGTTCTCAGCAACATTAACAATACTAGGAGAATGATCTGAAATACCTGGGAGGAGGAATTCCGCTTTAGATATTTGAAATTGAAGAACCCATTCCAAGTTAACCATAACTCTATCCAACTTTGATCTGATAATGGTACCATTCTGATGACAGTTAGTCCAAGTATAGAAGCATCCGGAGTACTTTAAATCCATAATCTTCGCTTGTTGAACACAATTAGAGAAATCATGATAGTGATAAGGAAGAACAGGAGCTCCCCCCACTTTATCAGAAGGATGCAACAGAGAGTTAAAATCACCCAGTAAAACCCAAGGTTTATTGTTAAAAGAAGCAAAATTAATAATAGAATCCCAGAGAGAAGATCTAGTAACATAATAATTGTCCCCATAAACAAAAGTAGCCACAAAATTGATCATAGGAGAAAAAGAGATATCCAGAGTAATAGCTTGTGAAGAAGTATCTAAAACAGTAACTTGAACCTCTTTAGGATTCCAAGCCACCCAAATTCTACCAAAACAATCACCATTATCATTATCTATAAAGCTCCAAGAAGGATTTATATTATTTCTTATTCTAGTTTTATTATGAGTTTGAACATGAGTTTCAAGAAGACCAATTAAGGAAATTTTATTCACTCTAATTAAGTTTTTAACTTCCAACTGTTTCAGAGGGTCATTTAGCCCTCTGATGTTCCAACATCCTGTGTTGAAACTCATTTTAACTTAGGCAGAGAGAAATTACCTCTAGCAGACCTATTTAAGTCTGCAACCTTGGGAAATAAATTGATAGCTGGTGGTAGTAAGCCCTCCCTCTTCTGAAAATGGTCTCTTGAACTAGTAGAACTTGAAGCTACAGAATCTTTAGCTTTTAGTTGAGCTGCTTGAATCAAAGCTTGGAAATTTTCTTTATTATGCTCAGTTGGTGATTCATGATGAGTATCCATACATTTGTCCAGGATATAAAAAGGATTAGAAGCAATAAATTCATTCACAGCTTGATCCACTACACTAATTTCTTGGAGAACTGTAGTAACAACTTGATTTGTAGCCACATGGTCAGTATACATTGCTATCTGAGAAACTTCTATATCAGTAGATGTAGAAACCATACCCTTATATTGTATCCCATTTTTATATTTAGAGACCCACCCTTCCTGGTCCTCAATATTCTGACTCTTCTTTTGCACCCATTTTTGAACTACTTTTGGTATAGACTTTGCCTGCTTGGGGCAGTTTAGAGAGCCATGTCCAAATACTGTACACTCAGTACATTTTGGAGGTTTCCATGAATACTCCATGTTAATTTTAACTTTGTCCTTCCCTCCTAAAGTAAAGATAAAGGAATCTGGAAATTCACAAGTAGTATCTACTTCAACACATATCCTGGCATAACTCATTCTGGTCTTATTCAAAGTTGGAGTATCCATCATAAGAGGTTTACCTAAGTATCTTGCAATCATGCTCAATCCCTTCTTATTCCACATAAACAAAGGCACATTTCTAAAATTCATCCATACTGGAATTGATTTCAGGTCTGCAATTTCTTGTTCAACTGTTCTTGACCATGGTTTAATAATGAATAATCTATTTGATATAAACATAGAGCCCGACTCTAGAGCATGAACCCTATCTTCAGGACAATTAAACTCAAATATAAACATACTTTCACCATGAATTGTCATATTAATGTTACCTTTAGGTTTCCAGGCTCGATTTACAGCATTACGAACCCAATTGAAAGGTAATCTTCGTCCCACAAAAGCTCCAATGACTTTGTCTTCACACAAACGAATATCTTCATCAAAAATTTCATAGGGAATGTCCATAGTTTTCTTCCCATCAATCACAGGGAAAGAATAAAAATCCATATTAGCAGAAATTGTCGACTCCTTCTATCTATCAAACAAAGAAGACCACGCAGCTCTCGAAACACTTGGACCAGTAGGAGGAACATTTTCAAACCCCGGGGGAAGAACAGGATCTGGAATTGAAGAATTCCCTACCACCGTATTTTCTTTAGATCCCTCCAAAAGATGAACCTATAAAGGTGAGGAGGATACCCCTAGAGGACTAGAAATCGGAGAAGAATGCTGCATCTCACCAGAGGAGATGCAGCAACGACGAATCGAAAAAAACCCTAACTGAGGAAAAGGAACTCGCGAAATCGCCTTTGACTATGGCCATCTTAGTTTGACCCTTAACTTTTTCTGAGATAGATTTACTACTGACGTACCTTGATCATTGACCATCACATTAGCTTGTGATCTCATCCGATATATTTTCGCCTTTGGGATGTCTGAATACCAAGTGGAAGACCTGAATTCCGCATCTAAAGTGATTCCAAACATCTCGGTACTTCCATTTGTAACATCAATTCCGCGAGCTTGTTTTCTTTTTATTTTTTCTCTTTTTTGTAACTTTGGTGTCACTCTTGGTGACATCTTTGTTTTTTATTGAATTTGCCCTTTTCGCGTCAAAAAAAAAAACATCAATTCCGCGAGCATCCTCCCAATGTAGCCTATTCAGAAGAACACTAGCTTTGTTTTCTACTACAAACTTCGGTATCGAAATATTTCCAATCGGTAATCTACTACCGTGACGATGAAACTTTATGTTAACGGTTTCATAATAAATCTTCCCGAACATATTCTTATTCTCGAATATGAGATTGAAAAATATAGAATTATCATTGATGACTGGGGTTTCATTTGAGGTTTTGTCGAGCAGGGCCGTCTTATACATTTGTGGTACTCTAGGCGAATAAAATTTTTGGGGCTTTTTTATGAGTTTACAAATCAGGGAAGAGCTGGATATTTAAATTATAAAAAGCTTAACATGATAACTTGTATTAGGCAATGCGGCAGAAGGCCGCAAAAAAAAAAAATCAGCATTTTTTTGGGTTAGATTTTGGGTTCGAAGCTTGTAATTTGGTATAAAAGTACCCTAAAATGGGTTCTTGGTTTCAAAAATTGAAATTTTAGTGATGCTTATAATTGTTATTAAAGATTTAGCAACAATTAAAACCGTAAACAACTAACTGTAATTTAAATAAGTGTGTTAAAACACTTTAACAACACTTATAAATGTCACATATTGATAAAGAAAATTGGGCCCCCAATAATGTGGGGCTCTAGGCAGCTGCCTAGACTGCCTTGCCCTTAAACCGGCCATGTTGTCGAGGGCAAGAACGTGTAGTTTTTCGATATAACATTCAGGCTGAACTGCACCGTTCCAATTGGAGATGATAGTGAAAAGGCAGAGAGCCACAACTAGACTCACCATAAGGCTGACCCCCCTGCGCATGGTAGCATTTCCTGCCCAATAAGAATCAATCGGTGTTACTTGACCATTTTGTGCCTCAAGAAGAGGGGTGTTTTCGGTTTCATCCATCGGTTTTGATTTGATGAGATTTTTGTGTGTGATAAAAATGAGGAAGCGTAGTACTTCTTGTATATATAAAGATGCTGATTTTCAAGAGGGCGGAAATGTATATGCACATAGGTAAATAGGATAACCAATAGGAATCACTCTGAGTCTTTGTTTATCAAAGTCTTTTAGAAATCACTTACTTATAAGAGACAAAATACGACTTTTTAGAGGCAAAGAGAATAGTTACACCAAAGCCTTATGTGATGTAACAGCCCATTAGATTCCTTCTTATTTTATTTTTGAAGCACAGATCATGTAATATCATAATATGGTTGACATTTATCTTGGATCTAGCACAAGTTATAATATAATCGATCGGTTCTGGTTATTAGCCTGTATCACACTGATGTATGCAGTGACCGCCGAAACAAACTTGAGACTCTTGCCGTCCTTACAGTATTATTGGTGTGTGGGCTGAAAATCAAGTCGCCACTATAAGCATTGCTAGGAACAACTATGAAGGAGCCAACTTCGTGATTAACAAAATTGTCAATCTTAGAAAATTCCACTGACAAAAATTAGTTTATACCGAGTTGTAGAATCAGAGCTTTGGGTCAAGGGCGACTGGTCAAACTAAGTCAAGGAAAGTCAACCCAAATCTCTCAGTTCGTCATTAATGAATCTGTGATTCCTGCATCTACCCAGCTTCTCTTTTAATGTTCTTAACGGTTTTTTTTTTTTTTTTTACTTTAATTCAGCTTTAAATTTCTCAGATTTGTCTGAATCTCGTTTTCTGTTTCTTCGTGTATTAATTTGATCTATTTTACCCAAATCGAGATTTGCATGTCAATAATTTAACTTGATTTAAATCTCTTGACTTTCGATTTCACCCTTCTAGTTTGATTTTATGGCTTGCAGGTATTAAGGTTTTACCTGGTCTTTGTTGCCTTGTGAAGGTACAAAGTAGTCATTGCTAAAGGTTGTCCCCTTAAAGGTTGTTGTTTTTCAAAGGTTATGCTTGGTTCAAGACATGGCGGAGTTAATTATCTATGGACTCGATTCTCGCTACTCCGCTAAAGCTCAAAAATCTGGTACCCCTTCTTGTTGGTTGATAAGTGTTAACAATATTATGACATACTCAACATGTCTCAGTTCAAACCCATGCAATTGATCTATAAAAAGGAGAAGTTTAAAATCTTTTCTCATCATCATATCTGCAATCATATCATTAGCCTCATTTCTAAACCAAACATCAAGAATTCATCCATTTCTCAAAACTATGGATCCAAATGGAGACTTGAAGTACCTTGAAGAGCAACTGATGGCAACAAACCTCAACAACCCTGAGTCTGAGGAAATTCACCAAAATTTTGTTTATTCGAGTGTCAACCTTGATAGAGGAATCTCAAAATGGGCCATAAGCATTGTTGGGAAACTTCTTGTTGAAGAACCACTGAAACCAGCTGACCTGGAATTCCATCTCAAAAACCTTTGGGCAAAAAAAAAAAAGATATCAAGAAAATCCAAATAAGAAACCCTGCACCAAATCATTTCATCGTCAGATTCTCAAATTGGGATCAAATGAACTGGGTTCTTGAAAATGCTCCTTGGTTTGTGATTGGTTGTCTCTTTATGGTCAGACCATACAACTCTTTCGTTCAAATACAAAAGATGAATTTTACCACTCAAGAATTCTGGGTAGATTTCAAAGATTTACCTCAAGAGCTCCTTGATGAAGAAATAATGTTCAAATTTGCAAAAAATTTGGGTGAGGTCTTGGCTCTCGATCCTGAAGATGGAAATCATGTGGATTCAAATGCTGTAAGTTCTAATATAAAGATCAATATCAAAACTCCTTTAATCAGAGGGCTTCTAACTGAGAATTGCGCTGGCTACACTCAATGGATTCCTTTTTATTACCAAAAATAGCCAGGAAACCTTTGTCCAGCTTGTTTTGTGCTAGACCATGATGAAAATGAGTGTGAAAAGAAAGAAAACTTCGTCAGAGCTCTGGCTGACAAAGCTCTCTTCAAATTTGGACAGACCAATTTTTTCCTTTAGGATGTTATGGCAATGAATCCAAAGTATGTAGATGGATCACTAATCATCATCAACAGGAAGATATCCAAGAAGAAAGCTGCTGCGGGCAACAGAGTTCCATTCAAAAAACCTTCAGATGGATATCATGTCACTGTTGTGTTCACTGAGGAGGTTGGGAGTCACTCTGAGAAGGGTGAAGGTTCTAATCAGAGAAGAGGAAAAAGGGTTCGAGAAAATGTTTCAAGAGCAATCAACTTTGACAATCCAATATATATGGATGTTGACAGTCAAGCTGAGAATAGTGTTTACCAGAATGTTCAAGATTTTCAAGAGCTGATTCATGATATTGGAGGGGATAGGGACCATCACTGCAATGCTATTACTGAGTACCATCAACAAGCAGGGCAAGAAGATCAGGTAACAATTTTATTTTTCTCTCAATTTACTCTGCAAGCTCAAATTTCCAATTTTAATCATTTTATGCAATGTTTTTACATTCATAGTTTGCATCCTCTCCTAGTTAACCACTTAAATAATTTTATTGCACAAATGAAAATTCTAGCTTGGAATTGCCAAGGCATTGGCCAAAAAGATACTAGAGACCATCTAAGACATTGCATTCAAAATAGTGACCCAGAAATTGTTTTCATTTCAGAAATAAAAACTAATAGTAAAAAAGCATCAACAAAAAAAATCCAAGACTGGCTTCTTCAGACTGACCTATTGGAAGTAAAATTCTCAAGGTATCCATATACTTGTAGAAATCATAGGCAGAATGACAAATTGGTGGAGGAAAAGTTAAACAGAGCAATATCAAATACAAGATGGCATGATACTTTTCCTGCAGCAACAACCTAAAACCTTGCTGCATTCGGCTCAGATCATACTCCCATATTAATGAACACAAACCCAGCAGAAAAAAACTTCAAGAAACCATTCATGGTCTATGAAAACTGGATTCAACAAGACTCATATAAAGAAGTTATTGAGAAAGCTTGGAACCAAACACAACAAGGCTCTGCTGCTTACCAAATTGTCACAAAACTAAAAGTCACTAAGAAGGAAATCAAAAGATGGAATTTTGAAGTCTTTGGTAATGTTCATCAGCACATCAAGGAGGTGGAGAAGAAAATTCAATAAGCTCAAGCTATACAGGGTCACAACAACAACAACAATATGGAGAATCTAAAACAAGAACTCAGACATTGGTACAAAATGGACTCTGACATGAGGTATCAAAATTTAAGGGAGAATTTATTGAAAAAAATAAATAGAAATACCAAGTACTTTCACTCAAGAGCTAACTACAGGAAAATAAGAAACCATATTGATTCTCTCAAAGATGACATGAGTCTGTGGCATTCAAATAGACAAGAAATAGAGCAACTCATCAACAACCATTTCAGTTTCATTACTACTTCATCAAACCCACAAAGAGATAAAGAAATTATGAACCTCATTATCCCATGCATAAATGAAAAAGATAATGCAAGATTAACAAAAGTACCAGACATGAAGGAAATCAAAAATACTGTCTTTCAAATTAAACCTTGGGCTGCACCAGGACCAGATGGATTTCAGGCAAGATTCTACCAACAATGTTGGAACATAGTAGGTAATGACATTATCCTTATCCTTATGACATAGAGTTTTTCAGAATTGGCTACCTCCTAAAAGATCTCAACTATACCTTTCAAACACTTATACCAAAAGTTGAATGCCCTCAAACCCCATCAGACTACAGATTCATTAGCCTATGCAACATAGATTACAAAATAATCTCAAAAATCCTTTCCAACAGACTCAAACCTATCCTAGAAAAAAATTTATCCCCATTTCAAGAAGCATATGTCCCAAATAGATACATCACAGATAACACAATAATTGCACATGAAATTGTGGATCACATGAAGAAGAGCAAAAATAAAGATGGAGAAGTTGGTATGAAGCTGGATATGTCGAAAGCCTTCGACAGAATTGAATGGAAATTATTAATCGACATAATGAAGCGACTGGGTTTCTGCAACAAATGGTTCCAAATGATCAACCAATGTATTGGAACAACTTCAGTGTCTATTCTTCTCAATGGATCTTCTTGTCAGCCATTCACTCCAACAAGAGGATTACGTCAAGGTGATCCAATATCTCTATACTTATACATTCTCTGCATGGAAAGATTCTCCAGAATGTTATGCAAAACTGAAAGCACAAAGAAAATTCAAGGTATTAAACCAAGCAAATACATCCCAAGCATTAATCATCTTCTCTTTGCAGATAATTGCCTTATATTTTGCAAAGGCAAAGATCAAGAAATAAGGAACATGCTGAACATCATCAACAAATTCAGTTCTGCATTTGGACAAGTTATAAATTTCAACAAATCAAGTGTATTCTTTAACAAGCACATACAACCTCAGAGAGCTCATCATCTTACAAACTTACTTCAAATGAAGACAATGGGGTTAAATGAAAAATACCTTGGGAGGTAAAAACAAAAGAGAGATCTTCAAGCCAATAGAAGAAAAAGTACAGAGCGGGTTAAGTACTTGGAAAGGAAAAATCATTGATCAAGCTGGCAGATCAACTCTAAGTGAAGTCTGTGCTAGGTACCATGGCTAATTACCAAATGGGTTTCTTTAAAATGCCAAAACATGTAACTGAGTTTATAAATAGAATTCAAAGAAGATATTGGTGGAGATATGACAACAAGAAAGGAATGAGTCCAGTCTCATGGGGTTCTGTGTGCAAACCAAAAAGATTGGGTGATATGGGTTTCAAAAATACCACAAAATTTAATGATGCCATACTTGCAAAGCTTTCTTGGAGGATGACTACAACTGAAAACTCTCTTTGTGCTAGAATTTTGAAGGCTAAATACTTCCACAATAAAGGCCCTTTGTGTGATGAAATTACAAAACAAGGCTAATGGATCTGGAAGAGCATCTACAAAGGACTGCATATTGTTAAGAAGTATTATGTGTGGTCTGTTGGAGATGGAGCCAAGATAAAATTTGGAAACATAACTGGATTGCAAACATAACTCATACACAACTGAGAAATACTGCTCAACACCATGGAGAGAATGATACTGTTCAGAGTTTAATAAAGCAAGAATCCAAACAGTGGGATATTCAGAAGATAAATCAGAAATTCAGTCATAATGAGAGCAGAAAAATTCAAGAAATAAGAATCCCAAAAAATACTAGGGACATCATAAACTAGAAAAATGGCACTTTCACTGTCAAATAAACTTATAAAGCTTTGATACAAGGAGTCAATGGAGACAACATAAGCAGTGAAGCACAAAAACTCTGGATGAAGATATGGCATCTAAAGCTTTCCTATAAGCTCAATATTTTTCTGTGAAGATGCTTGAAAGACATATTGCAAACAAGAACCAAAGTGGGAAGATACATCCCAATGGAAGATTACTCTTGTCCATTCTACAAACAAGTTCCAGAAACTGATGCTCATCTCTTTGTTCAATATGGCATGGCTCAAGTCATATGGTTTACCATTCTCCCAGAAGCAATGCACTCTTTTCAACACTTCAAGTAACTGCAAGATTGGATCAAAATCTGTAGCCAAGAACAAAGCAACATCTCTTTTATAAAAGAAAAAAGTATCCTTATAGCTACAGTGATTATGTGGCAAATATGGAAGTTTAGATGTCTAACTGTTTTTAAGGGGGGGAATTCTCATCCTAACAACATTATTATGAGCATTAGAAGCTTTTTCACTAAGCATAACATCCTAGGTGGAGAGAATAATCATACTAGCAGACATCATGCTAGAATAACTAAGAAAAAATGGGAAAAACCACCTCACAACTGGTTGAAATTAAACTTTGATGCAGCTTTTGACAAGCATTCTAAAATTTGTGGTATTGGTCTAATCCTAAGAGACTGTGCAGGACAATTTATGGAGGCCATGGTGAAAGTGAGAACTTCTAGAGATGATGAACAAGGGGAAGGGATATCACTTCTAGAAGCAGTAGAGTGGATAAAGAGTAGAAGTTGGAGTAAAGTTATCATTGAAGGTGATTGTAAACTATCATTGAAGCTATGACTTCAAATTTTGGAAACTCAAAATGGCAGGACCATAATCTCCTCTCAGATATTAGTAGGATAGTAGAATCTATCAGTAGTTTTAGATGTGTTTTCTTTCCTAGGACATGTAATGAAGCGGCTGATGTCCTAGCCAAATATGCCAAGAAGTATCAATGTAATCAAGTTTTGGCAAAGAATCCATCAAGATGCGTCCACTCAATTATTGAGTTGGATAAATCTGTGTAACTTACTTTTCTAGTAATGAATTTGCTTTTATAATCGGAAAAAAAAAAAAAAACTTTGTGATAAACACATAAAATATAATGTTCTCTATGCTACACTTTTCCCATTTTCTAGATATCGATCCACTTCACGAGATCATGACACGTGAAAAGCATTAAAAGATAATCGATCCACACCCAAATTTGAAATAGGTTGTTGAGCATTTAATGAGCGAGCATACTATAGTCAACAATATGACGGGTAGGTGGCGAGATGTAATATGACGAGGTGGAGAATGAAAGTAACGTCTTAGATAAAACCATCAAAAGAGGATGCCAGCCATCGAAGATAGCCTCTTCAGCAAGAAAGCTACAATAAAAGAACCTCCGCGAGCATGGGGATCCCGCGAGATGAGATGTCATCCATTGTTGAGATTTTCCTATAAAATGAATTATAACTAAACAATGTAAGGAGGGTCGATAGCAGACTAAGAGAGTTTTACTGTGAGCAAACTTGAGTTGAGCTGTGAACTTGTGATCATCATCTATTCACAGTGAAATCATATAGTGGACGTAACTTTTTACACTGGACCACGTAAATCGATTGTGTCCCTTACTATGCTTACTTGCTAGAGAGCTCTGACCTAACATATACTCGACTCCAAAGGAATTAATTTCGACTAAGGTCGTGAAGGAAGGTTGATTTAGAAACCCAACCTATGTTTTGAAAAAGATAAACAAGGTTCAATGTGGACCAAAAGTTATGGTTGTAGATTATGAGCACTAACATAAAACTTCCCATTTCAAGTTAGTCTGGTTTTTCCGCAAGAAAATAGGATGGAGGTAATCTTGATGTTAGTTTTAGGATTGTTTTTTGGGTGTATTATAGGATTTCCTGCGGCTACATTTTGGGGCTAGAAACATTTTAGAAGAGTAAAGGATTTTTCCTACCTATGTGCCTTGTTTTTAAAAGATAAGCACGGATCTTGATCAGTTCTTCTCGATTTACTTGTCTAATAGCCATTCCGAGATCTTCACCTTCTCAAAACAAATCACTAGGATTCCCCAACAGTTGAAGCAGTCTAATAGCCTCGCCTAAATCCCAAGCATGTTTAGAAGAAACCAAATCTCTAAGCATGGATTTCTTATTCTTAGAAAGCTTATACAAATAGGGAAAACCAAATTGTAAAAGTTGAACCCTAGTCCAATTATCTTTCTGGATCTCTTTCACCATTTCCAATTATCTTGTTTGAGAATGCGCTGATTTTATTATGGCAGTAATTGGGCCAATAGAGAGAGCGAAGCGAGGGAGGGAGGACCTTCTATATGTTTTTTTTTTTTGTATAATGTAAGTGATCAATTGACACAAAAAGATTGGAAATGGTCCGGGCCGAAAATCCAAAAATGCCCCTCTATATCAAATTTCTTTGTTTCTTAAGACGTTTTCGTAAATAAACCGAAGAGGAATGACAGATAGGTATTATACATTTTCGTAAATAACCCAAAGAGGATGGTAAATAGGTATAAGAGTCAAATAGATCATATTTTTGAGGGGTATAATTGGCAAGAAAACTAGTTAATAACAAATCTAAAAATTCGAGCTTTAGAATTTTACAAATTTTATCTCGTTGGAAAGATTTTAAAGAGATCTACACAATGAGTACAAACAAAAATATCAAATTTAAAGTTTTTACGAAAAATTCAGAGATGTTTTTCATTTTGAGCATAATTTTGAAAAATTGATTTCATAATTATCATGCAAACCACCACAAAATGATGCATAACACATTATGTAGCCATATTTTGGTTTATGCATCAATTTCCATTGCAACTAATAAAATGATGTACTCAGGGGCGGAGCCAAGAAATGTTGGATAGGGGTGCAAAATTCTACTATATAGTGCAAATATTTTTTTAGGGGGTGCAAAAATGCAAAATTAGGCTTGGATGTTAAAAAAATAATCTATTTGAGCTTGAAATGGGCTTTGGAGTCAGCTGGGCAGGGGGTGCAAATGTACCCCTTGCAATGGGCTGCCTCCGCCCCTGGATGTACTACCTTCGTTTGGATGTTAAAAAAATAATCTATTTGAGCTTGAAATGGGCTTTGGAGTGTTTTGATCTACACAATGAGTACAAAACAAAAATATCAAATTTAAAGGAAAATTCGGGTGCATAATTTTGAAAAATGATAATATCATTTGCAATGGGCAACTGCCTGAGCCAAGAAATGTTGGATAGGGGTGCATATAGTGCCACTTGGATGTTAAAAAAATAATCTATGCTTTCGTTTGTACTACCTTCGTTTCAGGAAAAATGATACTTTCACTTTAGTCATAAGTTTTCTTTTACGGTGCAATTACAACAGTGTTTCCTTTTTTTTTCGATCGTACCTCCCCACCATGGTATCAGTGTTCTAGTTCTTTATATCGACATTTTTTTCTCTAGATCCACAGTCCACACTTAGTTCTTGTTTATTTGTAACTTCTTGATTTTGAATATATTGAAGAAGTTCAGTAGATTCTAAAAAGTTTCTCCCATATCTGATGTTTCATGATTTTGTTTCATATTTTGTTGATTATTTTACAAAATTGTAGAATGATTTATGTTTATGGTGATTTTGAGTGAGGATTTTGAATAAATTATCTTCTCTGATCCTGTGAGACTTGGCTCAGATAAGAGAGTCAAAGCTTTTCGATGGGAGAGAGAAGGATATCGAGTGATGGTAGGGGGGATAGGAAGAGATCATGTAGACACACATCTGAAAGCAGAGGACTATTCAATGAGCCTTGGACCAAACAATGAATCTGCAGGGTGGCGAGAGAGGAGAGGGACAAAAAAATAAAAATAAAAAGGTTTTGAATGGTACACTCTTTTGTTTGATCATTTCTTCGATGACTTCTCTGCTCATCAAGTACTGTATAACGAATGATTCTCCTCGGTGTGTCATTTCAATCTTCCATAAATATCAAAAAAATAAATTAAAAATAAATAAATAAATAGATGAATGCATATACGAAACAATGAACACTAATATGTTTGAAAATACATTGAACGTCTCTGTATCCATTTATAAGTAAATTATTCGAAACAAGCAATTTATTGAAACTACAACAACACATAGAATTACTGAAACTTGTGATATTGAGGAAAATACAACAACCAAGCAAAGATTGAACGCTTCCGGAGAGTTTTCCGATGAGAAGTCACCATGTTGATATAGGCTCGCTCTATGGCCATTACCGGTAAAAACGATGTAATTTCGACCGCATCGGCCGAGATGAACTACTTCTATTGCTACTTCCATTGCAACTTCCACAACAACAAAGGCAAAGTAAATATAAAACCATAGTAAGAATTAAAGCCATTGCAATATATTGTAGTATGCTTAATAGATCAGTACGGAATGCGGGGGAAAGCCACACTTTGTCCTGCACTGACATTCCTTGGTCATTGACCGTCACATTAGCTTGTAATCCCATCAGATATATTTTCGATCCCGGGGTGGTAAAAATCATACCTGAAGTTCTAAATTTTGTATTTAAAGTGATTCCAAATATTTTCGTACTTCCATGTTTAACATCAATTAATCCAGCAGCATACTCCGAATTTAGCCCAAGAGTCTGATTTATATGAAGATAAGTAGGATAATTCTTCTCTATTTCAAACTTTGGTATTGAGATATTTCCGATTGGTAAACTTATGTTATTACCTTGATAATTAAACCCCATGGTAACGGTTTCACAGTATATCTTCCCGTACGCATACATATCCATGAATATGAGATCGAAATATACAGAAGCAGCTCGGGTTTCATTTGAGGTACCGTGAACAGGAAGAATGTGTAGTTTTTCGATATAACATGCCGGTGGAATTACACCTCTCCATATCGCAGTGATAACCAGGAAGCAAGGAGCTACCAATAAACCGCACAGAATAAGACAACAACAGGTAATAGCTGCTGCCCCAGAATCTGTATCTGAATCTGAACGATTTACATTTGGTCGAACATTGTGTGGTTCAAGAAGAGGGCCGCTTTCAGTTTCATCCATTGGTTTTGATTTTGATGAAGTTGTGTGTATAAAGATGAATAAGAGTTCTTCTCGTATATGTAAGAAGATGTTGATTAATATCGGAGGTGAGGAAATGTATGACTATTGGGAAAATAGGATAACCAATAGGAACCATTCTGAGTCTTTGTTTATCGAATTCTTTAAAAAATCATTTATATATTATAGGGGACACCATACGACTTTTTATAGAGCCAAAGAGAATCATTATACCAAGTCCACTGTCGTGATGCCCATGCACTGCCAAAACTCACCACCACCTTAATTAGGCGTTCACACTATATCCAGATAAACCTAGTAGATGAATGCATGCATAGTTGAGAATATATATTGAGCCAATGTCACCGACTCACCGTTGTACAATTGTAAAAACTTCGGGTAATGATACCAGTGACCTAAGTTTAATATTCGGTAGCAAAATTTCTTCATCGATAAGAAAAAAAAGGAAAATACATTAAAACTGGATCCTAAACCAAAAATATGAGACGTAGTACACAAACACATAAAACTATTAAAAACCATGATATTGAGGTTTCCAACCACCTGAGATTAATATGGAACACAACAACATAACATGAAAACTAAAAGATAAAATATACATGCAGGGTCGGCCCTGAGAGTTTGCTGCCCCAAAGGGAAGATAAAATTGTTGCCCCATTAGTATCACCAATTTTGTTTTTGGCTTTTGTACTTCTAAAACCAGCATGACTAGTCCAAATCTTAGCACTGATTATCCACCACGATAGAAATGAGGAGACGAAAAAATCTTGCAGTCATAAGAAAGGGTTTTGTAGTTTCCGCAAGCAATCGACGATAACCATTATTAGTGTTACTTCCAAACAGTACTGTGAGTGAGGTACCAATGTTAATACAGTCTAGTAACTAGGTTTACTTGCAATGCGTCTCCATTAATCACTATGCACTAACATGATCCAAAAGCAGCAAAAATTAATGGTGGCTGCTTCGCCATGAGAATAATGGTGGTTGTTCGAGCACGCAAGGGAGAAAGAAGGTTCGAGAGAGAAGATGATTTAGGAAAGGGAAGTAATTTCGTTTCTGAATTTTTGCATGTACTATTAGATATTTATATCTAGACCATTGTACTATCTCATTATATATATTATGCCCCTTCATTTTCTAATGATAGTGGTCCTATATTTTACTTTTATTCACGGTTTAGACCAATTTGATTTAGTTTAAAAAAAAAAATCCTTGAAACATATCATTTTTTGCAGCCCCCTTAGCCTTGCTGCCCCGAAGAAAGACTTTGCTTTCCTTCCCTCAGGGTCGGCCTTTTATACATGTCACAATAATAATAAAAAAAAGAAGATCAAATGGTACTCGCTACCGAATCATAGCACAAGGAAAATTCATAATTGGGATGTTAGAGAAAATTGAAAGGAGAATTACAGTTAATATCAAATTACATGTGCAAATAGCCAAATACTGGAAACTGAAAAGAGAGAATAGAAGTATATCATGGGTGGGTTTGATACCTTCCGCCTCCAAGCTCCAAACTAGGTCCTGAGGAAAACAGTGATGGCAATATTAGGGAGGCGAGACCGCGAGGGAGCATTGAGAAAAAACAATTAAAATAAATCATCGTCCTCTCAGATGGTACACTCTTCTGGTTGATTATTTCTTTGACAACTTCTCTCCTCTACTTATATTATTTCTTCCACATAAATATTAAAAGAACCAGTAGATTAATGTATATACGAAATCAATGAACACTAATGTATGTTTGAAAATACATTGAACGTCTCTGGAGTCTGGATCCATTTTAACAAGCAAATTAAAATAAGAGGAAAATACAACAAACTAGGGACTGAACGACTCCGGCAAGTTTGCCGGGTGAGAACACATCTTGTTGAGAATGTGGTATGTGATTATTTATTTTTTTTTATTTTTTTTTGATACTAAGAGAGAAATTTTATTAAATGGCTGCATTGCAGCGGAAATCTTCCTTTACCAAAGCAGTAATGTACTCTGGAAAGTTTGACAGATAAGTAAAATTTTCTTCTCCATCTCTTGCTTTACGAGCTAAAGAGTGGGCTACATTATTGCCAAGTCTATGAGTATACTTAAAAAACCAAAATTTACTACTAGTATTAATCCTAATTTTAACTCTCTCAACTATGCTTGAGTTGAACCAGTGCACTTGTAATTGTTGATCTATCACAGACTTTATTACATTGTCACAGTCCATCTCAAAAACAGCTTTGTCAATCTGCAACTCCTCTATCCAGCCTACTGCCTATTCCAGTGCCTTGCATTCAAAGTGCTCAGCCCCATAGACCTCATCCACTTCCTCATCAAACTTCACTCCTTGGGCACCTAGACGGATACTTGCAGAATTACGAATGATTAGTCCAATGCTTCCCTTTCTAGTTGCAGGTTTATAAGAACCATCAATGTTAATCTTCACAGAATCCTTTTCAGGTGGAATCTAGATTTTACACAATAATCTATTGGAAGTATTAGATAGAGAAACATAGTTATCCACACATTGCCCTTGAAGATTATTTATTCTAGTAATTGTACTTTGAACATTAGGCTTAAGCTAGCCCCTGAAATATTAGAGAACATCTCTTTTTCCAAATGTACCACGGCGTACATATTAATATGCAGAATAATTTGAATTATGTACACTTAAGACTGCATCATTGTGTACTTGTGTTGTGAATCATGAAATAATCCAAGCTTGGACAGAAGAAAATTCACCTGCAACATTATCAATATGAATATTCATTCCTAGCCATATAGGCTCGCTCTATGGCCGTTACCAGAACAAATGCCTAGAGGTGTAAATTTGGCTGTGCCAGCACGAGCACAACCCAGCCCAGCACGCTAAAATTTGAGCACAGCCCAGCACATCACGTAAGTACGTGACTTAGCCCACCACGACACAACACGTTAGTTAAATGGGACGTGCTGGGTTTGACTAATTGGCACAGTAGGACAACATGCGGCACGGATAAGCACATGGCCCAGCACAACACAACACGTTAAGAAAGCACGGCATAACATGTACTAATACACCATATAACAAGGCATAATACATCACATTTTTTATATATTTCACAAAAGAGTCACTATTCTAGCTAGTTTTTAACATTTTATGCTGGCTTATTTATAAGAACACATATAATACCTTAATATTTGGAAAATATATTTCAATATCATTGTTATAATGTCGTCACCTATATTTAACTAGAACATTAATTTACATGACAATTATCCAATTTTATATTTGATGGGCTATTTCTTTTTATTGAATAAACTTGTTAGTTTTACTTGAAATAATTTCAAATGATATGTTGTCTAATTAAATTCTTGTGATAATGTCCGACTTAATGTAAGCAAACAACTGAAATATAATAAAGATCAGTGAACTCCACCCAATATATCAGAAAGCCATACTGGTGGAGTTTTCCAAAACATAGTGTTGTTGGTTTTCTTAGCCCAACTAGCCAAAGCATGAGCACCTTCATTACAAGATTTAGGAAGGAATATAAATTTACAGTGAGGCACCGAATTAGTATAAGACTGAATATCTCTGAATCTTGCATCTGTCATAGAAGTTCCTTCAAATTTTCCATCCTGGAGACGAGTCATAAGATCTTTTGCGCCGCTTTGTATTACCAAGTGAGTAATCTTCATGTCTATTTCCTTTCTCAAACATGATCAAATGGCGAACAATTTTCCCTCTTCTGCTGAAAACATAGGAACTGAGATTGATGCTGCATAAATGCATTTCCCTAAATCATTTCTAACCAGAAAACCAGTACCACCATTAAGAGAATTCAAATCCTACCATGTGTCAATAGTAATTGAAGTCCATCCCATATGTGGAGGTGACCAATGGGTAGGTAAAGGAATCGAAACATGCAAAAGATTAGGGGAAGTAGCATCAAGACAAGGGGTATATTTCATGGATATAGCTCTTCTGAGCACAGTTTCTGGTAATTCTTGTTTCTGAGCAAATAAGACAAGGTTCTTACTAGACCATATAGACCACATAATGTTAGCAATTAAAGGAGCATTATCACTATCAATATTTTGGGAGTATGAGCCTATAGAAAACCAGTAGCATAACCAATCATGAAGATTAAAGTTCCTAAAAAACTCAGTTCTAACGTGCAAGCTAGAAAAAAACCAAACACGACTCACAACAGGACAAGTAACCAGAGCATGCATAATCGAATCTTCAGTATCACCACAGAGAGGACATAAATTTGACTCAATGTGCATTCGTTGTGCAAGGACACTTCTAACAGGAATAGCATTGCAAGCACATTTCCAAATAAAAAGTTGTACTCTAGCAGGAACTTTTAGAGACCAAATACGATTCCAGTAAGTTTTATCAGCATGGACTCCAGGACCTCTAAAACACATATAAGCTTACTTAGATGAGAATTTCCCATTTTTAGTCAAATCCCAAGCCCTCCTATCAGGAGTTTTCAGATGGCTCAAAGGGATCAAGGCAATCTTCTAACAAGAAGACTGATTAAAGTGATGATGCAACTTTACAATGTCCCAAGATCTGGTGTCTGGATCAATGAAACTGTTAACAGTCAAAGAAAGGTCAGGGATTATGTTAGGCCTCGGGAGGACTTTCCCCAGGGAAGGTATCCAATTATCACACCAGGTATCAATAAATTTACCATCACCCACAATCCAAGAAATAAATGGCTTAATTTTTTCCTTAATAGAAAACATGCACTTCCAGGCCCAGGAAGCAGTCGGTGGGAATTTAGCATTTAAGAAATCACAGTTTGGAAAATATTTTTCTTTAAACACACTACCTAACAAACTCAGCAAGTCTCCAAGCATTTCTTGCTAACATAGAAAGATTGTTCAATTCAACTTTCCTAAAACCTAATCCACCTTCAGACTTGGGTTTACACATATTATCCCAGCTATCAAACGAATCTTCCTATCATTAGGATCCAGAGATTCACCCCACCAAAATTTGTTAAGATGAGAGTCCATCTTATGACACATATTTTTAGGGATTAAAAAGGAAAACATCTGATAAAGTGGAATAGATTGGCCAACATTTTTAATTAACGTTGATCTGCCTGCTTGTGCAAGAGGACTATTAGACCAGTTTAACGTTTTAGCATCAATAGCATTTAAAATTCCCATGTGGTTTTTTTTTTTATCTCAGGAAAGTAATAGGCGCCCCTAAATATTTTTTACCCAGACTTTGGTTTTGAATTCCCAAAATATTACTTAGACGAGTTCTATCCCTATTATCAGTTTTTCCACTAAAAAGGATACCATATTTTTCAAAGTTAATTTCTTGTCCTGAAGCAAGACAGTACTTATGAAAACAATCCTTAATTTTAATAAAATCATTATCAGTGGCATGAGAGAAAATAAAATTGTCATCAGCAAAAAGCAAATGTGTAATAGGGGGGCAAACTTGCAAACCTTGACACCATGGATAACATCAGAAGCCTCCAGAAAAGACATATGAGCCGAAAAAGCTTCCGCACATAAGATATATAAGTAAGGGGACATAGGATCACCTTGTCGAAGTCCTCTTTCAGGTTTAAAGTGGCCAATAGGAGAGCCATTAAGCATAATGGAATACGAAACATACAACAAACAATTCATAATGAGATTACACCATTTAGTATAAAAATCTAGTTTAGCCATGACTTTAGCAAGAAAAGACCATTCAGATAGACTTCGACATATCAAATTTGATAGCCGCCAAATTAACTTTTCCTTTTTCCTTTCTAACTTTATGAACAAGTTCATGGGCAAGTAAGACATTATCAGAGATTTGCCTTTTCGGAACAAAAGCACTCTGGTTAAGAGAAATTAATTTATCCATCAACGGTTTGATCCTATTTTCCAAGGTTTTGGATACCACTTTATAAACAAAGTTACACAGTCCGATAGGTCTAAATTGATGGACCATATCAGCCATAGGAACTTTAGGAATAAGAGCTATGCTTGTATGATTGAACTGAGTTAAGATATGACCATTATGAAAGAATTCTTTCACCATACTAACAACATTAGGGCCAACAATGTTCTACTAAGTTTGAAAGAATTTCCCAGTAAAACCATCAGGATCAGGGGCTTTTCTACCACCCATTTGAAAAGCAGCAAATTTAATTTCTTCATCAGAAATAGGGGCATTTAGTATAACATTATCTTGCAAGTTGATTTTGCAGGGAATAACTTCCGAAATTTCTTCCTGAAAGTGTTGAGTGCCTGAAGTGTAGATGTTTTTAAAGTGGTCAATGAAAGCATTTCATATCCCAACTCTATCAGTGATATACTCATTATCATTATTTTTTATCCATTGAATATTGTTTCTCTTTCTTTTAAACAAACTAATTCTATGAAAGTAAGTAGTATTCTGTGTTACAAGAAAACGTCAGTTTTTTTTTTTTGCCTTCTTGACACGCCTGGACACGGACACGCGTGTCAAAAACGCAGGACACGGCTCGGTTACCTAGGAATTAAATTTGACTTAGTGTCTGTTTGTTTCAACTTTTTTGACTTAGTGTCTGTTTCTTTACTCCTTTTTTTATTTTTTTGCCCTTTAAATTTTCATGTCGGATTATGATTAAAGCTAATTCTTCTGTTTCATGAATTAAATTTGCATTCTTTTAAATCCTATTTTGCCTTTTCTCTCTTTTTCCTTTTCTTTTAGTTCATTATTCCTCTTGTCGGGATTTTTTGGTGATGTTTTCTAGCTTTTTACCTCCGTGTCCCTGTTTTCTAGTTCTTTAACTTGCCACTTTAAGGTGACGTTTTGGACACAAAACCCGGACACCGTGTCCGTGTCCTTGTAACACAGGTAGTATTCTTATCCCCATTATGCAACCACTCTTCCCTAGACTTATCTTTCCAGTAAATTTCTTGCATGCCACTTATATGGGAGAGTTTATCTTTTAGGACTTGAACTAAAGCTAGATCCCAGGATTGTGAATTTGGGTATACAAAATATCTGCTTGAGCTTTCTTAACATTTTGAACAATATTACCAAAAGATTCCAAATTCCATTTATTTAAATTCACTTTAGTCATATTCATTTTCATTTTGAGATTATAGGCTTTAGAACCTACATGATCTTCTTTTCAAGCATATTCTATGACATCCTTGCAAGAAGGGTCAGCAATCCACATGGCTTGAAACGCTTGAAACATATACGGTTTCCTAACATGCTCTTCTAAATGATTCAAATTAACATAAATAGGACAATGATTAGAATTAATCCTGGGAAAGTGTGTAACATCAATGCAAGGAAACAAAATTTCAGCAATACTGGTAAAGAAAAACCTATCAAGTCTTTCTAAAATAAGATTACTTTCTTGCATATTAGACCAAGTGTGATCAGGACCAGAAAAACTAGGATCAATGAGAGCAAACTTAGTAGAGTAATCAATTAAGTTTTGTAAATCAGTTGGTTCTACAGGTAGACCACCTAGTTTGTCCTCACTACTCAGAGGATATTGAAATCACCTAAGATTATCCAAGGTTCATTACTGGGTGGAGGTATAAATTCCATGCTTTTGGACCAAAAATTGTTTCTCAAAGATTTTTTTGGTTCGCCGTAAATAAAAGATAGATGGCAAAGAAGATGGGGATGAGCATCTGTGGTTGTACAATAAGCACCTCTATCATTCATATTGATCATGGTAAGATTCAAATTATCTTTCCAGGAAACACAAAGACCTCCACTAAGTCCTACCAAGATGACAGCTTGCATCTTCGTGTACCCTAGAATTCTCATATTTTGTCTCATAATAACATCAGAACATCTTGTTTCACATACAAAAAGAATATCAGGGTTCAAAGCTCGGCACATTTGTTTTAATTCATGAATAACTTCCTTTTTAACCAGCCCTCTACAATTCCAATCTATCATTTTGAGGTTTCCCGCAGCAATGGGATTTCCCAAGTTATTAGAAACACCGATATTAAGAGAACTCCGACTACTATCATTTGGTTGAGAATTTGACAAGGTGTTAACAAACTCCCAGAAATAAGAAATTTGAGGATAAGAAAATATGGTAAAGTTGATTTTGCTAACAATATCACAGACATGAGTAAAATGGATGTCAAGATATAAAATGTTGAGAGAGGTTACCTGACCAGAAGTTGTGTAATTTGTCCTTTCCAGTGAGCATCTTCCCTCAGTATTTGCAGGTACCAGTGTTACTTCGATTTCAGCAATTCCCTTATAACCATCAACTTTGTTTCCATTAAGGTATTGAGTCCTGGTCATGTGCTGAATTAGGATCGAACTGTTTGTAGTTACCTGAAGTGGTAACTGAAGAGTATTATGATTTAATACATTTGTTTTTGCGTCCATCTGATTCATCTTATAGTTCCAACATCTCCTTTTTTTTAACTGAAGATCGTCTTTCTCCATTGAAGCCTTTCTCTTGCTAGAAGCATTAAAATCCATAGATCTCTTTTTCTTGTACTAACTCATGTTTATCTCCATTGAAGATTTTCTTTTGTTTTTATTTCCACTTTGCTTTGTTACTCGACCATACATTGTATACAGATTTTCCTTATTGATTTGTTTACTTACAACTTCAACATTTTCCTGATTTGTTTCTAATTCTATTTCAACAAAGGTGCCAGTTGCACTGCTCTTTTTATTTCGTAAGGAGGAGATAACAGTAAAGTGAAGGATTGAACTGAGGGCTAAGGGGTTTGTTGTTTAAAAAGTCAACACCTGACTCGTCACCACTCTTGCCGGAAACAAAGTCGATGAGCCGAACGGAATAACAGAAATTCTGGCACACAAGTACCTGCAAATAAATCACATAGAAGACCTTAGAATGCCCACCAAAAATAGACAACTACACAAAAAAGAGTTATCCAACGAAAATCACAGGAACTAAAAATGAATTGAGTAAAGAAAAGAAATTAGTAAGAGATGAAAGTAGGACAGTAAAACTTGTAGTCACTGGTGCTGATCCGTAACTGTCGATGCTGATAATGAATAATCTTTGACGAGAATCCTACAAAGATTATGAAGAAGACCTAATAATTTCACTATTTTAACTTGAGGTAATCCAAAAATCATGAAGAAAATCAAATACTCCCAAGATCCACCCAAATTAAACACTTTAGAAGAAGCGATCTTGATAACAAACTTCCAAACTGTAATTTTGAATGTAACCTGTAACCAAATCTCGAAGAGAAATCCAAACTTTGACTCGATTTTGACTTGGTAAAAATTCACCTATTTTAGGAGAGAGGAAGAGTGCACAAAAAATATGGTGAGATATGTTTGGGTTATCTGGTCTCAGTTTCTTGATATTAAATATTGATGTTTAGATTGCTTTCTCTTTATTTTTTTAACAACTTATTATACTCTAGACTAGTGATTTCTAGAGTACTAGTCTATTTCCAAATTTCTTAAATTGGAATGGGTTTTTGTAATTATGGAGTTCGAACTCCTACTTTCGGGTGTGAGGGAGCACAGTTCTTCATCTTGTAATCAAGATAATAATTAAGTTGGGAATAACTTATGCCTAAGTTTAGGACTTTTATCATTACAACACACTTAAAAAGTATGTTTTTTATTTCGAATTCAGATGGAGATGACCTTGGTAACATTGACATAGTTTCAGTCTCACCAGGTAACACTGACTAAAGTGCGTCGGTTCTCCTAAAAGTTATAGGGTAAAGCTTTTGCCATTTCAAAGTTATTATTACACACCAACCGTTGTTTAGCAAAAAGAAATTACCACAAAATTACTAAAATTCAATAAAAAATCTTATTTGTTGCGTGATTATCGATTCACCCGGTTAAACAGTTAAATAAAGCATCTGTAATATACTAAACAAATCAACTAACTTAATTAGCATAAGACGAATGGGAGATGAAAAGAAGTGTTTTGTTATTGTAAAGAAGAAGATAAATGAAATTTTATTAGTCTTCCAAGTACACTTCTTACAGAATCACCACCAGCTATTTATATACCATGACTTAAGCAAGTCGGTTTTGAAACTTTCTACATCTTTGCCACGTAGTATATCATGATTGAAAGTGAGTTGCTTTTGGAACATGTTTATCTTCGGGTAAGCTTATCAATTCAGGAGTGGAATAATCTCGACCTTACTCGAGTAGCTAAAATGGTGGGCCATACTAAAGTGACGTTGTACATAATACTCCCACTTGGACCACCATTCTAAGAATGTTGCCTTATTAAAAACTTTGCCGGTAAAATCCAGTGCGACAAAACCCGTATGAAGGAAAAATAGTACAACACTGGCATCTTTAAAGAGATGATGGTCGTTAAGAATTTTCTCCCCTTGTTGAAGTTGCGCTAGGAAAAACCATTTAGGATAAAAACATGTGCTTGGTGTGAGGTTGGTCACCGCCACAAAATAATTCCTCTGTCAAAGTTGCATCAGGAAAACTATTTAGGACAAAACTTTGATGTCGTTTCTCTAGAACCTCCATGGATATGCATCTCATTAGATGGTGCTCATCGTTCTAAGATTGTTATATCATTAAAAACCTCGTCGGGAAAACCCATTGGGTTAAAAACCTAAACGTATGAAAACAAGAACAGTGTTGAACCCGCAGATGTTGCCTCGTTAAAACCTTGCCCAGAAAAACCCAGAGGGATAAAAACCAGGACGAAGGAAAAAGAGTACAACACGTCGAACTGCGGATAGCAGTGGACTCGCATGCCTCATTAAAACCTTGATAAGGAAAACCCAGTGGGGCAAAACCTTGACTAAGGAAAAAGAGTACACGACGTAATGTCCAATATTCCCATATCCATAGCTTTACTCCCCCTGATGAGAAGCATTCTCGGTTGATCATTATTCCCGGTAGTCTTTAGCAGCTCCAGCTTTCTTTAGTTGAGAAAATCAGTCTGACTTTCCTCTGTGAAATTTCTTAATGATCATCTGGTTGAGCCAGCCTTTTATATATATTCTCCACTAGCTTTGTCTGAACAATCATAATTTCCCAGAGGATAAAAATCTCTTCTTTTACAAGGCCTTTAACTAGGAAAATATTTAGCTTCTTCAACGACCCTGCCAAAAATCAAAACTTCAACAGTATTATTAACTTTTCTCTGTGGGAGACATCCAGCGATCTTTTATGCAAAAGATCAAGCTTAACGGTACCACGAAGATAAATGAGTTTTCTTCGGACCAATGTCTTGATATTGGTGTTGGGTAGAGCCATACTTACATGTTTACTACAATTCCAATATCAGGTATCTATATCTAATATATCATTTACACATCTTTCGTGTAACACGAACCACAAAGTGATACATCTTCTTTGTTGAGATGTAAATTGATCAATCTTAAAAGTAAGAGATCGATTGACTGTAATCATGCTAGCTTGTTCATTTAAACATGTCTAAACCTTTAAGGTTGACGAAATTAAATAACTTCAAGCTACAATTCTAGCTAACATATATTGAGACCTTGTTTCACCGAGATTTTCATCTCGAACTTCTGCTTTAAGCATTTTTGTGCTTTGGAGAACTCTTCAGAAGTTCCAATAAGGTAGATGTTGCATAAATCAAATATAGTAAATGCACAGTATATGAGCATATAAGATGGTTCACATATCCCTGGTTTAATAAGCATTCACTCAGACGATTGACCATGTTCGTCTTTATAGGGCAATTGCATATGACATGGTAATTCTACTGATAGGTGAAAACCTTCAGGAATTTGTCTGCGGTTATCTGTATCAAGTTTTCACACAGATTCACAATAACCACATCCTCTAGATGCACGTCGAGTCCTTAAAAGACTTCCAGACAAATACCAAAGAGGTAGTTGCATCCATAATAGGGAATATGTTACAAAGAAATCCATCTCATGCTCCTGTAAAAGACTTTGTGCCATTAGTTGACTTTATTTTTCTCACTATGCACATACACCCACCTGTAGCCACTAGGGGTTACATTATCGGTTATCGGAATTGCAAACACATGTCTGTGTCCAAGAGTAGCTCATATTATCGAGTGTTCTGGATGCAGTACCATAACTATGCATTTTATGAGAAATTATTATTCCGCCTGAATCTCTCCTTTCCCGTTTAACCAATCATTCCTTTGATGACATTCTTATAGAGAGTGGTTTAACACCAACATCATCTATGGAAGTATCTGTGGATACTTTAACGATATCATCAACAATCATTGGATTACTATCTCAAATTTCTCTATTTCATGCATGCCTTAAGGAAATCCTCTCATTTTGAGGTTAACCCACGGCCTTTGCAGAGACATTCTCTTGTTAAGAGAACTATACTTAGAGAAATTAGATCTTCCACTAATAGTCTCTTTGAGATCACTATCTTTCAATGATTGTGACTGGCTCTTCCTCTCAGGAGGTGCAGAATATTTTAAATTAACTAATCATCCACACTCAAGGTGTGTTTTAAATGACACACTAGCTACTACACTCACAGCTTCTCCTGAAGCAACTTTGATTTGCAATTCCTGAAGATATCAAATCTTCTTCATGTCTTTCATTGCTGAAAACATCCAGATGAGATGCATCCTGGTTTATCTTTGTCCAAACCAAGATACTTCACACCATTTTTCAGGAAACAACCTTTCCTCCCCCAAACGGTGGGAAGAATTTCTCATCAAATTTGCAAATCTTGTAGTAGAATAGTAACAGCAGTGGAATATAGCATGTATCAAACATAAAACATGACTATGGTTTCATGAATAATAAGTTCAAAATGCACAAGGACATCAAACCATCAATGCCCAAAGCATCACTAGTATGATACAATATCAACGATTGACAAACAAGAGTTTCCTTTAAATCTATATGAGTATAGATACACAGTTATCATCCAGGTGATATGTTGAGTCATGCATGACTACCAGACCATACTCCATCAACCTGGTTATTGTCTGAGGAAACTTGTTGTCAAGGTTATCGCTATATAACAAGCGACCAAAATTCTCTCATTACACTTTCTTATAAGCATCAAATTTCGAACTAAAATTTGTGGATGCTAGGACTGAGATCCTGAAAGCAAACACAAGTGAGAGAACAACTCAATATGGACTGAGATCCATATCTTCCAATCATATGAAATTTGTCGATAATTCCTTTGCAAAGGGGATATCTATCCACACGATTTAAGTAGTTACTCTGAACATTATCTACAACTAAGTTATTAGTTAATAAACGATCTTACATCATTCTCCAGAGTATGAGGATATTATAATCCATTGGTAGCAAGTTTCAATATGCGGATATTCCTCGCCATGAGATATCAACGCAACGTTTATGGATGTGCTCCTCGTCAGGAGAGATATCAACTCAACACTCAAAGAGAATATGGACGTTATCTGATTATATTGGCATACCTCGTACAAGAGGTTTTCGTCTATGCACGTAAGCATATTTTCAGACGAAACAATCGATGTGATTCCATGGCATGCCTTGCAAGGATTTTAATTTATTCCGAATCAAGCAAGCGTACTCTTGCTAAATCTAGCAATAAAGTAATCTCCAACATCTCAGGCATTTATCGGTGTGAGAATTTAGATGAGACACAATTGGAATTAACCAATATCGTCGACGATTCTACCCCTGATCCTTAGGCGGGAATGTATCATCAACAGAGCATCCAGTTCCGCATTACTCTACCTATTAAGGGAGCAACTGGGTGCAGAAAAATAACAATAACATGCAGCCCAGGAGAGGTGACTGATAAGGTTTTCTCTCTCGTTTACTGTCCAGCTGGAATAAATTAAATAATTTACATTTCCATTTCCATGTTAAATCAACAGTAAACTGTAAACAAATTTTGTGACCTTAGACACTATCTCAATACCAATCCAGTCCTTCCAAGACGACCGGTAGAGATCAACAATAATGAACGGCATTTCATATGCTCGTACCATGTCTCTTATGTCACAACGATAGTAGAGCTCTTCCAGGCTCAAAGACGGCTTATTTAAACCAATCATTATGCTACCGTCCCGTATTTCTCCACTTCTAGTGGTACGAGGTTTATCAGGTTCTTAAAACCGAGAACTATTGTGGTTCCCATATTCAAAAATATGTCTACCACAATTGTATTTTCCTTCTTTGCCAAAGATTTAAACTTATTTGCATAGGTACTGTTGCAAATTTAATTCACCAAAATCAGGATTTTAGGTAATAGCTTAGGCGACGAGAAGAAATGATATTAACTCTAAATATTATTTACAAAAATGCAACACTCATTATCGCTCGATGTTTGTATATCTACGAGGCACAATTAACATTTGCAGCACTCGGTGTTGTTGACACAACATATACAAAGTGCAAATTAAGCACTAGATCTTTAAAGCTCGTCGATGCATATAATAGGCGCATATAATGCATGTTGTAAAACTAGCAGGAACACATAAGGGCGCAAAATATGCAGCTCTCCTTATTGCTCACCACTATATTATATACAGTGCATATATCTTCTCTAAAATCAAGCCGAACTATTTTCCACAAATATCAATGTTGAAATAATACCGAGAAATCACCAATTTCGTCCATTAGGCTTGACAAAATATTAATTTATCAAAGTTGAAATATGAACACATTCTTTATTTCTTAAAAGAAATTTTCTCAATATCAATTGTAGCTCATTTCAAGGACCGTTGATAGAGACTGGCTAACCGTGTTAACCCAGTGTCCATTTTCATCGCATTCCGACCTCAAGTGGAACGACTTTAAATTCTGGAGATTATTATGGCAAAGGAATACTAAAAATTTTCTATCCCAAGGATGCAATAATTCCTTTCTCTGTCGATATTAAAACCGTTAATACCAAAAATCATTGGTGTACCAACAAAGGAAATTTTATTTTCTACACTGTCCAAGAGGACGCGGAAAAACCTTCCGTTGGTTGGCTAAAGAGGAAAATAATAAAATGCTGCCAAACTTAAATATTTGGCTAAATTCGGAAACCAAATAATATCACAAATATGAGTCGTTGCCAATACGTACCTATTTTGGATATCTCTTCTTATACCGTGTATGTCAAGTGCTCCTAATAGTACATACAAATACGGTAATATGTCTAACTCTCTTTTTAACAAGTCCTAATCAAAATAGGAAACAAAGTTAGACATAACAACAATTGTATGCATAAAACTACTTAGAAATAGTTAAATTAAATATGCAAGGGTTGAAGAGAATTATCCCTTTTCCGTATCGTCAGCCCCACTCCGATTACCACAGAGCAATTCGTGTTGATAATGTGTTGTGTGATTATCGATTCACCCGGTTAAACAGTTAAATAAAACATCTGTAATATGCTAAACAAATCAACTAACTTAATTAGCATAAGACGAATGAGAGATGAAAAGAAGTGTTTTGTTATTGTAAAGTAGAAGAGAAACGAAATTTTATTAGTTTTCCAAGTTCACTTCTTACAGAAGCACCACCGGCTATTTATATACCATGACTAAAGCAAGTCGGTTTTGAAATTTTCTACATCTTTGCCACGTAGTATATCATGATTGAAAGTGAGTTTCTTTTGGAACATGTTTATCTTCGGGTAAGCTTATCAATTCAGGAGTGGAATAATCTCGACCTTACTCGAGTAGATAAAATGGTGGGCCATACTAAAGTGACGTTGTACACAATACTCCCCCTTGGACCACCATTCTAAGAATGTTGCCTTATTAAAAACTTTGCCGGTAAAATCCAGTGCGACAAAACCCGGATGAAGGAAAAATAGTACAACACTGGCATCTTTAAAGAGATGATGGTCGTTAAGAATTTTCTCCCCTTGTTGAAGTTGCGCCAGGAAAAACCATTTAGGATAAAAACATGTGCTTGGTGTGAGGTTGGTCACCGCCACAAAATAATTCCTCTGTCAAAGTTGCATCAGGAAAACTATTTAGGACAAAACTTTGATGTCGTTTCTCTAGAACCTCCATGGATATGCATATCATTAGATGGTGCTCATCGTTCTAAGATTGTTATATCATTAAAAACCTCGTCGGGAAAACCCATTGGGTTAAAAACCTAAACGTATGAAAACAAGAACAGTGTTGAACCCGCAGATGTTGCCTCGTTAAAACCTTGGCCAGAAAAACCCAGAGGGATAAAAACCAGGACGAAGGAAAAAGAGTACAACACGTCGAACTGCGGATAGCAGTGGACTCGCATGCCTCATTAAAACCTTGATAAGGAAAACCCAGTGGGGCAAAACCTTGACTAAGGAAAAAGAGTACACGACGTAATGTCCAATATTCCCATATCCATAGCTTTACTCCCCCTGATGAGAAGCATTCTCGGTTGATCATTATTCCCGGTAGTCTTTAGCAGCTCCAGCTTTCTTTAGTTGAGAAAATCAGTCTGACTTTCCTCTGTGAAATTTCTTAATGATCATCTGGTTGAGCCAGCCTTTTATATATATTCTCCACTAGCTTTGTCTGAACAATCATAATTTCCCAGAGGATAAAAATCTCTTCTTTTACAAGGCCTTTAACTAGGAAAATATTTAGCTTCTTCAACGACCCTGCCAAAAATCAAAACTTCAACAAGTATTATTAACTTTTCTCTGTGGGAGACATCCAGCGATCTTTTATGCAAAAGATCAAGCTTAACGGTACCACGAAGATAAATGAGTTTTCTTCGGACCAATGTCTTGATATCGGTGTTGGGTAGAGCCATACTTACATGTTTACTAAAATTCCAATATCAGGTATCTATATCTAATATATCATTTACACATCTTTCGTGTAACACGAACCACAGAGTGATACATCTTCTTTGTTGAGATGTAAATTGATCAATCTTAAAAGTAAGAGATCGATTGACTGTAATCATGCTAGCTTGTTCATTTAAACATGTCTAAACCTTTAAGGTTGACGAAATTAAATAACTTCAAGCTACAATTCCAGCTAACATATATTGAGACCTTGTTTCACCGAGATTTTCATCTCGAACTTCTGCTTTAAGCATTTTTGTGCTTTGGAGAACTCTTCAGAAGTTCCAATAAGGTAGATGTTGCATAAATCAAATATAGTAAATGCACAGATATGAGCATATAAGATGGTTCACATATCCCTGGTTTAATAAGCATTCACTCAGACGATTGACCATGTTCGTCTTTATAGGGCAATTGCATATGACATGGTAATTCTACTGATAGGTGAAAACCTTCAGGAATTTGTCTGCGGTTATCTGTATCAAGTTTTCACACAGATTCACAATAACCACATCCTCTAGATGCACGTCGAGTCCTTAAAAGACTTCCAGACAAATACCAAAGAGGTAGTTGCATCCATAATAGGGAATATGTTACAAAGAAATCCATCTCAGGCTCCTGTAAAAGACTTTGTGCCATTAGTTGACTGGTCGTCGATTTTAGTATGTATTTGAGTTTGGGTCCTAATTTGTGCGTTTTAGTATTTGGGTCGTTGACTCGTTAGTCAAATTAAGTTAACTGACGATTTTGTCAAACTGTTTATTCTACTCAGTTAACGAGATTTTGATTCCTAAATCTCATCTAAAACCCATTTAGTACTGAAAGAATCTTTCTAATGGCGTCTGGTTCTTCTCAAAATCGTCCTATCTATCACAATCAAAGTTTTGCAGGCTAGGCGTTCATTTTTATTCTTGCAAAACCCTTTTCATCTTTTCCTTCAGATCCACACTGCCCCATGTTTAAACCGCGATCCAAAACAAAACCCCAATTTCCTCAATCAAAACCAAATCGAATATGAACACCTTAATGACCTAAAAAGAAAACGATAATGGTGATGCCATTCATTTTCAATATGAAAGCCATAAGAAGACTGGTGATGCTAATGGTTTTGAGTTTAGACGTGATTCTGATTCACAGTTCAAGTTCTGGCCTTAGGAATCAATTTTCTTGTATCAAATCTCTCCTCGTGTTTATCTTTTGTTGGGTCCGATTTTGAATGTGTTTACAATTTCTTTATCATATCCAGTAACACTTCACTCAACTTTGAATCACTTCTCTTGACTCTTGGTAAGTATGTTAAACAAAAATGTTAATCGACCCAAATCCTTCCTTACACTAAACAAGCCAGTTAACGGTGGTGGCCAGTGCTAATGAAGTAGAAAAACTCAGGAGTCACTGCTAATTGAAATGGGTGGGGACACTTTTTTAGTTTTTCGATCTAGACCGTTAAAATCTAAAATCTCGCACAGAGTTTAGGAATGGCCAACATTTAAATAATTTCACTAACGGAGGATAACGATTATTAACGGGCGGAAACTGTTTGACTAAAATGCGACGTTGACTAATGGGTCAACGATCCAAACACTAAAACGGACAAATTTAGGACCAAACTCAAAAACATATCAAAATCAACGACCCAAATACTAATTTACTCTTCCATGTTTTTAAATACTTTAAAATGATGAAAATTAACATGCAAACAAAATAAATAAATAAAAGGGAAAAAAACAATACCCATTCATTCAAATACCAAGATCCACACACTAAACAGTACAATTCTTCAATTAGAATTCAGAATCCACCCTGTACCCATTCTATAAATGTCAATTCTTTGCAGTTTTGATGGATCAAAAGTGAGGAGACACTACTACCAAGTTGTACGAACAACAAAAAACTAACGGAGCATTTTGAGTCTTCAAATCAGTGGCTTCTACTTTACCATTGCACTTGCACATCTCTTCATCTTCTTCGTGTTTTTTTTAACATTTTTTCCACTTTTTTCTCAATTTCCTCAAACATCTTAATAGCGCCTTGTAATTCTCTCATTAGTTCCATCAAATTATATTTTGCCCGTGATTTGAGATTGATATTTACATACAGCACCAACAACAATACCCATCCAATAAAAATTTGTGAACACACATCCAAGTTACATCTATAAAAAAAAATTAAGTCATGTAGGTGCCATGTCGCAGAAATGATACTGATGTGAATGACTCGGAAGTTGCACATGTATTTGATTCCCCATCAAATTGGGGTGAAACGTAAACGGTCATATGAACAGATAAACAATTGGGTCGAATTAATGTGTTTCAAAATACATTGCACATTTTTGGATTCATTTATCAAGGCTCAATCTTTCTTATTCTTTTTTTTTTTGATAGAAAGAAAATTTTATTTAATGAGTAGAGTTCCTGTCTCCATCTAGGAGATTACAGATAGATGACTCAAAATTATTTAGACAGACAAGAGATTGCCTAGTTGCTCATGTTGTTTTAGCTAAAGAATCTGCTACTTGGTTGTCATCTCTACTGACATAGTCGAAAGAACATGAATTAAAAGTAGAACATAAAAACTTAATCTCCTTAACTAGATTCCTATTTTCCCAATGGATGACAAGTGAATGACTATTAATGGATTGGATCACTAGCTTAGCATCTGCCTCTATCTGTATTCTTGTATGATTCATTTCTCTTGCCCATGACAGCGCCTCCCGTATAGCCATGCACTCGACAGCTTCTGGGCTCAAAGCTCTATCTCCATAAGTTCTTTTTGTCCCAAGGAAGTGACCTGCAGAGTTTCGTACCACAATGCCAATACCAAATTGGTTAGTGTCATGATCAAAGGAACCATCAATGTTATATTTAAGAATGTTATCTAAGGGTGGTTTCCATCTAGTTTTGCCTGCATTAAGTGTACACACAGTGGATGTTTTATGCAAGTGAGAAGTGAGATTATAATGAATCTTATGCACTGAGCTGCAAGTGTTAAGAGAAACTCCCTGAAAAACCACATCGCAACGGTCCTTCCAAATTATCCAAGCTCCAATCATTAGTGAATAAATCCATCTTTCTTCTGTGTTTTGGTTTTGCTGAGAAAACCAGCTAGTGACCCATTCTGAGACTGAATTGTGAGTGACTTTAATTGCTTCAATATTGATGTTTATTCCTCTCCAGACTGTTCTAGCATGCCTACAATCGAAGATAATATGCTCAATAGTTTCTTCATTGTGACCACAAATGTCACAGTTGACATCAAGGCCACTGTTGAATAAAGCTCTCTTAGTTTTTGTTGTATGCAGACCTCTTATACATTTCCAGGCAAATAGCTTTATTCTTTGTGCCACTTTACAGCTCCAAAGAGCCCTCCATACTTTCCTGTCAATTCTTCTTCCTTCTACTTGAACTTCTCTATCATTGTAAGTCAGCATTTTATAGGTGCTTTTTACAGAAAACAGACCATCTTTAGCAGGCATCCAGAGCATTGAATCTTCTTTGGAAATGTCTATATAAAGTTCTTGAATCTTGTGGGCAGTGTCAGAATCAAACAAGGTGTTGATGAGATGATTGTTCCATTGTGCTGTCTCTGGAATTAGCAACTCATCCACAAATTCATAGAACCTGAAAAGATAATTTTGAGGAGCTGGGGGATGTAACATACCAGGAATCCATTTGTCCTTCCAGATCTTTGTTTTTTTCCCAATATTGATTTCCATGAAGTAATTCTGTTGCACAATCTCCAACCCTTTTGAAATCCCATTCCAGGTGTATGAACAGTTTTTTGCTGTTATATTTTGATGAAGTAAATCACCATTCTTGAAATACTTGCTTGAGAGTGTTTTAGCCAATAAAGATTCAGAATCACTGCATATTCTCCAAGACAATTTGGTAAGAAGAGCCAAGTTTAGTTTTTCTAGATCTCTAAAAGCAAGACCACCCATTTCAATGGGTCTACAGACATTCAACCAAGCTGTGGGGTTGTGTCCTCTATTATTCTGATAACCCAAAAAGAATTTCCTTTCCATGCTAGTAAGTTGTTGAAGAATAGTAGCTGGAAGCTTAAAAGTACCCATTTGGTAGATGGGTACAACATTAAGAACATGCATGCTTTATCATTGTGCCTCTTCCTGCCTGTGAGAGAGAAGTAGAAGACCAAGCATTAAACCTAACTTCAAAATTTTCTTTTATGCTTTTAAATGCCTCTTGTTTTGAATGACCAATGATAAGTGGTGAACCCAGATATTTTTCTTTAGAGCTCATGACTTTGACTCCAAGCATCTGTATAATAGCTTCTGCAACTTCTGGATTAGTTTTTTTGCTAAAATAGACTGAACTTTTATCAAAATTGATGACCTGACCTGATTGGGAACTGAAGTTATTAAGAACTCCAAGTAGATTGGTGACAATGTTGACATTTGCTTGAGTAAAGATCAAGCAATCATCTGCAAAGAGCAAATGATTAATGGCTGGAGATATAGCAGCCACTTTAATACCTTTGATTTTGTTCTCATGCTAAGCTGCAATGATCTGTCTTGAGAGAAATTCCATTGCAAGGATAAATAAGTAACGTGACAGTGGGTCACCTTGTCTGATGCCTCTTGATGGTGAAAAAGATTCACAAGGAGACCCATTGAGCATAACTGAAAGCTGTGTTGTGCTGATACATTGCTGTATAAGAGAACAGAAGTCTTCATTGAAACCAAAAAAAGAAAGAACTCTTATTAAGAAAGGCCACTCCAACCTGTCAAAAGATTTTGACATGTCAAGTTTAAGTGCCATCCATCCATTTTCTCCTCTTTTCTTCTTCATTGAATGTATAATTTCTTGAGCAATGACAGTGTTGTCACTTATGAGCCTTCCTGAGACATAAGATTCCTGATAAGGTGAAATGAGCTTCTCCATTAGTGGTTTCATTCTGTTGACTAGTACCTTGGAAACAATCTTGTAGGATGTGTTACGTTACAGAGACCAATTGGTCTATAATCAGCTGCAGTTAAACATTTCTTCTTTTTTGGAATCAAAGAGATATAGGTCTTGTTGATCTGTTTGAGGATGAATTTAGTCTCAAAGAATTTCTTGACCATATTACACACATCTTCTCCCACTGTTTCCCACTGGCTTTTATAAAAGCCAGCTTGAAATCCTTCTGGTCCTGGTGAGCTCCAATTCTCCATGCTTTTTAAAGTGATAAAAATCTCATCATTATTAGGAATCCTGGTGAGTGATTCATTTTGCTCAGCTTTTGTTATTGAAGGAAGGACAAAGTAGAGGCTATCAACAATGACTGGATTGCTTGTGGTGCTGATGTTTTTAAAATGCTGAGTCAGATGCTGAGATATTAGTTCCCTGTTTTGAAGCAAATTATTGTTGCTGTCCTGAATAGCATCTATGTTGTTTCTGCTTCTTCTTTTGTTGACCTTAGTGTGGAAATATTTGATGTTGGTGTCCATGTCTTTGATGAAGTGGTCCCTGGCTTTTTGCTGATAGAACTCAGATTTGATTTTGTGCCACTTGTTGAGATCATTGTTGACTTTAATGATTTCATCACCAGTACTGGAGTTTTGAGGCTGTTCTTGAAGTTGATTTAGCTTACTTTGTAGAGTATCCACCTTGTAATACAGCAAACACAAAGAACTATAGGAATCCCGTGATATCAAGCTAGGTTTCCAACCAACACACAAACCAACTGAGTTACGATAATCTACTAGCGGATATAAAGCACACGCCGCAACAACACCAGAAACATACACAAAATGACGGAATTACAATGAAAACAATCAATGCATATATGAGCAAAATACTAATTAGACCACTACCGTGCGGGGGAGACAGCCACACTTTATCCACAACCGATGCTCCTTGATCATTGACCGTTGCATTAGCTTCTAATTTCATCCCGTATATTCTATCTCTGGGGCTGTTTGAATACCAAGTGGAAGATCTGAATTTTGTATCAAAAGTGATTCCGAACAATGCCGTACTTCCATTTATAACATCCATTCTAGCAGCATCCGCCCAATGTAGCCAAAAAGTCTGAATTATCTCATTAGCAAGTACAAAAACTTCATTTTCTATCACAAACTTGGGTATAGAAATATTTCCGATTGGTTGACTTAAGCTATCACCGCGATAGTAAAATGTCATGTTAACGGTTTCAGAATAAATCTTCCCAAACGTATTCACATTCTTGAATATGAGATCGAAATATATAGAGGTACCATTGATGACTTGGGTTTCATTTGAGGCTTTGTCGACGGCAAGAATGTGTAGTTTTTCAATATGACATTCGGGTTCAACTGCACCTTTCCAGTTATCACCCGAGCCTTTGAAAGCTTTTGAGTACAACAACAATTTCTTTTAGTGTTATCATCCTCTCGTTTTTATACCCAAAATTTCCAACAGTTTTAGACGATTAAATTCAGACAAGACAGAGGAAACGAGAATAAGGGAAGTTGGAAAACAAGCTTCAAATTTATAGTGGAAACCGTGTTCGGGAACATGATGTTGTTTATGGGAATTTGTGGTTGTGCGTCCGATATAACTCTGAAATATATTTCGAATTCTTCGGTTAAGAATTGAAATCTGACGGCAAAGGAAAGAGGTTAGGATCACTTAATTTCAAGTTTCAAGTTAATGATCAACTCTATTCCCAAATCTGTGTTTATATGCTTCATGATGTCTTGCATGTATCTAATCTTCAAATTAGATAAGTTGGGTGCTACTGATGCATTCTTTGTTTGGTTCGACTATGTGCATCTCATCAATTGATCTGACATCAGATGTTTTTCCTTGATCATAAAATTTTAACATGATATGTTGTTGACTTGGAGGTGCTTTCATGGTAGTTATCTTTTTCTTTCATTTAAGGTGATACCCGTTTACTATTTTGTGGTCTACCAGATTCATAGTTTACTGTTGAAGTTTGATTTAAACTTTTGATGAGTAACATTGATTCCCTCCATGTCATTTTTCATGTTTAAATATCTTTCATGCATGATTGAATTATGTTAAATCTCCTTTGATCATTTTTGAGAGGCAGTTAAAGCAATGAGGTTAATCATTGTGCCTCTGAAAGTGTCTGTTCATTTGCCAACAATATAGGAACATGTTAAATTTTGGATGCGTACTAATCGGTTTGTCAAAAGACACTCAGTAAATGATCCACATAAGTTAGTTACCATGAACCAAATTTTGGTGTGTTTTATGCGTACGTAGCATTATATTTTGTTTTTCCAGCCGTGAATACAAAAGCAGATGTCGCATTATGGCAGATGGATTATCACATTTTTGTGACTGTTCACATATTTTGTAATGTAATCAAAATGTAGTAACAAAACAGAGCCAAATCCAAGAGACTGGATTTGAAGATTTCTATTTTGAAATCGTGTGTGCCATAATTTGCTTATACATTACTTGTCACAAATCAGAGAAGTGTTAAGTGACACATTTTGGTCGCATGATAATAGAGGAGTATTTTCATGAATGCTCTATGATTAGAGGACCAATGGAAATCACCAATGATTGTTGAGAAAACAATTTTATGGTACGGGTATAATTCCTGGAATAGGAATTATAGATTTTTAAAGTTTGAAATCGTCATATTTATTGAGATAACAATTGTATGACATGAACATAATTCTTGTGATAAGAATTATAGGTTCCAAAATTTGGAAATTGGTATGTCTTAAATGACATTGAAAGTAAAGTGGAATACCGGTGGATATGTAACATATTGGAAGATTGGGCGGCCGACCAAATATCCGGCAATGTTACGATATTACCGATGCATAAATTGTGAACATTTGCATTATATAATGTGAAATGTTAAATAGACATTGTCTATGTTTTTGGGTATAAATTTGTAGAAGATTGGGCATGAGTAGAGGAGTTACTCATCGTGATAATGTGCTTGTTGAAATAGCAAGCAAGTTGCCTACAAATTTTATATGCCTCTAGTGTATGCAAGTCTATAATGAATTCTTGTGAATTAACGGTAAATGTTAATTAGGATCACTAGAGAAGTTACAATTATTTTGTAAAATCAAATAGGAACATTTTAAATAATGTTTTAGGAATTGATTGCATGAGCAGATGCAATTAATGTGGAGGAATGGCTTAGAACTTAATTTGTAGAGATCCCATTTTGGAAGAAGCCATCTCAGGAGGTCTTGATTAATTGTGAATCAGGATATGATCTATAACGTCTTTAACAAGACTTATAATGAAAAGTCAAGACATACAAGTCTTAGACAAGGAACGGTAAGTCAATTACTCAAGAAAGGAGTAATTGCAGTTATCCATTGAAACGGAGAAAAGCTTGGTAGACCTACTTATGAAGAGTCTCCCAAAGGAATTAATTTCAATGAAGTATATAGAAATGGGACTAAGGTCTGTGAAGGAAGGATGATCTCCCATAGCAGAAACCCAACCTATGTTTTGAAAAAGATAAACAAGGTTCAATGTGGTACCAACAAGTTATGGTTGTAGATTATGGAGCACTAACATAAAACTTCCCATTTCAAGTTAGTCTTTGGTTTTCCGTAAGAAAATAGGATGGATGTAAATCCTTAATGAGTCTGTGATTAGTAAAAGGTGTCTCGCAGAAACACCTTCGAGACTTACCTATATGAGTATGGAAATGTGGGCCGTTTCCTAAGAGAAGAAGACCGTTCTCTAAAGAAGACTCATGAATAAGGATATAAGCACAAGGCCTTTATAGTGCTTGGCTCAGAACACATGTCTTATGGAATCAATATGTGTGGAGACCGGCTTTGTCATAAGGGATTCTTGGTTCAAGACTAGTTTCACCATAGAATATCGATAAAGCTTTGAGTTTCTTACACTAAGTGAAGGTTCAAACCCAGAAGGTACCTATCATTTATTTATTGGTTTCAACGATGATGCTTAGTCCCAATTGTGCTTGAACTACGTTGGCTTGATCCCACTCGGGTACGTAGGCAGTCACTTGAGTGATGCAGCCACTCCGGTTTTATAAGTTTTATTTTATTTTATGTTTTTTGGTTTTTGAAAATAGGGGGAGATTGTTGGATATTTTCAATAACTTAGAAAATAAAACTGTTTTCGTTTTTGGTTTGTCACTATGATGGGGAAGTGTTCTGTGTTGGATAAACACAATGGATGTTAGTTGGAGATGAAGGGACACCTCTAATAGGTGTGATGGTTCATAAAGGACACAACCATTCCCAACAGACACCTTATGTGTCTTTTGGAAGTGAAGAGACATCTCCAATAGGCATGAATAACCCTATAAGTAGTGAAGGAATTCTCCCATTCTTAAGAATGAATTCAATGTTTTAAGAATATGTAGTTTTTCAATATGACATTCGGGTTCAACTGCACCTTTCCAGTTCGAGATGATAGTGTACAGACAGAGAGCAAAAAGTACAGAAAATGTACCCCTGCACAGAAGTGTTGACCAATTAAAACCAAATAGTGTAGCTCGACGAGTTGGTGCCTGAATAAGAGGGACGGTTTCAGTTTCATCCATTGGTTTTGATTTGATGAAGTTTTGTGTGTAAAAATGAGGAGGAGTTCTTCATATATATAGGGGAATATTGGGGATATGCCCCAAAATCGACTGTCATTTTGGGGATATGCTCCAGAGCGTCAAAATTCCATCCAAAACCGTTAAGTAGTTTCGCACACATTTGGGGGAATTAAAAGGTAGATTTTGATATATTAACACCTTTACAAGGAAAATGACGAAAAAATCTCGAAAAATTAGAGAGAAAGATCACATTTAATAAAAGATTCCTTCCGGGTCCATATCCCCAAGATTCATTTTGCATATTCCTCATTTTCCCTATATATAGCGTATTAATTTCGCAGGGAAGGTGCATAGGAAAATCGGATCACCAATAAGATTCCTTCCGAGTCCATAGTTCATGTCCTTTACCTCCTTCCAAGTCATTATTTGTCAAAGTCTTTTAAAAATTATTTATATATTATAGGGGACAACCTACGACTATCTACAGACAAAAAGAATCATTGCACTAAGTCTCATATGATGCATGTGAACAACTAAGAATGGCTGGATCATGGAACTTCTTCATTTTCATTGGCTGACGAATAGGAATCCTTTCGAGTCTTTATTTATGATTGTCTTTTAATTTATCGGAAAATAGGTTATTTGTACAAATATTTTTAAAACATGGTTCTAATGGACGAGTAAAATAAATTATGGGTAAAAAGGATAAAAAAAAAATAAGAATGATGAAACTGGATTCATCATGGCTTAAACTTAAAAAATAGCGAGGATGAAACTGGATACATTCTGATGTAAATTAAAAATAAAATAAAAATATTTGAAAATAGGTAGGATGAAACCAGTGCCGTCTCTAACATTTTAGAGGCTCGGGGCGAGCACTCAAAAAAGGGCATTTTTAGCTTATACACATGGGAAACAAAACGTAATTAAAAATGAAGAAATGACAATAGATTGAACAATCTATTAATGCGTACATATAAAGTTTTAATAAGGGTTAAAAAACAACTCAAATTTTAAGTGAAAGGTACCTATCAAAAATAAAATAAGAACACCTGCGCGAAGTAGCAACAAAATTGCCAAAGAAAAAACACCATCCTATAAAGATTGCCCTTCCTGGGGTTCTGGTTGTGAATGCATTAGTTATCTTGTCAAGATCAAGATCATCCAAAAGCTCATGCTCAATAGCTAAGATAGCCAACCCATTTAATCTTTCCTGTGACATAGTTGATCTCAGATAAGATTTCAACAACTTCAACTTCGAAAAGCTTCTTTCTGCTGTCACTACAGTCACGGGAACAATTAACAATATTCTATATGCAATACACGTGATTGGAAAACACCCTTGTCTTTTTAGAAACCGTAAGGTTTCAACAGCAATCATCTGTTCAGCAACCAGAATCATTTGAATGACTTGAAGTTCACCAAATAAATCATTTGCGTCGATGTCAGAAGATGATCCATATTTTAAGGCAGTTTCAAGACGATCACAACATGCTTTCAAACGAGCATCATCTAATGACTTTACACTTGGGAGCCATTTTGAGAAATTTCTTCACCTGCACACAGTTTAAACAACACAAACTTACAACTAGTGATATAATATAGACAGCCTGACTACAAAAAAAACCCTTTGAAATATAGTTACATCTAACAAGGTATGATCATGTTTTAAGGTTAAGATTCATCAAAAACATATGATCATGTGATTCATGTCCAATTTCTTAAAACTACCCTACCCAAACAGAATTAATTGAGAAATACTTCAATTAAGTCCAAATTTAATGTGAAATGCAACATCAACTATTAGGCAAAGATCAAATTAAATGAAACATACCTGAAACCTCAATAATCAAGAGGCAGTTATGTGCCCTAACGGAGATAATAAAGAAATCTTCACGCTGAGTTGTTTTTCCTCTTAACTTTTCACAACCAGTTGACACGTTTGGGAAAGATATCTATGGAAGATACATAGGTTGGGGAAAAAAATTTAGGCCCCCCAAATTTTTGGGCCTAGGGCGGTCGACCGTTTCGCCCTATGTCAAAGACGGGCCTGAATGAAACTGGTTACATCCTGACTATTTTTATATTTTTATCCATTTAAACGGTATTAAAATCTAAAAGTTTTTTTCACCCAAAAATTGTTAATTTTAGTATTTTTAACCAATTTTGTGTTAATTTATTTACTACAGGGGACACCATACGACTTCTTAATTCCTATAGAGACAAAGAGAATATTTATCAAGTCTCATGTGACGTAATGTGAACAGCTAACGATGGCTGCCATTTAACTCGAACATAAGTGATTGAGAGAAGCATTACCAGATATGGTTAAATTAGGAAGCGAGGTTGGTGGTCATCTTTCCATGAACCACTTACACGCAAGCCTTTTGTTGTACTTAGCTGCAGAAGTGCGGTGTTAAGGCCGTCATTAGCATGAACTTATTTATTTTTATATGAAACTGTCGTATGAACACGTGTTATAGGAGGTGGCCCACCATTTTGTCACTTCTCAAAATTACTCGAGTATATTTGGGTGACTTCTCACCGACATGTTAACATATAAGCATCAACAAGCTTATCTATCTTTACTCTTAAGCTTTTAAACTGATGTAAACACTTGTCCCCATACGTGTCCTTTATTGTATCACTAACTAGGATATGATCCGTGCCGTAACGGCCTGGGCTTCATGTCGTTGTTATTTTTTAATGTGACCTGATTTCATTATTTGGTAATTTTCCTAAAAAAATACGATACTCACTACATTTATTAAGCATATACCATCTATACTTAATAAATTTTTGAACTTTTGTTTTCTCAGGTTTCATCACTCAATAAATTTTTAAGCCACTCAAAACCAAACCCAAAACCCATGATGAGAGCCGAATTAACTCAATTCTAAGAATTAAGCCTTGGTTATGTGACGCTGTAGATGTGCAGCATTAGCTAACCTGGCCAAGGCTAGCGGAAATTGAGCCTTATTGGCCAGATTAAACTTAGCCAATATGTAGGAGAGGCTCACAAATGTTTGGGTAGCTAAATCTTAGTCACATTAGGGGGGTTATAACTAAGCCTTCGCTAAGCCTAGGCCTGCTCTAAGAAGCAACCTGTATTAAAGTGAATCACAAAATGAAGAATCCTAATCAATAGTTATTTAAAGACTTGTAAAATCCGATATAAAAAGAAATATTTATGAGACACTGAAGTTCCTACTAATACATTGAATGGAACAAACAATTCTCTTAGAAGATTAAAGAACAATATTACAGAGTACAGAGAGGCATACAAACAGATGTTACAACCCAACAAAGGGATCTTAGCCTTCTCTTTGGACATTTTGCTCTTTTACCGACAAAGAAGCCCTTTCTACTGTCTAGTAATATCGCCAAACAAATATCATGGTACTCAAACCCCAAAAGAGCACTTTATTCTTTCCAGACAATTAAAAAAAAAGTAAGATTAGTAACATTTAGGAGCTCTAACCCGCCACATGAATCTATTTATTGTAGAGAACATTTGGTTTATAGCTTTCACAAAGGTCGTTTATGTTGCAAATTGTACAACTATATTCTCAAGCTCTACTGCTTCTCATCGATACCATGCAGTGGCTAAATATACTCATCAGTACCCAAAGATGACCACAAAACAACAATTCATAAAAACATCATCCAGACAGTAAGCAATTGTTCAAATACACCATATTTGTAAATGTTAAAATATTGATCATCTTAATGCGTTATTGCAATTAAAGACAAAATATCAAACTGTCCATCATAGTTGTTTGGACACAAAATAAATTATTGCAATGTAATTCCACTTAACATGTTAGCTAAATGATATGAAAAGTTTCTTCAAATCGATAATAAAATACTTGAGCTATCTGGTTGGTGTTCCTTTCATCTATGGACATACAGTTTAAGTTATCAAGGAATTAGCTAAGTGCTACGAAATGCTACTCTAGACATATGATAGAACACTTAAAGTCTTAAAGCTCTCTGAGGTCTATGCAACATGTTTCAAGACAAAGGAATGCTACATGGGAAATAATAATTGTTTAAAACCCGATTCTTCGATAAGTTGATTTAGTGACACTTTCATGGAAAAAAACTAAATCAAGCACATTATATCCATGGTACCTTGTTGACATAAATAACATGGCTATATATTTAGAGTAGATAAATTAGGAGTAGCACAATACAAAAATCCAATATAAATGGTAAGTTTCATACAATTGACATTCCAGAAGAGAAACTAAATTCAGACTACGTATTAACATACCAAGTAACTATTTTACGGTCAAAATGTATGACTAATAATTTTTTATTAAAGTTTATAATTTTTTATATTAAAGTTTTTGATGTTTTCAAACAATGTAAGATTGTTAGATTTTGAAGGATTTAATTTACATTCTGCTTGAAATCAGAAAAGACGGAGATGGAGATGCTTAACATCATACAAAATTCACAATCATATACAAATTAAAGATGTGAGTCTTCAGAAACATATAACTTTTAATGATAATTTTTTTATAGAATATTTTATCTCAATTTATTTCTATGCACAATGAAGTTTAGAGTATCTTTTAATTTTTGTTCCGATTTGCTTGATTTGATTTACGTCTCGTTTGAATCAAAGTGAATCTCAGGGAATGAGACACCCTTTATTTAAAATATGGTTAAATGTATTCCTAGTTGTGTAGTAGAATTACGAAAACGATAAAATAGCAAATTCTTACATGTCATATAGAGGCCCATCGCTCAGGTCTGGATCAGAGGTGCCCGTTGATGACTTCTTCACCATTGAGTTCTGTATATACTTCCACTTCGTGGCCTCATTGATGACCTACTGTCGTGCAATGTCCATCTCGTGTGTGAATTGAGTTTCAACTGCATCAAGACTCCAGATTTGGATCAAAACAAATGTTAATAATAGAAGGGATGTATCATGACACGGTCATAACTGATATTAGTATTAATTTTACTCTATTTGCATCCTGATAACTATGTTCCCGCACTATATCTTGGTTTCTTAACATTCATTTGATTTTATTTTTTTTAACTCGAAATAGTCTTTCACTAACTTAGCAGTCAAATTTGTGTTTTTGTACATGTTTGGCTCCCTGCCGTTCGACTCTCTTAAAAAATTAAATGGTTCTATGCCTTGCAAGATAGTATAACAATGCAATTTTCTGCGGAGAGAGTTGATACCCATGCATCCATGACCAATCATATGTATAGCCATGTGATGAATTAGGGGTGGGCACACGATCCTGGCACCCACTTGTTGGATTTTCAGAGTCCATTTATAGGCCTTACATCTTCTATTTGTTAAAAAATAAAACTATCCAGGTTTCCATCCTAAAAAAGTTTACTTATGCTTCTATTTGTTATCCTAAAAACTTACTTATACTTCTTTTTGTTTCATATTAGGATGTTGAACCGTCTTTCATATCTAGAACAATCAGAAACAGGTATATTGTACACATTAGATTCCCTTTTTTTTGTCTCTAAAAATATAAAATAAATGGATGTTCACTGACCTCAATGTCTTGGCCAATGTTCTTGCATTTCTCTTGCCGTAGTTCGTCTCATCGGGATTCTCCACCAAAGATGTATCCACATTGAACAAAATGCAGATAATTATTGAGTGGCATATGTTGATGCATAGATAAGAGTACATTATGTTTTCTTTGTTATAATAGTCATTAATTAAGGACATGAGAAACAATTACATAGTAGAAATACTTATCTGTACATTTAAAATTAGCGTGCTTGGTTGATTTGTATATTGTGGAAGTGCATTTTATGGCTGTTAGATTTGTGTTTTTTGTTATAGATTGTTAGAGTATTGGGTTTCATAGTTACAGTATAAGGTAAAAAACTTGTCTCCTCATGGTATCTTGATAATCCTAAGGACTGAAATGAGCAACAATAACAAAGTTCGCTTACCTCGGATTGATCCATCTCCATCTATTATTGTGTCTTTTCCAATGCTCACATTGTTGCCTTCTCTGCTGTGCTAAGCTGTAATTCTGTTTTAACATTTTGATACTTTAAAATTCACATTTTTCTAACAATACAAGAGAAAGAATCATCTGATTTTATTTAGTGGATATGGTCACTTACACTTGTTCTGATTTTCGCTGCATCCACCTTAGACTCTTTCACAGTACCCCCTAAGTACAAAGCCTCTCACGAAGTGACACTAAGAGGATTTACATCCAAATCCCATTTGAAGAAGAGATGCAAGCCACCACGGAGAAATAGCCTCTCGCAAAGTGGCACTGAGAGGATTTACATCCATATCCCATTTGAAAAAGAGACGCAGGCCACCGGGGAGAAGTATTTTTTTTCTCACCAAAGAATCGTGAATTGGTTTAGGGAATATATTCCGCTAACACGTACCTAAGGACCATAATTCCAGATTTTGTTCTTTGATACCATCCCATGCAGTTCATCACCCTGGGGCAGAAATGGGGATTATGTGCTCAAGTCAGTGGACAGAAGTGTGAACATGATAATAAAAAGAAACTTACGTGTGTTAATAAGACAAACATACCCCAATTTATGTCTGAAAAATAAGGTTTGCTAATTTCTTCTATGGTTAGATCAAAAGATGTTTGATAGAGTAGTCAAAATAGAACTACAATGAGGCATTCCAACAGAACAATACTAAAAATCAACAAATAATTCAGAGAATCAATTGAAGGTCACTAACTCAATAAATCTATCTAATTAATTTATACAGGAATCCCCTACGATACCCCAAGCTCATCGCATTTAATAAAGTAGCTTGCACCATCAATGCAAATCTCACCTTTTTCATCAAAACCATCTACAACATATCTCTTTTAGCAAGGAGTTACAGTATTTCCTTCTGGTACTTAAAACTTCCATTGAATTCTTCAACCCACCATGCCCAATACTAATGCAATCAAGTCAATTTTGCTTCTTTCTTTGGTACTATCTTAACAATCAAACAATAAATTTTCACCAATTATCACTACAAAGATTAACCTAATAATACAAAGTTACAAACCCATAACTAAATTTTCAAAATAGTATACGTTTCTCTTAGTCATTTCATCGAACACATTACAACAAAACTTAAGTAAAACTAACCTAATAATACGAACCAAGTCTATTATCAACTGTTAAGGGGTGATTTCCATTCAGGTCTTATTGTTGTGTCAACTTTATAAAATTTAGTTCGTGCATCAAGAAAAATCAAACTAAAATTAAAGGAAAAAAAGAAATGGCAATTACCTAGCAGAGTTGATGGAGTATGCGTCTGAAACATGGTAAGATGATGACCTATGTTGGTGCTTATATAGGGGAACATTTGTAACGTATGAGGAAGTTGATTAACGGGTCTTCAATTCAAGAATGAGAAGAGGAGACCACGGATGATATGGTAACGGAAGAGGATAATTGAGAGGCGCAGATATTTGCCCTAATTTTATTCTGAGAATGTGTAACCGAGGAAGATGATAATAATGGAGGAGCGGTTTGATAATGTGTAACGGATTTATAATGTGTAACGGAAGAAGTGGATAATAATGGAGAAATCAATATGAGTGGTTGGATCCGGTAGTAAAACATGGATTGATTTTCAACCACGATTTATGTTTCAACTTTGAGAGTTTTGAGAGCAAACAGTGGCCGTCGATCACAACAAAACACCCAACCAACACCGTTGGATTGTGCAAAAACCATTTGTTTTTGTAAGATAGATTGGGAATTTTGATGGGCTATAAAAAGCTAAGTTCGCATGATGTAAAGAATGAAGAGAAAAGGAATGAGAAATGAAGAAGTCGAACATTCCTATTTTCTCCACTTTGTCTTCCTCTCTTTCATTAACAAACAGTGGTTAATAAATTCATGATTGGTTAATTTACATCCGTAGTTGATAAATATACAACATGTTATCGGCACGAATTGCTCGATAACTACGGTCGATTCCTTTGGCCGTCCGGTGGAGAACTACGATGATAATTACCGGAGACTATTTTCTTTTATTTCCTGGATCTCTTCTCTATTTCATTTATGATTAATACTGTTAGCCTTGTACCTATTTATCTTTGTACATTTTGCTAATAGTGTGTCTCTCTTGTTACGAGCATGGAACTAATTCCATCCCAAGTTGATAGTTAAATCAAACTTGCAAAAGAAATATGCCTACTGTTTCAAATATCAATTAGTGGAGCCTATATGTATAAAAGCATCATGATGAGATAGACATGATGGGCTAATATTTCTCCCTTCCCAAACTTTATATATAAACTTATTTTATTATATAAAGCTTTTACTAATTGATATTTTGTGTGACTAGGATATCAGTGGATTAAAACATGTTGCCACTTTGGGTGACTAATCAAATGTTTTGTCGCTTTTAAAGCTCATATTTGTTGTGCGTTTTCCGAATTCAGCCAAATATTTGAGTTTTGCAGCGTTTTATTATTTTCCTCTTTAGACAACTAACAGAAGGTTTTTCCGCGTCCTCTTGGACAGCGTGGAGAATAAAATTACCTTTGTTGGTACACCAATGATTTTTGGTGTTAACAGTTTTAATATCGACAGAGCAAGAAATTATTGCATCCTTGGGGATAGCAAAATTTTAATATTCCTTTGCCATAATAATCTCATGAATTCAAAGTCGTTCCACTTAAGGTCGGAATGCGATGAAAAATGGACACTGGGTTAACATGGTTAGCCAGTCTCTATTTGCGGTCTTTGAAATAAGCTGCAATTGATATTGAGACGATTTCTTTTAAGAAATAAAGAATGTGTTCATATTTCAACTTTGATAAATTAATATTTCGTTGAGCCTAATGGACGAAATTGGAGATTTGTCGATATTATTTAACCATTCATATTTGTAGAAAATAGTTCGGCTTGATTTTAGAGAAGATATATGCACCGTATATAATATAGTGTTGAGCAATAAGGAGAGCTGCATATTTTGCTCCCTTATGTGTTCCTGCTAGTTTTACGGCGTGCATTATATGCGCCTATTATATGCATCGACAAGCTTTAAAGAGCTAGTAATTAATTTTCTTTTTGTATATGTTGTGTCAACAACACCGAGTGCTGCAAATGTAAACTGCGCCTCATAGATATACAAACGTCGAGCGATAATGAGTGTTGTATTTTTGTAAATGATATTTAGAGTTAATATCATGTCTTCTCGTCGCCTGAGCTATTACCTAAAATATTGAATTTGGTGAATTAAATTTGCAACAGTACCTATGAAAATAAGTTTAAAATCTTTGGCAAAGAAGGAAAATACAATTGTGGTATGCATATTTTTGAATATGGGAACCACAAAAGTTCTCGGGTTTTAAGAACCTGATAAACCCCGTACCACAAAAAGTGGAGAAATACGGGACGGTAGCATAATGATTGGTTTGAATAAGCCATCTTTGAGCCTGGTAGAGCTATGCTATCATTGTGACATAAAAGACACATTACGTGCACCTGAAGTGCCGTTCATTGTTGTTGATCTCTATCGGTCGTCTTGGCAGGACTGGACTGATATTGAGATAGTGTTTATGATCACAAAATTCGTTTACAGTTTAATGTTAATTTTGCATGGAAATGTAAATTATTTAATTTATTCCAGCTGGACAGTAAACGAGAGAGGAAACCTGATCAGTTACCTCTCCTGGGATGCATGTTATTATTGCTTTCTGCACCCAGTTTCTCCCTTAATAGGTAGAGTAATGCGGAACTGGATGTTCTGTTTATGAGACATTCCCGCCTAAGTATCAAGGGGAGAATAGTCGACGATATTGGTTAATTCCAATTGTGGTTCATCTAAATTCTCACACCAAGAAATGCCTGAGGTGTTGTAGATTAATTTGTTGCTAGGTTAAGCAAGAGTATGCCTGCTTGATTCGGCATAAATTAAAATCCTTGCAAGGCATGCCATGGAATCGCATCGATTGTTCTCTTTGAGTGATGAGTTGATCTCTCTCCTGACGAGGAACACATCCATAAACGTTGCGTTGATATCTCATGGAGATGAATATCCGCATGTTGAAACTTGGTACCAATGGATTATGGTATCCTCATACTCTGAAGAATGATGTAAGATCGTTTATTAACTGATTAATAACTTGATTGTCGATAATATTCAGAGTAGCTACTGAAATCGATGTGGATGGTTATCCCCCTTTGCAAAGGAATTATCGACAAAGTTCGTATGATTGGCAGATATGGATCTCAGTCCATATTGAGTTGTTCTCTCACTTGTGTTTGCTTTCAGGATCTCAGTCCTAGCATCCATGAATTTTAGTTCGAAAGCTGGTGCTTATAAGAAAGTGTAATGAGAGAATTAAGGTCGCTTGTTATATAGGGATAACCTTGACGACGAGTTTTCAAAGGACACTAACCAGGTTCGTGGGAGTATAGTCTAGTAGTCATGCATGACTCGACGTATCACCTGTATGGTAACCGTGTATCTATACTTGTATAGATTTTAAAAGAAACTCTTGTTTGTCAATCATTGATGTTGTATCATCCTAGTGATGCTTTGGGCATTGATGGTTTGATGTTCTTGTGCATTTTGAACTTATTACTCATGTAACCATTGTCATGTCTTCTGTTTGAGACGTGTTACATTCCACTTTCGTTATCACAATACTCCAATATTTGCAAATTTGATGAGAAAGTGTTCCCACCGTTAGGGGGAGGAAAGGATGTCGCCTGAAAAACAACGTGAAGTATCCTGGTTTGCACAAAGATAAACCAGGATACATATCATCTGGATGTTTTCAGCAATGAAAGACATGAAGAAGATTTAATATCTTCAGGAATTGCAAATCAAGTTGCTACATGAGAAGCTGTGAGTGTAGTAGCTAGTGTGTCACGTAAAACGCACCTTGAGCGTGGATGAGTAGTTGATTTAAAATATTCTGCACCTCCTGAAAGGAAGAGCCAGTCACAATCATTGAAAGATAGTGCTCTCAAATAGACTATTAGTGGAAGATCTAATTTCTCTAATTATAATTAACTTAATAAGAGAATGTCTCTGCAAAGTCCGTGGAACCTCAAAATGAGAGGATTTCCTTAAGGCATGCATGGAATAGAGAAATTTTTGATAGTAATCCAATGAATGTTGATGATATCGTCAAAGTATCCACTGATACTGCCATAGATGATGCTGGTGTTGAACCACTCTCTATAAGATTATCATCAAAGGAATGATTGGCAGAATAATAATTTTTCATAAAATACATGGTTTTGATACTGCAACCAGAACACCCGATAATGTAACCCCTAGTGGCTACAGGTGGGTGTATGTGCATATTGAGAAAAATAAAGTCAACTAATGGCACAAAGTCTTTTACAAGAACCTGTAAAAGACTTTATTTGTAACATATTCCCTATTATGGATGCAACTACCTCTTTGGTATTTGTATGGCAGTCTTTTAAGGACTCGACGTGCATCTAGAGGATGTGGTTATTGTGAATCTGTTTGAAATCATGATACAAATAACCACAAACAAATTCCTGAAGGTTTTCACCTATCAGTATAATTACCATGTCATGTGCATTTGCCCTATAAAGACGAACATGGTCAATCGTCTAAGTGAATTCTTATTAAACCAGGGATATGTGAACCATCTTATGTGCTCATATACTGTGCATTTACTAGATTTGATGTATACAACATCTACCTTATTGGAACTTCTGAAGAATTCTCCAAAGCACAAAAATTCTTAAAGCATGAGTTCGAGACGAGACTCTCGGTAAAACAAGGTCTTAATCTGTTGGTTGAGAATTGTAAATGGTAGTCCATTAATTTCGTCAACCTTAAGGGTTTAGACATGTTTAAATGGACAAGATGACATAGTTTCAGTTATCCGATCTCTTACAAGATTGATCGATTTACATCTCAACAATAAAGATGTATCACTCTGTGGTTTGTATTACACAAAGCTGTGTAAATGGTATATTAGCTGAAATATGATATAGATACCTAATATTGGTCTTGTAGTAAACATGTAAGTCTGGCTCTTCCCAGCACCAATATCGAGACATTGGTCCGAAGAAAGTCTCTCATCATCTTCGTGGCACCATTAAGCTTGATCTTTTGCTTAAAAGATCGCTAGATGTCTCTCACAGAGAAAATCTAATCAGGTTGTTTAAGTTTTTGATTTTGGCAGGTTTTATGAAGAAGCTAGAAATTTTCCTAGATAATAGTCTGATACTAGAGGATATTTGTTCATCCTCCGATCGATGATGATTTTTCAGACAAATCTAGTGGAGAATATATAAATTCTGGCACAACCAGATGATCATTAAGAAATTGCACAGAGGAAAGTCAGACTGTTTTCTCAACTAAAGAAAGCTGAAGCTGCTGAAGACTTTAAAGGGTGCTTCGGAACTCTAAGTAATACTACCGGGCATAATGATCAACCGATAAGGATTCTCATCAGGGGGAGTAAAGCCATCGAAGACTATGGACATAGGAATATTGGACATTACGTCGTGTACTCTTTTCCTTAGTCAAGGTTTTGTCCCACTGGGTTTTCCTTGTCAAGGTTTTAATGAGGCATGTGTGTCCACCGTTATCCGCAGTTCGAAATGTTGTACTCTTTTTCCTTCGTCCTGGTTTTTGTCCCTTCGGGTTTTCCCGGGAAAGGTTTTAACGAGGTAACAACATCTGCGGGTTTATCATCGTCCTGAGAACTCATGTTTTCCTACGATCAGGTTTTGTCCCTCTGGATTTTCCTGACGATGTTTTTAATGAGATACAACTTAGAACGGTGATCATCATCAAAAAGGATGTGTATCCATATAGATTTTTGACGGAATCAGTGATCGGATTATCACATTTTACTCTTAAGTCAGGTTTTTACCACCTACGGTTTTTCCTGATAAGTTCTACACGAAGATAGACAAGCTACATCGACATTATTATTATGAACTTCCGGCGTTCATGTTTTGTCCTAAATGGTTTTCCTGACATGATTTCTGTGTTGGGAGAAAATTTGTGACGACCATCACCACTTTAAAGCTCCAAGAGTTTTATTTTCCTCCGACTAGTTTTAATCCCAGTTGGATGTCTCTGGCAAGGTTTTAACGAAATAATGGATTTGCTCGGATTTTGTCCCAACGGATTTTACCGGCAAACCTTTAACAAGGGAGTATATCTTAAAATGGTGGTCCAAGGGGGAGTGTCATATGAAAACGTGTTATAGGAGGTGTCCCACCATTTTGTCTCTTCTCAAAATTACTCGAGTATATTCGAGTGACTTCTCACCGACCTGTTAACAGATAAGCATCAACAAGCTTATATATCTTTACTCTTAAGCTTTTAAATAGATGTAAACACTTGTCCCCTGTCCTTCATTGTATCACTAGTTGGGAATTTTGATGGGCTATAAATATCCAAGTTCGCATGATGTAAAGAATGAAGAGAAAAGGAATGAGAAATGAAGAAGTCGAATAGTCTTATTTTCTCCACTTTGTTTTCCTCTCTTTCATTAACAAAAAGTGCTTAATAAATTCATGATTGGTTAATTTACATCCATAGTTGATAAATATACAACACGTTATCAGCACGAATTGCTCGATAACTACGGTTGATTCCTTTGGCCATCCGGTGGAGAACGACCATGATAATTACCGGAGACTATTTTCTTTTCTTTCCTGGATCTCTTCTCTGTTTCATTTATGATTAATACTGTTAGCCTTGTACCTATTTATATTTGTACAATTTTGCTAATAGTGTGTCTCTCTTGTTATGAGCATGGAACTAATTCCATCCCAAGTTGATAGTTAAATCAAACTTGCAAAAGAAATATTCCTATCGTTTCAAATATAAATTAGTGGAGCCTATATGTACAAAAGCATCATGATGAGATAGACATGATGGGCTAATATTTTTCCTTTCCCGAAATTCATATATAAACTTATTTTATTATATAAAGCTTTTACTAATTGATATTTTGTGTGACTAGGATATCAATGGATTAAAACATGTTGCCACTTTGGGTGACTAATCAAATGTTTTGTCGCTTTTAAAGCTCATATTTGTGGTGCTTTTTCCGAATTCAGCCAAATATTTGAGTTTTGCGGCGTTTTATTATTTTCCTCTTTAGCCAACCAACAGAAGGTTTTTCCACGTCCTCTTGGACAGCGTGGAGAATAAAATTACCTTTGTTGGTACACCAATGATTTTTGGTGTTAACGGTTTTAATATCGACAAAGAAAGAAATTATTGCATCCTTGGGGATAGCAAAATTTTAATATTCCTTTTCCATAATAATCTCATGAATTCAAAGTCGTTCCACTTAAGGTCGGAATGCGATGAAAAATGGACACTGGGTTAACATGCTTAGCCAGTCTCTATTTGCGGTCTTTGAAATAAGCTGTAATTTATATTGAGACAATTTTTTTTAAGAAATAAAGAATGTGTTCATATTTCAACTTTGATAAATTAATATTTCGTTGAGCCTAATAGACGAAATTGGAGTTTTGTCGATATTATTTAACCATTCATATTTGTGGAAAATAGTTCGGCTTGATTTTAGAGAAGATATATGCACCGTATATAATATAGTGGTGAGCAATAAGGAGAGCTGAATATTTTGCGCCCTTATGTGTTCTTGCTAGTTTTACGGCGTGCATTATATGCTCCTATTATATGCATCGACGATCTTTAAAGAGATAGTGATTAATTTTCACTTTGTATATGTTGTGTCAACAACACCGAGTGCTGCAAATGTAAACTGCGCCTCGTAGATATACAAACGTCGAGCGATAATGAGTGTTGCATTTTTGTAAATGATATTTAGAGTTAATATCATGTCTTCTCTTCGCCTGAGCTATTACCTAAAATATTGAATTTGGTGAATTAAATTTGCAACAGTACCTATGCAAATAAGTTTAAAATTTTTGGCAAAGAAGGAAAATACAATTGTGGTATGCATATTTTTGAATATGGGAACCACAAAAGTTCTCGGGTTTAAAGAACCTGATAAACCCCGTACCACCAAAAGTGGAGAAATACGGGACGGTAGCATAATGATTGGTTTGAATAAGCCATCTTTGAGCCTGGTAGAGCTCTGCTATCATTGTGACATAAAAGACACATTACGTGCACCTGAAGTGTCGTTCATTGTTGTTGATCTCTATCGGTCGTCTTGGCAGGACTGGACTGATATTGAGATAGTGTTTATGGTCACAAAATTTGTTTACAGTTTACTGTTAATTTTACATGGAAATGTAAATTATTTAATTTATTCCAGCTGGACAGTAAACGAGATAGGAAACCTGATCAGTTACCTCTCATGGGATGCATGTTATTATTGCTTTCTGTACCCAGTTTCTCCCTTAATAGGTAGAATAATGCGGAACTGGATGTTCTGTTAATGAGACATTCCTGCCTAAGGATCAGGGGGAGAATCGTCGACGATATTGGTTAATTCCAATTGTGTTTCATCTAAATTCTCACACCGAGAAATGCCAGAGGTGTTGGAGATTACTCTATTGCTAGGTTAAGCAAGAGTATGCCTGCTTGATTCGGCATAAATTAAAATCCTTGCAAGGCATGCCATGGAATCGCAATGATTGTTTTCGTCTGAAAATATGCTTACATGCATAGACGGAAACCTCTTGTACGAGATATGCCAATCTAATCAGATAACGTCCATATTCTCTTTGAGTGATTAGTTGATCTCTCTCCTGACGAGGAACACATCCATAAATGTTGCGTTGATATCTCATGGAGAGGAATATCCGCATGTTAAAACTTGGTACCAATGGATTATGGTATCCCCATACACTGGAGAATGATGTGAGATCATTTATTAACTGATAAATAACTTGGTTGTCGATAATATTCAGAGTAGCTACTGAAATCGATGTGGATGGTTATCCCCCTTTGCAAAGGAATTATCGAAAAAGTTCATATGATTGGCAGATATGGATCTCAGTCCATATTGAGTTGTTCTCTCACTTGTGTTTTCTTTCAGGATCTCGGTCCTAGCATCCACGAATTTTAGTTTGAAAGCTGATGCTTATAAGAAAGTGTAATTAGAGAATTAAGGTCACTTGTTATATAGGGATAACCTTGACGACGAGTTTTCCACGGACACTAACCAGGTTCATGGGAGTATAGTCTAGTAGTCATGCATGACTCGACGTATCACATGGATGGTAACCGTGTATCTATACTCGTATAGATTTTAAAATAAACTCTTGTTTGTCAATCATTGATGTTGTATCATCCTAGTGATGCTTTGGGCATTGATGGTTTGATGTTCTTGTGCATATTGAACTTATTACTCATGTAAGCATTGTCATGTATTCTGTTTGAGACGTGCTACATTCCACTGTCGTTATCGCTCTACTACAAGATTTGCAAATTTGATGAGAAAGTTTTCCCACCGTTAGGGGGAGGAAAGGCTGTCTCCAGAAAAACAGCGTGAAGTATCCTGGTTTGCACAAATATAAACCAGGATGCATCTCATCTGGATGTTTTCAGCAATGAAAGACATGAAGAAGATTTAATATCTTCCGGAATTGCAAATCAAGTTGCTTCATGAGAAGATGTGAGTGTAGTTGAAAGTGTGTCACTTAAAATGCACCTTGAGCGTGGATGACTAGTTGATTTAAAATATTTTGCACCTCTTGAAAGGAAGAGCCAGTCACAATCATTGAAAGATAGTGCTCTCAAATATACTATTAGTAGAATATCTAATTTCTCTAAGTATAGTTCTCTTAATAAGAGAATATCTCTGCAAAGTCTGTGGAACCTCAAAATGAGAGGATTTCCTTAAGGCATGCATTGAATAGAGAAATTTTTGATAGTAATCCAATGACTGTTGATGATATCGTCAAAGTATCCACTGATATTGCCATAGATGATGCTGGTGTTAAACCACTCTCTATAATATTGTCATCAAACGAATGATTGGCAGAATAATAATTTCTCATAAAATGCATGGTTTTGATACTACAACCAGAACACCCGATAATGTGAGCTACTCTTATCCACAGACATGTGTTTGCAGTTCCGACACCCGATAATGTAACCCCTAGTGTCTACAGGTGGGTGTATGTGCATAGTGAGAAAAATAAAGTCAACTAATGGCACAAAGTCTTTTACAGGAACCTGAGATGGATTTCTTTGTAACATATTCCCTATTATGGATGCAACTACCTCTTTGGTATTTGTCTGGCAGTCTTTTAAGGACTCGACATGCATCTAGAGGATGTGGTTATTGTGAATCTGTGTGAAAACATGATACAGATAACCACAAACAAATTCCCGAAGGTTTTCACCTATCAGTAGAATTACCATGTCATGTGCATTTTCCTATAAAGACGAACATGATCAATCGTCTAAGTGAATGCTTATTATACCAGGGATATGTGAACTATCTTATATGCTAGTATACAGTGCATTTACTAGATTTGATGTATACAACATCTACCTTATTGTAACTTCTGAAGAATTCTCCAAAGCACAAAAATGCTTAAAGCAGGAGTTCGAGACGAGACTCTCGGAAAAACAAGGTCTCAATCTGTTGGTTGAGAATTGTAAATGGAAGTCCATTAATTTGGTCAACCTTAAGGGTTTAGACATGTTTAAATGGACAAGCTGACATAGTTTCAGTTATCCGATCTCTTACAAGATTGATAGATTTACATCTCAACAATAAAGATGTATCACTCTGTGGTTTGTATTACACAAAGATGTGTAAATGGTATATTAGCTGAAATATGCTATAGATACCTGATATTGGTTTTGTAGTAAACATGTAAGTTTGGCTCTTCCCAACACCAATATCGAGACATTGGTCCGAAGAAAGTCTCCCCTCATCTTCGTGGCACCATTAAGCTTGATCTTTTGCTTAAAAGATCGCTAGATGTCTCTCACAGAGAAAAGCTAATCAGGATGTTTAAGTTTTTGATTTTGGTAGGTTTTATGAAGTAGCTAGAAATTTTCCTAGATAATAGTCTGATACTAGAGGATATTTTCTCATCCTACGATCGAGGATTATTTTTCATACAAAGCTAGTGGAGAATATATAAATTCTGGCACAACCAGATGATCATTAAGAAATTGCACAGAGGAAAGTCAGACTGATTTTCTCAACTAAAGAAAGCAGAAGCTGCTGAAGACTTTAAAGGGTGGTTCGGAACTCTAAGCAATACTACCGGGCATAATGATCAACCGAGAAGGATTCTCATCAGGGGGATTAGATCCATGGAAGACTATGGACATAGGCATATTGGACATTACGTCGTGTACTCTTTTTCCTTAGTCAAGGTTTTGTCCCACTGGGTTTTCCTTGTCAAGGTTTTAATGAGGCATGTGTGTCCACCGTTATCCGCAGCTCGAAATGTTGTACTCTTTTTCCTTCGTCCTGGTTTTTGTCCCTTCGAGTTTTCCTTGGAAAGCTTTTAACGAGGAAACAACATCTGCGAGTTTATCATCATCTTGAGAACTCATGTTTTCCTACGATCAGGTTTTGTCCCTCTGAATTTTCCTGACGAGGTTTTTAATGAGATACAACTTAGAATGGTGATCATCATCAAAAAGGATGTGTATCCATATAAATTTTTTACGGAATCATTAATCGGATTATCACATTTTACTCTTAAGTCAGGTTTTTACCACCTACGGTTTTTCCTGATAAGTTTTACACGAAGACAGACAAGCTACATAGACATTATTATGAACTACCGGCGTTCAGGTTTTGTCCTAAATGGTTTTCCTGACATGATTTCTGTTTCGGGAGAAAATTCGTGACGACCATCACCACTTTAAAGCTCCAAGAGTTTTATTTTCCTCCGACCAGTTTTTATCCCAGTCGGATGTCTCTGGCAAGGTTTTAACGAGACAATGGATTTTCTCGGATTTTGTCCCAGCAGATTTTACCGGCAAACCTTTAACAAGGCAGTATATCTTAAAATGGTGGTCCAAGGGGGAGTTTCATATGAACACGTGTTATAGGAGGTGTCCCACCATTTTGTCTCTTCTCAAAATTACTCGAGTATATTCGAGTGACTTCTCACCGACTTGTTAACAGATAAGCATCACCAATCTTATCTATCTTTACTCTTAAGCTTTTAAACTGATGTAAACACTTTTCCCCGTACGTTTCCTTCATTGTATCACTAGTTGGGAATTTTGATGGGCTATAAATAGCCAAGTTCGCATGATGTAAAGAATGTATAGAAAAGGAATGAGAAATGAAGAAGTCGAACAGTCCTATTTTCTCCACTTTGTCTTCCTCTCTTTCATTAACAAACAGTGCTTAATAAATTCATAACTGGTTAATTTACATCCGTAGTTGATAAATATACAACATAAACAAAGTTTAGTGTTATCTTTGTTAAAGTCGTCCTTAGAAATATTAGCTTCCATTAAATTTTGCGTTATAATTCTTTTTTTCATTCTTTTTTTTTTTACTTAAAAGGTTAATTTCATTAAATGTAGATACGAAAAGAATGTCTAAGCGGGTCTAAATGTGGGGCTACATCAACACTAAGAACAAAAGAAGGTAAACTAAAAGAACCTCAAAAACCAACTCCCTGACCCACAACAAAAGATGAAGCCACAAAACAAACTATTGGAATGAAAAATATGGCGTCATTAGGAGTGATCCTGAAAGAATTAAGAGCGAATAATAAGATAAATTAGGGTCACTCAAACCTAAAACGAAGCCATCCCTTATCGGCGATTTTTCGAAAAAGTAATTATACCCTCCATACTCGGTAGATAAAAATACAATCGGTAGTATGTTTACGTAATCGGTAGATGTTAGGATAATCGGAGGTTATTATGTACATATGTAGTTTGAAAGTTTTGTTATTTTGAAAAAAAACTACAATCGGAAGGTATCTAGTTACTATGTCTCCCGATTATGAAGTTTCCCCAAAATTGATATTTGAAAAAATCTCAAGTTTTTCGAATTTGGGAACTACCATAATAGGTAGACTTGGAGTTAACATGTCTCCCGATTATGGAGTTGCCCCAAAATTGATACTTGAAAACATCTCAAGTTTTTCGAATTTGGGAACTACCATAATCGGTAGATTATGAAGTTCACCTCATCTACCGATTTTGAACCCCACGTTAATCGGTAGACAATGATAAAATATTGTGTCTGATTATAAGGCTATTTTGGTTCAGAAGAATAATAAAAATGAAGCCACTATAATCGGTAGAAATGGTTAATATTTGTAATTTCGATTATGGGCCTATCTAACTTTTTTGTGAAAAGTGACCAGAATCGATAGTTAAGGTTGATAACATTACTACCGATTATGCACATATCTCTTAATTTTTTGAAAATTTACCAGAATCCGTAGGTAAGTTTGATATGTATCCTCCGATTATGGTGAAAAATTCAGCAGTTTCGGACAATCAAGTAATAAACATAACTCAAAATGTAGGGACAGAATATCGCAGCATTATTATGCTTGCAAATAATTAACGACGCAACAAATGATAGCTTGCGAAATTGTGGAGAGAAAAGACATCTTGCGAGCAAGGCTGCGAAGACTCGCATGACATATTTTAGATCCGAAATTGCGGGACAACACAACTGTCATCTTTTATGTAAAATCATATAAATAGCCATTTAGGCATAAGAGAAAGGGAGAGTTCTTTTAGAGAATATATTTTGGAGAGACATTTGAAGTTAGAATTTTGTAAAGAGAGAGAGAGACTTATTTTCTTGATGATATTATTCCCCAAAAATCTAGAGCTCCAAATATTCTTTAATGGAGTCTCAATTGTAAAATCATGTAATTACATACAATCACTAGTGAAGAACCATGGATGTAGATCACAATGATCGAACCATGTAAAAATTCTTGTGTCTCTTTTACAATTTTAGTACTTTAATCTTCATTTTAATATCAAATAAATTAGATCATCAAATCAAATTAATAGAATCTCATGAGGGTGTAGTTGTGGGATTTCCTGCAACTACACAAAATACATTCATAACCCATAAACTTAAGAACATATAATCCAAAACAAGTATTTAAAACACCATAATCCGAAAGAAACTGTTAAAACAACATAATTCATAACATCGAACAACACATCATCAAATATTTTCTAGTTTTATTCTTAGTATTGTCAGCTAAAGTTTTAGAATGCTTAACACGATCCGGACGACCCGCATTATCACCGGCATCACCTTCATCTCCCTCAATATTTCCTTCAGCACGAGAGCTTGAAGAAGGCTGAGATCTTTTGGACGCCTTTGATGCGTTTTTCTTGGGAGGGTTCTTCGTCACTTTCTCCCCAAACTCAGATGCATACTATTTATTATCAATCATCTCCCTGCGATTTTTTATCTTCACAATTGGCACAGGTTGTCCATCTTTTATGCAATCATCGCACCATTTGGACAAAAACTTGAACCTATTCACCTGTGTTTTTAATTGACAAAACATCAAATGGGTTCACCTAAGAAATTGAATCGTAATATTATAGGGAAAAGTCATAACCATACGCACCAGTTTATCATAACTTGGGGTTTTTTCTTTAATGATACATCTGTAAATGGAAGTCGCCGAAGTCGACTTTGCTTTAAGTTCACGGATTACACGAACATGAGAATGCTCCCAGTACCACTCCATATAACCTGGAGCATTTTCATCACCTCAGTTGACATATCTCCCAGCGTTCACCAAGTCGTACTCCCTTTTATCCCAATGTTCAGTAACAGATGGTGTACCAGAGTAAACTACCTTGATGTTGTCCTGGTTAGACTAGCTATGCTCCACGTCCAACTTGAACTTGCCATTTATGTGATTCCATGGTATTGTTTAGAAAGCACCATGTTGTCGCATCACCCTGGAGCCATTGTAGATCACATAACCTGCGGGGTGCCACAATGGTCCAAAATAATGGGACAACTCGGAACGACCCGCTATATGTCCATTAGCTCGGTCTTCCTTGTATAGATCAAAGCATACCTCCGAGACCTTAAGTGAGTCTAATTTCTCCCTCAAGCGAACCAACTACTGCTCCTTTTACCTTGAACGGTTCTTTTTGAACTTGTAATTAATTTGTTCCTTTCGTTGTACCTCTCTCCCACGCTATGTTCACATCTTCCAATTTCATACTGGGGTAGTGGACATAGATCGATGTCTACATAGATATCAAACCAAGTATTAGAATTCGATTCTTAAATTAGAAAAAAAAAACATAATGATCAATGGATTAATAGAGTTGAGAAAATGCCTGGAATAGACTCATGTTCCCAGCAATTTGTCTAGTTCTAAGCCTCGACACTTTTCTCAACTCTGCCATCAGGAATGCAATAGTTGTCGTGCCCCAGGAGTAGTCTGCGACCTTATTGAGAGGATGCAATAGTTGTAGAAGGTTGGCGTCTACTCGGTTGACACTGGTATTAGGGAATATGACACATCCCAATACAACCAAGAGATAGGAGGTGGCCACGGCATCCACTTCGGCATCACTTAACAGTCCTTGTTGTTCTTTCTCGGCAGAGCCTTTGAACATCTTGATCAACTGAGTGATGTTAAAATATCTAGTTTTGTAAGTGAAGCACCTATTGAAATCAATGTCTGCTGTCTCTTTATCCCAACCAAAACAATTTTTACACAAATCATAAAGTTTTTCCCAAATTCGCATCATCTGGAGTAATGGTCATCTCCCCAAATAGCATATGAAAGGTGTCAGTCTCGGGATACAATTTCTCCACAAAATCATATATCGCGACCCGATCATGGTCCAACATTGAGTTCTCGACAGCACTATCTAATCCCGAGTTGGCTATAGTTCTCTTGAACCTCTCATATTCACCAGATAAAGGACAATCTTTCAATACTTTTGTTGGTGCGGCAGTGGGTTTGAGTAGACGAATCGCATCAGAATGATATTGTTAAACACACAACACATTACAAAATTATTTAGAGTATTATTACGAATAAAACGACAATACGTTAGTAAAAAAAATACGATTATTAACTCGGTTTCGTAAATTTCTCTGTCCCATGAGTCTTTGTAGCCAAATAACAATGCTCCTACATTTCTATGCATCCCAGGGATTTCTTTTTCAAAATCCGTCTTCTTCAAAAAAAATGAGTACAAGGTGTGATGCTTTCTTCGCGATTAGCTATTTTGTATCTCCTTCTGCTCCTTTTGTACCACTTGGTTGTCCTTCTTCTTGAGTGATTTCTGGAGCACTTGCTTGTACTTATTTTTGAGTTCCTTGTTGAGTGCTTGGTTCCACTTCTTTTTGGCTCCTTTCTCTCCGCGCACTAGCGCTTAGTTTCTTACCCCCTTTTTGACGAGGCACTGTAACAGTTGTAGCTTGGTCTTTCTTACCTCGCATGTCCCTAAACAATAAAATTTAATGAGCTGAGTCACATTACAAACTCCACAATCTAAAGTCATAATTAAAATAAAACTTCCGATTATGTATAATCGAAAGCAAGGGTAAAAGATTTTCTTCCAATTACACACAATCAGAAGTAATATTCTAGTTTTCTTCTCCCGATTATGCATCAATTTGGATTCAGAAACTAATAAAGTCATGAGACATATATAATCAGAGCAAAACAATATATAATAACCACCGATTGCATATACTGGGAAGTAAAGAAATAACCTTTGGCTTCCGATTAAAACGTAGCCCCGAAATAGGATTTTGCTAAAATCACAAAATTTTCAAATTTTACAACTTACATAATCGGTAGTATGTTGAATTCGTCTAACCTAGTGTTGATGGTGGATTTTCAGCAAAGGTCAAAATCATAAAATCATGATACTGCATGTTTCTGACACGGCTTCAGACATATGACGATTCATGTTTCACGAGCCATGATGAATATGTTTATCGAAAGGCCTATACTAGCTGAGAGTTCGATGCCTCGCATTTCATCATGCCCTCTATGTAGAATAACGTAATTGGAAGGTTCTCCGTAAGATTGAGAGCATTAACACCTTCATGACATCAGTGATACTCGATGTTCCCTGACTACATAGAGAGACCCCCTCTATATAGAAGAACGATTGGGCGGTTCTCCATAAGATTGAGAGCATTAACGCGATCAAGACATCGGTGACACTCACTATTCCCTGACTATATAAAGAGACCGTGTATAGATCCAGGCGGTTCTTCATAAGATTAAGAGCAAAATTCCTTCAGGACTTTGGCAGCCCTCACTATTTCCTGACTATGCACTTTTCGGAACGGGTATGACGCTTTGACTGGATAATATCCCTTCTCCAATAGATTAATTCTACCGTAAAATTCACCGTTGAATTGTAATAGATAGTTTTATTACTTCGATTTCATGATCGAATCCACGGATGATCTCATGGAATGGTAATAGATAGTTTTATTACTCCGATTTCATGATCGAATCCACGGCCGATCTCATGGAATGGTAATAGTTAATTACTCTGATTCTATGGTCGAATCCACGATCCCATAGGATGGTTATGCTCATTTTATTATTTCGAATCCATGGTCGAATTCACGGCTAATCCTATGGATTGATAATAAATAACTACTCACCTTTATTACCCAGTTTCATGAATCATTCTCTACTGAATTTCATAAATTAGTAATAAATACTCAATAATCGGGCATCTGGACTATCACTGAGTAAGCCCCATAAAATGGTGCAAGTGTACTCAACAATGATGCACGAACGAGCACCCAAATACACGAACGAGCATTCGAAAATATGGACAAACGAGGAATCCTACACTAAACAGGAGAGAGAAAATAATTTTAAAATAATAAAGTGGCGCCTACGGGACCGGGCCCACCGGCCGGCCGGTACCCCCACGCCCTTTTCTTTTATTTTTAATTATTTTATTCCTTTCATGAACTCATGAAAACTCCTTTATTTTAGCAATTTTCCTTGTTTGAGCAAAACTCATGGTTTCTCCATATTTTCACAATTTGATGAAAAAATAATAAAATAAGGAAAGGTGTTGCGGGACCGTGCAACCTAGCTGGCCGGCCATTCCCTAGTCATGGCCGGTCCCACACCTTACAATCCCTAGTCTTTCATAATTAGTGTTTCCCTCATCTCATGGAAATTTCATAGTTTCAATAAAACTCCTTGGTTTCATGGAATTTCCTATGTATCATGAAAAATAATATAAAATTAGGGAAAGTGTCACGGGACCGGGCTCCTAGACAACTGTCCATGCCTTGATTGTGGCCGGTCCCATACTTTCCAAATCCTTTTATTATTATTATTATTATTATTTCCACATCTCATGAAACTCCAAATCATGGTTTCTTCATATTTTCTCAAATATTGCTCAAACCATGAAAAAGCCAAAAAAGTCAACATGGTCACACGGCCGACTAGGCTACTCACGCCAAATAACAAAATATTATTATTTTAATATTTTCCAAATTTTGATCAAACGAGCAAAGTTCTACTTTCTCATTCGAGCAAAATCAAGAATTTCAGTCAAAGATCGAGCTCTTCTGAAAATCCATGATATTGCTCAAACGCACATCAGAAAGTGCCAAAACTCTCAGGACTGAGACACAAGAATCATGGTGACATGGGCATGTTTCCTTGACCGACCAAGGCCGGGCCTAAGTCTTGCAAGGAGCCGGTCCTATATATTCTTATAATTTTAACCTAATTTGCCGAATAATTTCTCAAAAATTAGGGTTTCGAACAAACGCTCCACAAATCATCATTCTGAGCAAGTTCAAACACTAATAAATCTATCTTGATCTAGCAATCAACATATGGATTAATTATGTAATATTTGGTAGTCTATAAATATTATAATTAATATTTTATTGGATCACGTCACCAATAAATAATTCGTCGAATCGAGCAATACTTGCTTAGTTGCTCGAATATTGATCCAACTATCAATATTAAGTAATTTATCAGTAATTCTTTGAAACGAGCAAAACTTGCTCAGTTGCTCGAATATTGATCCAACTATCAATATTAGTAACTTATCAATATTCAGTAACTCGCTGAATTGGAAACTCGAATATTGATCAAAACTCAATATTCAACAACTCATCCAATTTACAATATTTGCTTAGACGAGCAAATAACATTCATGAATCACTGAGCATTCGTCAATCATGCTCAATTCAACAAAACCTAGACTCATTGTCTAACCAGTATACAACTGACTAATTAAATACACGTTTTCCTTGCAGACTCCACGATTTGTGAGACATCAATCATGTCACATGGGGGGATATCAATTAGGGTTTTGGTATGGCGGCCTATGGCACGTGGATTCATCAACGATGAGAAATGTGAGTAAGTCGTGCGAACGATTGAAGGAGTTAGCAAAGTAGTGGGTGCACGATGAGTCAAATCTCCACACGACATGGAACTGGCTTTACCACAATCTCTCACTTTCCCACTCTTTCACTCAAGAAACCGTCACACTTACTGGGATCAGTGTATTCACTATTCTGACAATATAAAGAAGTCTTTGAATCCACAATTGAAAAGAAAAAGGAAAAAAAAAATCGAGCAATCACTTTGAGAAATTCTATCAATTGACCAGAACTTATTAGAACTCAACATTCATCAGTTCATAAATCTTGCAGAAACCCACAACACATCCACAATCCTTGATCATCATTGATCCCACATAATTCTCAGCTTCCCTCCTATAGATCAACCCATCTCCCTCTTTGTGACCGAATTGACTCTGAAACGGCCATTGACTTGGTTTACGCCGGAGTCCTACAGATTGATCTCTCAAATCTAAGCACTCCCTTTGCAGTGTATCTGTGTGAGGTTAAGCAGTTTTCTAGGTTGAGGATTCTTGCCCGCACGCTCGTCTCTTCACTTCCCTAAAAAAAAAAAGCAAATCGTTTTTCCCCATCTACACCTACGATTATACACAATAAGAAGATGAATACTATATAGTATCTTCCGATTATGGGTACCAATTGTGTGTCCCTACATGTTCTAAATCACTGTTACAATCGTAAGATAACATATAACCTAGCTACCGATTATGTTAATTTTATTGTTCATTGGCAAACAGATTTGTATAATCGGAAGTAATCAATAAAAAATTAACTCCCAATTCTGGTCGATGTAACTGAAAACCCTAGAAAATGGACACAATCGGGAGATAAAAATAAGATCTAACGACCGATTCTGGGAAATAACTGAAAACCCTAGAACTTATTTTCATGGATTCGTCAAATTGAAGCAACATAAACACATAAAATGATAGAAACTTACCTAATTGGGGCCTTTTGCTGGAGAGTTTGATTATCATAATCACTACCACCACCTACATCATCGGCGTCATCCTCTTCATGTTCTTCGTCATTTGCAGTAGTTATAATCTATTTGTTCTTTAATTTTTCTCGAGCTCTCGTGGGTTCATTAGTATCTGTCATCGTTTTATAGAAGAATCGACGATGTTTTTGATTCAGCGATGAACAACGATGATGAATTAAAGTTTGAATATGGGGATTAGTGTTTTTCTCTCCACAATCGGAAGGGAAGAAGAAGAGGATAAGAAGAGTTGAAAATAAAATGAAATGAAATTCCTAGGTTTTGGGTGGTCTTAATCGTCAAAAGGTTGTGTCGGTGATTACAATTGGTAGTCATATTATTTTTATTTTCTGCCGATTATAGATGGTTGCCCTAAATTTATTTTTTCTGCAAAACAGATAAAATTTAGTTTTCTACTTTAACAATCGGTAGATATTATAGGATAGTATTCTACCGATTATGGCAATAATCCTTACTTAAACAAACTAGTAATCGGTAGTTTATGAAGTTATTTATGAACTTCACTTATCTACCGATTGCTAATGGCCACAAGATTGATAATACTAGTAATCGGTAGATAATACCACTTTCCTAACTACCGATTTTGTAAGGGTACTTTGGTAATATCCGTAAATTTAAATATCCCATAACCTTGTCTATGGGTTGGGAATAAAAAAATCGCCCCTAATTCTTTTAAGGTCGCCCCTAATGACGCCAGGATGAAAAAGCAAAGTATATACAATATTAATTAAGATTAAGATGTTTGAGGAAAATGAAGGAGACTTAGAGAGGAGTGTGACTATGTGCTCCCTCATTAAATAGGGGGTGCACGTTCCTCTCATCCCTAATGGATATATTTCTAACTATGATAACTTGTTTGTTAGAAAAAGATGTTCACAAGGGGAACTGGATAAGAATTAATTGGACACAGAACCAAAAACTTTAATCATCTAATATTACTAATCTATTTCTCCACTTCTTTGAAATATCTCTTAGTACTTGTTGAGGGGTGAATATGATTTTGGTCCTACCCATCCTAGCTACACCAAACAACTCCACTTTCTTGGAATGGTATGAGAGAGAACTTGTTTCTATTGTACTATGTACCTCCTTTTATATAGACTTTCTCAAGAGCCTTTCCTTTTATGGCATCATGCCTCATGTCATAAACCTCATTAATTACCACTAACGCCGTTCCTTTTAATATATCCTCCTCTTTTTCCATTAATTCCCCTTTAATCCTTGTGAACACTTCTTAGTGGAATTATGCTTTAGTCCCCATGTTTCATGTTGGGCTTGGCTCCCCTTTAGGGACTCCCTACCCATATAAAGGGGTAATAATTTTTATGTATCAACAGTAGTCCCCTGACTATTGGTCAATTGCAAAATGACCCGACAGTTAACTGTTTTTTCGCGCGCATCTATTCGTTTTGGATAGAGAGAGTGAGTTTCTTTTAGTAATCCCATGTCTTTTAAGTGACGGTTGGTATCCCGCGACTTGGGAAAAACTTTACAGTTTCTTTCAATTTTTTTCCTGCATTCAAGTCTCAAGATCGCATATATATATATATATACTTGATGCGTTATTCTTTTCTCTTATTTTACCCCATCACTTCTTTTTTCACTTCATCTTTGAACATACCCTTATACGCGCCATGTCCAACGATTCTTCAATCAACAATTCATCCGAGAAGGAAGAAGCGGAGTCCGAGGAGGTGATGAGCGCTCCATCCGAGGAGACTGAGTATACGGCTCAGGAAGAATTACACATATCATTGCCAGAAGATATAATATCATATAGAATTAGCGAGATCATGGGCACCCCCATTCTGAAGCGCGTTGAAACGAAGAGTCCTCCATGATGGTCAGCGCGTTTTTCCCCTAGACGACATCCTAGTTACCCGCCTTCCCAATCCATCTGTATTACCCTACCCCGTGTCTCCTAGATTGCTCATATATCCCGAGGTAAATACGTTAGACACTTTTTCGTTTAAGAAGGTTCCGCATGTAGTTATTCACTGCGATTGTAATCTTCCCCTTATTGATATTCATTCCTCATCCACAACGCCTGCGATTTGGACACATTGGATGTCTTACATCCGTTCTAACCCGGACCATGCGGCTATACTTCGTTTGGAGGGTATTGATGAGGCTATAAAATTATCTCTTAAGCAAGAAGTGGTCAGATATATGCGCGAGATGATGCGGATTTTTTCTCGTTGGGAATTCTCCATCCACACCTTATTCTTTGCGTGAGGGGGGGGGGAGCCACCATGGTTCTAGAGGACGTGGTCTCTCTCACGGGACTGCCCATCCATGGCAGTCATTCATACGAGGAGGCCGCCGTTTACGCGGATCTAAATGATGAAGACAAAAAATTGCGGGCTTATATGTTAGATTGTAAAGACAAGTCTCGCAATGAGTAGGTGAGAAAAAATCAATTGCCAGCTCGGTGGGGGAGTAAAGGAAAAGATGTTAGTGTAGGCAAGGAGGAGCGGTAATTATATGCTTCCAAAGGCAAATCTAAAGCGGTCAAGGATAAGAAATCTTCTTCATCGTGCCCCACAGGGGAGCACTTACTCGCCAGTTCTACTCGTGCTTATGAAGCAATTCATGGTTCACTGATTCCTTAGGATCAAACAAGTCCTGAGATGGTTATCAAATGAAACCAGCGCGCCTCCTTCCCTCTTTGGATCAAGTATTGGGCTCCACATATGATTGATCAAAAGGTTATGACTCCCCTCAGTAAATAAAAGAATCCTTGCGCTGAGTTGGAGGCTTACATTTTGTTCTTGATTTTTCATGATGCGTTTTAGTATAGTCCTTAGGATACCATAAAGAGCGAGCTTGTGCCAATGGCCATGTTGTTGTCTCGGGGTGTTTCGTTTCCTCTTGTACCGATGTTCTTAGGTGGTTTATACCGTCACTTGGATCTGTTCTGCCATGACGTTCGCATAGTTAATTCGGTTCATAAGGTCGAAACTTATATTCCTGCCTCTTTCATGCAAGAGTGGTCTTGCAACACCTCCTCATATATGCTCCTGATCCTCACGTTTTGGCAGTTCATCGAGAGGATGATGTTGAACTGGACGATAGTACTTTTAAGAAAACCACCGTCACTTATGGTTATCCGCAGATGGATTTGTGGAATGGTAAAGGGAAGGTACCCAAAGGAGATATAGATAAATTTATGGATATAGCCAAGGACTTCAAACCCTTCCCTTACCATGATATTCGTTCAGGCCTGGGGTATTATGATTTCACTTCGCCACTGGAGGGCACGAAATTAGATTCGACGCGATCCCTATCAGAATCCGATTTTGATTCAGTAATGGCGGTATTTCCCGGTTATCTCCATGGATTTCATATATGGTGGTAAGTTCATTGCTATATCTTATAATCCTGACCGTGTGGATTGTAAAGTTAGGTTCGATCAGGGGGCTCTTGCTAGTTTCCCACCTTGGAGTGGCTCCGAGATTGCAAACATTGTTGCCAGCTTTGATTGTTTTTTTTAAAGGACCAACGTGCTTAAGTGACCGAGGAATTAACTTCTCTTTCCAACAGCCTTTTCACGAGTGCCCTCTGGCGTTAACAGAGTTGGCTCACGGATATCAGCTTCTCATATTCCGCCGAGCCTTGAACTTTTTTTTTGCGCGATGCATCTCCTCCTCCTGATTTTTCTTCTGCGGATATCCGCATTTTACATGTGCATGGTCGCGTTAAGCTCGATGAGGGGATAGCCGAGAAAAATGGCCTTACCTCGGGTACCAAGGGTCTCCCTCTGGATCTACTGGTGACTTCCTGGGACCCTCCTGAGGGTCACGAGCCATAAGAAAGGGACAAAGCCTTCTTCGCATCGGAAGACTCCTAGACTCCATATTACTAAGCATGATGCTAGCTAGTTCATCAGCGCCCCAGGTATTTCTCTTGTTTATGTTTATGTTTATCTTTCTCTTCTCTCTCTCTGTTTGTTTTTTTTTTTTTTTTTAATACGGAGTGTAAATCCTGCAATCTCAGGAAACTCCTTTGTCCAATCCCGTGGAAGGCGCCTTCTTATTTGATAGAGGAGTAACTCAACATGCCTATGAGTGATTGATCTGAGAAGAGTCATGCTAAAAAGGAAGAACGGGAAGCGGCTAAGTTGCATATTCCCCGCCCATGCTCTTATGCTGACGTATCGTCTCTGCATCCTCTACAGGCTCGTCTGAATATCCATTCACGGTCTCAGCGAGGTACTGGTGGTAGCCCGACCCTTTCATTCGTGGATCCCATGCAAAATCTTGGCGTTAAACAGTCTAAAGGTGCCACTTGGGTATCTCCGCGCCTTCATATATCGTCTGTTAATCCTTTGCGATAAGAGACCCTTCGTGTTACGGGCCAATCTTTAGAGTCCCCTAGTGATGTTTTGTATTCATTGAGTCCTTCTAAGTCAAATCGGCCAGTTCCAGGAGGGTCCTCAGCTCATGTGGTACCCCATCCTAATCATTCTGAAGGTGACTACTCATTTTCTTCTTGACATGTGTTCTTTTAATTAATGGAATCTTTTTTTTTCCCATTCCCACTCCCCCTCTTTTTTTTTTTACATATATATTTCGAATTCCTGCTCACAGTGTCATTTATTCTTTGTTTTGTAGGTTCTACGAGTGACTCCGAGTCTTCTTCTGCCTCTTCTGTGTCTCATTAGAAACCTCACGATTCTCCGCCCCAAGTTGGTATCTTCTTCACCTGGCCTTTTTACTATTAGTGCTTTCTTTATGCATTACTCTTTTGTACATTTATTAGCGCCTACTCATCACTATTGTTATTTCATTCGCGCGTATACTGCTTTCTAGAATATGGGTCACAAGCGTAAAGAAATCGGTAAGCATGAGGGATCTAGAATCGAGGGTGAGATGTGCGTGATGCCTGGAGGTGGATCTGTGAAGCGCGCTCGATTAGATGGGAGTGGATCTGCGCTAGTTGATCATCCGAAGAGATGCCCCAACACTTCTGACCCATTATCAATTCCTGATGATGCACAGTTTCGTGCTTTTCGAAAGTGGTAGATGTCACTAAGGATGGCGTCGATCCTTTCATTTATAAATGGGTTCATGACTTTTGGGTGTCATATTCTCTTTTCATCACTTACAGGGATATCATGGAGCGCGGAGGTGGTCATATGGTGAAGGAGGGACTCCCATATATGAGGATGTTGTGTTATATGAAGAAGAATCTCCTCGAGGTTGTCGAGCAGCTTGCGTGGGTGGAGGATGGTCCCATTGATACTAGTGTTTTGCATGTCTAGGAGACTACTATTACTTCCACGGTCAACCTCGTTTTTCTGGTAAAATGGTTGGACGAGTTGTTGACGAAGGTGAAAGATCTTAATGACCCACGCGTGCATATCCTTGGTCAGCTTGCTAAACTCGAGGAGGATCTAGTCCATCTTTCCAAAGTTACTTATGATAAGAAGGTGGCGCTAGCTGTTGCAGCTCATCAGGCGGGGGTTGCGGAGGAGAAAGTTCGTGCGGATCTCGAAAAGAAAAGACAAGAGTGGTCCATGTTCCAGTCTACCTGATGCGCTTCCGCTTTCATTTCCTCTTCCTTATTTTTATTTGCTTCATGCACCTTCTTACCTTTGAACACTTTATATGTTTGGTTGTTGTTAGACACTTTAACTATGTGGGATGTTATGTTATTTTAAGTTTGGAATTTGGATTATGTGCTCTCTTCGGTTAATCCTATGTTTGTTATTGTTAATTCAGTTTTGTTAAGTTGTGTATAAAAGTCCTATGATCTGTGTGGCGGGGTATTCTACGTACTCTATGTAGAATGTGATAGTTTAGCGTTTGTCAAAACTTATGCTAGGTTTATGTTTGGGATGTGGCATTATGTTTTGCTTTGGCGGGCTTGGATAGGCGGTATTATGCGCCTATTCTTATTATATGTAAAAGTGTGGCGTATTTTTTCCTTAACGAGTTTAGAGAGGGAGTGCATGTCCAAATGTGCCTATCCTCTTTCTTTTTTAGATAGAACAAGGAGAATATTTGAACGCGCCTATTTCTTAGGTAGAAGGTGACGTTGTGTTTTCGTCTTAGTAATCACGCTTATACTTAGGAAGGAAATGACGTTATGCTTTGTCTTGGTGGGTTTAAATATAGCGTAAACGTGCCTATTCTTATTCTAAATAGAAGCTTTGCCTTAGCGGGTTTGGATGGATCGTATGTCAAAACGCGCCTATCCCCCCCCCCCCTTTTTTTAGATGGAACATGGAGCATGCTTGAACGTGCCTACTTCTTATGTGGAATGTGGCGTCGTGTTTTTGTCTTAGTGGGTTTGGACAGGGCATATGTTTGAACGCGCCCATCATCCTCTTCTTTTGAATAGAGAGTGATAGAGCACGACGTATACTTGAACGCGTCTATCCTTATGAAGGAAGCGTCATTGTGTTTTTGCCTTAGTGGGTTCAGATATGGCGTAAGATGCACCTATCCTTATTCTACACAGAATCGGTGGTGTATATTTGAATGCAGAGTATATTTGAGCGCGTGGGTTTGTTAGTTGGCCATGTATTTCCCATGCCTCTTAGTTTTATGTAAATTCATGGCTCGTCTAGGTGTCTTTAGGCGTCCCATAACTCCTGTAATTTTTCCGGCCACTTGGGTGTCTATGTATCCCATATCCTTTGTAAATATGTCAGTAGTCCGGGTGTCTATGCATCCTGTAGCCTTTTATGGATTCATCGGCCGACCGGGTGTCTATGCATCCTGTAGCCTTTCGTAAATTCGTTAGCTTACCGGGTGTCAATGCATCTCATGGCCTTTTATAAATTCGTTAGCCGATCGGGTGTCTATGCATCCCTTGTCCTTTTGTAAATTCGTTAGCCGATCGGGTTTCTATGTATCCCGTGTCCTTTTGTAAATTCGTCGACTATCCGGGTGTCTATGCATCCCGTAGCCTTTTGTAAATTCATTAGTTGATCGGGTGTCTATTCATCCCGTAGCCCTTTTCTTTTTCTTTGTTTTTTTTTAATGCCTCAATTTATTATTACAAATTATCATTCATAGGGTACAAAAAGGAATACATGTTTCCTTAGTTGTTGGACGCCATTTTATATTGCTGGTCTTTCAAAGGGAGGGTCGCGGTTTGTTACTGGTATGCTTGCTTTATGTATGTCGCGCCCGATTTTGGTTTAATGATGAGGGAGAGGGTCGTGTACAATTGCTTGCTCTGCTATTTCGACTTCTCCAGCTGCGCGTTTGTGGTCGAAGATGCTTTTAATGGCGAATCACTCTATTGTTAGTTGACATAACCTTTCATGATAGTGGAAGTATCTGGTCGCGCTCTTGTTCATCTTGTTGATATCTAGCACCATCGGGGGTAGCTTGATTTCCTTGTTCCTTACCCATTGTTCCAAGAGTTAGATTATCTGCTCCCGGCTGCACGGTAGAGAGGGTAGAGGGTTTTCTCTCCCCGTTCCTCTGAATCCCCCTAGGTATACCTCGGTGGTTTGGGGGGAGTCCTTACGTACTTTTCCTAAGTTGAGCCTTGCGTCACGTGGTGCTTCAGAGACGGCGTTAATTGTGTGTTTCCATGGGTGGTATATATGTGTTTCTTCAACACAGTCGGTAATCCTCTATGTTGCTTCTTCCAGCTCGACAAATGTTTGGAATCTGAAGTTGATCAGGCTTCTCTTAAATGAAGATGCCATCCCGCGTATGCAAATCTCAACTAGCGCTCCTTCACTGATGTCCTCGTGGAAGTTCAGCACGAGATGCCGAAATCGAAAGATGTACTTCCTTATTTCCTATCCTACCTATTGGTTGCACCTGCTCAAGTCTATTGACGTGATCTTTATTTTGGTTGAATAAAGTTTCCTGAGGAAGAGGGCGGACATGGTGTGCCTTGAGTCCACGCTTTTTCCTTTTAAGGTATCGTACCAAGTAAACATTGTTCCTGTGAGCGATTTACGGAACTCCCTTAAGCATAACTTTTCATTAGAGGTCCTATCATTCATTGCTGACAAAAATCGACTAAAGTGTTCTCGCGCATTCCCTTGCCCATCATATGCTCTGAATTTTGGTGATGTGTGATCCTCCGGGTATTGATACTCGCTGATACTTGCTGGGTAAGGGCTCCTCATGATGTCGTATTTGTCTTGTCTCCCCACGCGGTAAATTAACTCTAGGTACCTCTCCACGGCTTATTGTGACATTTCCATTGGCTCGTCATCCTTGTGTCCTTCATTCGCTGTCGTTCCCTTGGGGATATCTTGATTTGTTATTGTAGCCTGCTCCATCCATCTTTTCAGCTCATGTTTCCTTTTTTCACGTACTTCCAACTCATTTCGTATGTATTGCGGTGTTAGAGGCGAGAGCTGCAGTGGTTGATTCATTTGTTGTGTGAGCTTTCCTTGTATCACTCTCATTTCTTTATTCTGGGGTTCGTGTGCTATCCGTTGTTCATCCGCGCTTTGTGCTAGCACTTCATCTTCGCTACCTTTATTTTCTTCTTCTATTATTACCTGGTCGAGATCAGCAAACTGATTAGTCGATTGATTTCTTAGCATATCTGTGGTCGCCAAATGTTGAGGGGTGAATATGATTTTGGTCCTACCCGTCCTAGATACACCAAATAACTCCATTTTCTAGGAATCGTACACTAGTGGATAATAGGTTTTTTACTACTTCCTGGGCTTTTCAAAAACTACTGGTATTTGGCTGTAGTATTTATCCATGCTGTCACTCACAGTTGTTTTATAAAAAAAAAAAAAAAACTAGTTACGATAACAATCGTTTTATAGAGGGATATTTTTGGAAACACGATGTACTATGTATTATCTTATATCTGATTTATAAAACGACTGTGAGGAAAAGAAGATTCTGTGATCCATGTTTTTGGCACGATTTTCCACGCCAGAAACAATGGTCAGATGATGCCCTAAATGGATCAACGGTGATAGATGAGATCATTGGATTCCTCGTTTCTATATATCTCTTCTCTCTCACCGTTTTCTTTTCAATTTCTCTCACTTGTTATTACACTGAAAAAATATCTAAGAGACAAAAGAAAGATCAAAGATGAAAAATGATCTGAGATTGAAAAAAATCCTGACTAACAAGTGATTCAAAACCCCATTTCTCTTCTATATCTGTAAACCCCTGTTCTCAAAACCCTGTTTCTATTCTATATCTATAAACCCCTTTTCTCAATCTTCTCCGATTTGAACATTTTTGGAACCTAAATCAACTGCATGTTTAGGATTTAGACATAATCTCTCTTTAAATTTTTTTTTTATCCTCTTTTGATTGATTTCTTTTTTCAATTCTCCGAATTATCTTTATACGTTAACTATTTCCTTCACTCTCTTAAACTTTTGGGATTCCAAATCTTCTTCATATTCATAAATCAGGATTAATTTCCTTTCAATCTCTTAATTCTTCTTTTGTTTGATTTCTGATTGCTTCTCTGTATTATCTAATTACTTTATCTCTCCCCTTTCAATGTCAGGATGATTAGCTTTGGCTTGCCGGCCATGTAGCCCCATTAGGGGCCGTTAATCTATCGTAGTATCTGCTTCGTATCTTCTATGGCGAATTTCACCCTTCTCATCTTGCTGGTCGTGTGTTGCTGCAACGGCACAAGCTGGGGTTCACATTTTTTACCTTCAATTTTACATGATTCAGAGATAAATCTTATGGATGTTTTTCATCCACTTCAATTTGACTAAATCGGGGGCTCCTCTATCATTCCACAAGGTTTGATTTTGTTTTTTGATTGATTTAATTTTGACTCATCTTTTAATCCAGCATTAGGGGTTACTATTGCTCTTTTCTAATGCCTTATTTGCTGCATTCATTTTAATTGGCTAATGATCCCTTTTGCAATTGTTTAGTGCATTCATTTTTTGTTGTTGTTCTTATTTCGTATGTTAGCTAAAAGTTCTGTTAGTATTCCCATTTCTTAGAATTCGTCTATTCATGAATTTCATGGGACCTATTGTGTTTGAAATTCATCTTAGCAAGTGTTGTGAAAGTATTTGATAGCGTTGTTCATTGTAGTGTTGCTCTGTATCCATCATTATTCCCATCACAAGAAAAATGGCTTATATAAATGGTTTATGCTCGTATTTCCATTAGTTCCATTAGTCTAGTTTAATGCTTTAAACCAAGTGCCTTACGTTCTCATATCCGGGCTAGATTATGTTGAGACAGCCCACAATATAATTGTGAAGGCATAATTGGTTGCAACCATTTTTTTGATGCCTATGGGTGGCTTACCAAATTAGTCTGTAAATGTCGGTATATGGGTTGTGCATTACTGGGTGTCCTCAACAGTTCAACTCCCTGAAAGTATGAAAAATAATTTAAATAAACTACTCTGAGAAGTCATTCCCAGTTAATCTCCTCAAATGGTAATAGTATTGCGTATAATATCATGGTTTATATAGTACATTTTGTTACTCATTGAAGAACGCTGGCAACTTAGCAGATCACTTCAAAAGCTTGACAATTGGTGCGGCCATAATTATCTCCTGTCGATGTGCAGATATATCTTGCTCAAAACGAATCTAGAAACTAGAACAAACTGGCAACTCAATGGTTCTCTTGTTAATCTAATGGTCCGTATGTGTATCATGAAGACCTAGTAAGTGGTGATAGACTGATAGTATAGTTGGTTATTCTTATATTTGTCTTTGTCTGTTAGTATTCCCATTTCTTAGAATTCGTCTTAGTCCTGTTAACCTCTAATTTTTTCTACCTTTGTCTGTACTGTTTCCATTTCAGGCAGTACGTGGAGGAGGAAAGATTGTTTTAAATCGCACCTAATTCTTTTAGGGTCGCTCCTAATGACGCCAGGATGAAAAAGAAAAGTATATACAATATTAATTAAGATTAAGATGTTTGAGGAAAATGAAGGAGACTTAGAGAGGAGTGTGACTATGTGCTCCCTCATTAAATAGGGGGTGCACGTTCCTCTCATCCCTAATGGATATATTTCTAACTATGATAACTTGTTTGTTAGAAAAAGATGTTCACAAAGGGAACTTGATAAGAATTAATTGGACACATAACCAAAAACTTTAATCATCTAATATTACTAATCTATTTCTCCACTTCTTTGAAATATCTCTTAGTACTTGTTGAGGGGTGAATATGATTTTGGTCCTACCCGTCCTAGCTACACCAAACAACTCCACTTTCTTGGAATGGTATGAGAGAGAACTTGTTTTCCATTGTACTATGTACCTCCTTTTATAGATTTTCCCAAAAGCCACTCCTTTTATGACATCATGACACATGTCCTAAACCTCCTTAATTACCACTAATGCCATTCCTTTTAATATATCCTCCTCCTTTTCCCTTAATTCCCCTCTTATCCTTGTGAACACTTCTTAGTGGACTTGGGATTTAGTCCCCATGTTTCATGTTGAACTTGGCTCCCCTTTGGAGACTCCCTACCCATATAAAGCAGTAATAATTTTCATGTATCAACAATACCCCGCCTTCTCTCTTATTACTACTTTGATTGTACATCTAGCAACTTTCATCCGAAGTTCACCTTGGTAACAAATTATTATTATTATAAATATTTGACTAAATATTTTAGATTCAATATTTTGATCAATCCATACAAAATCTCATCAATAACTATCTGATTGAGTTTTTCTAAAAGAAACAATTGATTTTACTTGTCATTAATTGACAATGGAAAATCACAAGAAATATTTGGAGAGTTCATCTAGATGATAGAAATTTTATGCATAAAACTTCATTGTTTTCTTTGAAACTAATTCAAATCCTTACTGTTACCGAAAGACATTTTTTTTTCCGAAGAACAAAGATGAAATTGAAGTGAGAGAAAAACATGAAATAGACAAATGACTAGAATCAGTTATAGTTATATATATAACAGAGACACCTTTGTAAATCTTATACAAAGAAAGATGGTGGTGGTCATTTATGTTTGTACGATGTTTTGTTTAATCGCTACAGGTAGTGGAAGATTTGGACTTAGGGGAAACAAATGAGAAAATTGAGAAGAAGAGAATTACACACAAGGAAATATCAATGATTACTTGGATTATGCGCCCAAATTTTCGTTTCTTTAACTTATGTGAGTTACAACATCAATTATCCGAAAAAATAAAAAGCAAATGAAGAAACGCGATTAATATTACAACCTATAATTAATGGAAGAATGTGCACTCTGGGTTAATTGAGGTGCACAAAGTCGGACTCTAGAAACACTATCAAATTGTGTACATGTGCACTTGTATGTTTAGAAGATGTGTGCAACACTTCGTAATCTCTAGAAGTCCTTTTTTCCCATACTATGTGAGTATTTATTCTATGCAGTTATAAGAATGTAAACTTCCCAATGCTGTCCAGTTCAATCATTGTTGAGTTAACTAGTTGATGAATGCATATACAAAAGATATATATATATATATATATAAGCAATGAAAACTATGTGTTTAAAAATAGATAGCATGTTTCTGGATCCATTTATTAAGGCTTGAACTTTCTTATTCGAAACAAATGAAAATATCAAAAATACATAACAATATACTCCCTCCGTACCACATATATAGGCGGAATTTTGAATTTTGATTGTCCCATTAGATAGGCGGATTACTATTTCCAAGATAAATATTTCCCCACATACCCCTATTAATGGTACATAAATAATTGTGTTGATAACATGACAAGGGGTAAAACATGAAAAAAAATAAAAAAATAATGAATACAATTCATTTTTCTTAATCTAAGAGAATTGTCTCTCTCCACCTATATATGTGGTACGGAGGAAGTATAGAATTGTTTAAAACTGGTGGTATTGAGGATTCCAACTAGTGCATAAACCAACAAAGTCGTATTAACGATGATGATTAAAATATGGATTCCCACACATACCATGTAAACGAAATAGAAAAATGCACATAACGAAAACACATAACTGAATAATAACAAAGGAGCAATTACAATATGTTTGAGTACAATATAAATACCGAGTTGGGTGGATAGCCATACTTTGTCCTTCATTGACTGTCATATTATTTTGTAATCTCAAGACTTTGAGGAACTGAACCGTGTTAATGGTAGTTTTTAAATGGTTTGATGCTGGTTGTTTTAGTTGAAAACATGTCATTTGAGATGAGAGGCAACACCCTATTTGATCATATCTAATTGGGATATCAAGAATGTCGTTTATGGTTTATCTTATTGGATATTTATTAAAATCTGAATGACATGTACCTCATTTGTATCCCGTAGATACTAAAGATAACAACAACAAAAATATTTAAATTTGAAAAAAAAAAAAAAACTTGGGATCAGAAGCATAAGAAGGTACATGAGGATCATATGCAGAAAAATCGAACAAAAATCAACGGTATGATGCAGATCTTTCACCACGATAAGTTACAGATAAACAGTCTGAAGCAATAAACCTTGCTAGTGAGAAAAACCAAAAAAGTTATGGTTGGTTAGTTAAAGAGTGTTTTATCACGCGAAATAAAATTTAATGTGTAAAATACACCACAAGTGAAAAACTTCGGGAAGTTGGGGAGGCATTAATTGATGGTGTGTGTGTGTTGGGGGTGGGGTATCAATTTTGGAAAAGCGCATGAAAATATTCGTTCCCATCTACTTTCGGAGGTTTTCTAGATTTTTGATAAATGAATGATTTTGAGGGTTCGAATTAGCATAGAAGAATAAAACGCTTCGGGTTTATCTAACAAAGGAACAATTTTTTTTATATTTTTTTTTAGGTTTTGATTTAATTTGTGATGAAGGAATTCTGGGTTTCTGATAAAAGAATGATTTTTTGAGGTTTTAAGATTGGTTTTGGGGTTTTGAATTATCAAAAAAAAAAAAATGAAACTTTTCGGTTTTCTTTAACAAAAGAATGATTATTTTTTTTTCACCTGCCAATAGGAATCGAAAGAACAATAGTCAATGTTTTAGCGAAAACTTGTAAATCACTTCTCACTAAGGCCTCTTGCAATAACCATGGAGCCCTTGCTTAGCTTCCATTTGCCATCACCCAAGTGAAAATATTCGTTCCCATCTACTTTCGCTAGTTGCAACAGTCATGAGGTTTTGATAAATGAATGATTTTGAGGGTTCTTGAATTAGCTTTTTGAATAGAAGAATAAAACGCTCACTAGCCACATGATGAAAAATGGGTTTATCTATCTGAAAATCCAAAAAGAATGATTTTTTGAGGTTTTAAGATTGGTTTTGGGGTTTTGAATCTTGGATAGAAGAACAAGAGCACAAATTTGATGGATTAATCAAAAAAAAAAATGCAAAAATTTAGGAATCTTTCTAGAGGTTTTATAGATTTTTGATAAATGAAGAACAATAGTAACAAAGGAACAATTTTTTTAAATAGGAATCGAAAGAACAATAGTCAATGTTTTAGCGAAAACTTGTAAATCTGGTGTGCCTATCAAATTTTTCAGAGACCCATATAGTTCTTCTACCGGTTCACATTCCTTGTCGGGGAATTTCTTCAACTTTTCCAAAAGATGGGATGCTCTTCTTACAAAAGTCTTCAATTCCACTATTTCTTGCAATACCCATTTGCAATATTCCACCAATTTCTTTTCAGGCGAGTTATCTGTAATCTTTGGAATGTTGTGTTCCCCATTTTTCTTAGAGAATGGAGATAGAGGAGTTTCTTTGACATTTCCACATTGAGAATTCGGAAACCTCTTATCTTTCAAATACACCAAATAATTTTGAAAGAATTGATTAAAATCCACTATGTTCTTCATTATAGTTTCAAAATAAAGTACAACCAATTAGTATCAGGCCTATGTTTCTTGGTGTATTGAAAACCCTTGAAAATTATTTGGAGATAGTCCAATCTTCAATTTCACTAGAATCTCATCAAAAACCTTCATTCATGTGTCTAGGATTTTCTCCACCCATTCAGAACTCATTACTAAATCATTTAATAACTTAAATTCCTCTGATTTCAGAAACCTCACCGTTTCCAAGCTCCAAAAATTTCTATTGATACTTAAATCAGGACCAGTCTGAACATTAGACATCGAGCGAATCATCTACTCATTTTTAGATCTCTCTTTGAACCCCATCTTTCTTGATATGATATTTAACCTTCACAATATTCTTAAGAATTCCTTGATTGATTTTTATTAAAAAAAAAAAAAACTTTTAGGGTTTTTCTACCTGGCTTGATTGGGGTATACCCAGATTAATTGGGGTATACCCATTTTATTCTCATCCAAACTAGTGTGATAATGGGTGTCTGAAAGGTGTTAATAATCAATCTGGATGAAGTTCTCTAACGTTTTAAGTTTTGCACAAAGAATCACCTTTATTTTAACTATTTTTACTTAATAAGGTGAAGTATGAGTAAAGAAAGTTATTTTAATAGATAGATTTTAACAAATAAATTTTCTAATGAAAAACTCTTCCTCTTCTCTCTCTTTTCTCTCTCCAAAAGAAGAAAAAAAAAAGCAAGCTTTCATCAACATCTTGCTCAGATTTGGTCCTTTTGGACCAGATCTGAGCAAGATTTCATTTGTTTTGTTAAGTTTAGTAATTAGTTAATCAAATAAAACATGTTTTCTATTGTTTTGATGTCTTTCAGCATATTTCTTCGCCATTTGAGGCGATTTTTCTTCGTCATTTTGGACGATTGTCTCTTCGCTTATGTGGCGATTTTTTCAAATCTTCATGTTTGGATCGTGGCTTGCTATTCTCGGTTCAAAAACATCAATCATTCAACACGGGTACGCTTTGAATCTATTTTCATCATAAGAGATTTAGGGCATCCAGGTTCGTTTGGGTATACAAGATTAAGGGCAAAATACTCCTTTCTCTCAGGAGCATCTCTTATCAAAGAAGAATAAAATCAGATTAAATGGTCGGGATTGATTCCAGATAACACCATCATTTTTCCCTACTACATAAACAAAATTTGGGTATCTTTACGGTTTATCGCTCTTTCTCTTCGCGATATACTTGTAATTGGTATCTTTAATTGTATTAGGGGTTTAATCATCTTGTATTTTGATGTTTTTGTTATTCTTGTAAGCGATCATGTAATCAGTATTTTGATTTGAATGAATTGAAATATGTTGATTGACCCAAAAAAAAAAAGTTATTTTAATGAAGTATATATATATATATATATCATTTTTTACCTGGATGTGAGTAAATAAAATAGATTTTAATTAATTTATTTATTTATTTTTGGTAAAATCACATTTCAATTCATTCAAACCAAAATGATGATTACATGATTGCTTACAAGATTATCAAAAACACCAAAATACAAGATAATCAAAACCCAAATACAAATGACGACACCAATTGAAAGTACATCGCCAAGAGAAAGAGTCATAAACCGCAAAGACATCCAATTTTTGTAGATGTAGTAGTGATTAATGATGGTATGAACCGGAATCAACTCCGACCATTTAAAATGATTATCTTCTTCAATAAGAGATGCTCTGAATGAAATTGAGTATTTTGCCCAAAATCTTGTAGATCCAATCGAATCCGGGTGCCCTAAATCCCTCTTGTTGAAGATGAATCCAAAGCGACGCCGAGCAGAATTGTTGATGTTCTTGATAAATCGAGAATAATAAGCCAATGAACACCATGGAGATTTAAAAGAATCCCTATTAAAGCGAAGAGAAAATTGTCTAAAAGACGAAAAAAAGATCACCCAAACAGTGAGAAAATATGTCCATAGACATCAAAAACAACAAAAATAAAAACTAAAAACACAAATTAAATTATTCTTATTCATAAAAAACTAAAAATTCTTGCTCCGATCTAGTAGTTTCAAATGTTTTTTCTTTTTTTTTAGGAGAGAGGGAGGATAGCTTTTAACTTCAAATGAGCAACAAAACATTACAAGTGGACACAATAAACGTGCAAATTTGGAGAACATCATAACCAAATTTCGTCTATGAGCGTGAAAAGATGAGCATGATCAGAAACAAATCGACCCAAATGAATTGCCTCTTGCGTTATGAGTCAGAGACTTAATTATTTATTATTATTATTATTTATTTATTTTGTAATCTAGGAGACTTGAGATAACCAAGATCCAACAGGATATAAACCAAATGTATGCTTATATCTGCATCATTCATCAAGAAACTGCTTTAAATTGGAGATACAACATGGTTCGAATCATATATATTTGTTTGCACGGAAAGAGAAAGATTATAATTGCAAGCAATTACAATAGTAACATAGTAGGTTTACCTTTTAAAGCTACTCATATCTTCCCTTAAAGCTTACTTCTGTTATTCTTCTTAGTAAGGCTTCCCATAGCCTTCACTTTTTCTCTAAGAATATACTTTTGTGTCTTTCCTGTTGAAGTTTTTGGCATATCATCAAAAACAACAGTTCGTGGAGCCATATAATGTGGCAACCGGTCCCTGCAAAACTTGATAATCTCTTCAGCGCTTACATTTTTTCCTTCTTTCAACTTAACAAATGCACAAGGTGTCTCACCCCAATGATCATCTGGACGTCCTACAACCGCTGCCTCAAGAATTGAAGGATGACTAAACAGCACGGATTCAACTTCTATGGTACTTATATTCTCCCCACCTGAAATTATTATATCTTTTGATCGGTCCTTTAGCTCTATATGACCATCAGGGTGCTTAACGCCTAGGTCACCGGTTCGAAACCACCCACCTTGAAAAGCTTCTTCGGTTGCTTTTGAATTTTTAAGGTACCCTGACATCACCGTGTTGCCTCTGAACATCACCTCACCCATGGTTTTTGCATCTGCAGGTACACTCTTCATGGAAACTGGATCCTTTATATCGACATCCTCCATTGCAAGATGTTGAACCCCTTGGCGGGACTTGAGCCTTGCTCGATCATGGGGTTGCATGGAATCCCATTCTGGTTTGGTGCAAATTGTCGCTGGACCGTAAGTTTCTGTCAGGCCGTATGAGTGGGTTATTCCAAAACCTAGCTCCTCCATCTTGAACAAGACCTGGGGAGGAGGAGGTGCAGCACCTGACATTACCTCCACCTTTGAAGGAAGTGGCCTTTTGACGGTAGGTGGTGCATTCGCAATCATGTTCAAGACAGTTGGTGCACCTCCCATGTTTGTTACCCCATGCATAGAAATACTATCAAAAATGGTTTGAGCGGAGACGTTTCTTAGGCAAATATTGGTGCCACCTTGAGCTGCCACTCCCCAGACGAGGCACCAACCGTTACAATGAAACATCGGTACAGTCCATAGGTACACAGGATTTAGACCAATGCCGTTAAGAAGAATTGCTGCAAGAGAATTGAGATATGCACCTCGGTGGTGGTAAACAACTCCTTTGGGACTTGATGTCGTTCCTGAAGTGTAATTTAATGATATGGGATCCCACTCATCATTCGGTTTTCTAATCTCAAAATCTTCTCTACCAGTACGTATAAGATTCTCATATTCCAAGAAGTTGCCTGAATTGGTTTTGCTATTTTCTGGATATGGATTATCAGATTCAGGAATTAGGACTAGGCGAGGTATCTTGGTTTCTGTGCTCGACAGAATGTCGAGTGCTGCTAGTGCAACTTTAAGAAATTGGTAGTCAACTAAGATGACCTTGGCTTCTGAGTGTTTCAAGAGGACTGATATCATAGCCGAGTCGTGTCGGATGTTAAGTGTACAAAGAACAGCGCCAGCCATTGGGACACCAAAATGAAGCTCAACCATTGCTGGGATATTTGGTGCCAATACGGCCACCTGGTCAGACAATTCTAAGTACATTAAATGAACATTAAATAAGACACGTAAAAATATTGAACACCCAGTCCACAACGTTGAATGGCAACCCAAAAATGAAAAAAATGAATTTCTTAACACATAAAAAGAAAAACTTACCACATCTCCACGGGAGATCCCAAGTTGAGTAAGAGCAGAAGCAAGTTTCAAACATCGTTCTCGAGTTTGTTTCCATGTAAACTTAACTGTACTTCCATAAACAATCGAGATTCTATCTCTATAAACAACTGTGGCTCGTTCTAAAAAGCTGATTGGTGACAAAGGAATGTAATTCGCTGAACATTTAACTAAACCCTCCATTAATTCTTTTCGAGGAAATTAACAACTTGGGTTCTCTTGAAATACCAAAATCTTTGAATTTCTGAAATCCTAATGAAATATCTATATTTATACTATTAAATTCGGTTTCAAACGTTTCTATCTACCATTCATGTGAATGAAACGTTTCTGAACAATAACTCTCCTTTCAGTTAATTCAATGTGTAAACGGATCTCATTTGACATGAGAAGCGTTTCTATTTTCCATCTCATTCATGGGACCGACCGGGATAGGCTGCTGGATTCACACAGCTCTCCAAACAATATTTTGGTTAAAGAATATATGAAAACAAGTAATTTCTTGCGAGCTTTGTTTTACATTCTCAATTGAATACTTAGAGGAAAAAAAAAATACCAGCAAACATTGGACGCTGAAAACAGTAAAATCTCCTATGCTTTCTGCCGGCGGTGAGTACTACTTGTTTCGTCTTTAAGTTCTTCGGCATCATGTGACAATCTCCTACGTTTAAGATTTGGTGGTCGATCTGTGCGCATATTATGTCTACAAAGAGGACAATTAGGTTTCCTCGTCGACCATTCCGATATACACTTGTGATGGAAAGCATGCGAACACTTCAAAAACACTGTACCGACTTTCATATCTTGAAGACAAACTGCACAGACTTCATCATCATCTAAAACAACAATCTTTTTCATATGACTTTCAATGCCTTCACCTTTTAAATACTCTTTATAAGCTTCAGTTGCGTTTTCTAGTTCTTCCGAAACATCACTACCTGTTAACCGAAACAGTACTTCTTCAACTGAAAGATCATACCCAAACTCTTCAGCCAAAATACTGTCGAAATCTGACATTCCGAACCTTTGTTTTTCTTACTTCGGGATGACCAGAAGAAGAACAAGGCAAGCCAACGGGTCTTGAAAAGTGGCGTCTCTCTTTCATAGCAATACAGGTCGGTTTAATAAGGTATTATAGGAATTACTAATCGGATTAGGACCTCTTAAGACCGCCGTTTGAGGCACATGGTAACCACCTACCTTAATTAGATGGTGGCCCAATTATTTTCTTTTGGCTGCCTCTATCAGAGAACAGTCTGCCCTGATATATTTATAATTTCAGTCGGAATTGCTTCAAAGACTGAAAATTTCTTGGGATCATTGAGTTACCTGTAACTCCAATCCAAGCTGCATATTCATGAATGCAAACAGCAGAATTTAAGTTTAGATTTATACCAGGCAAAGGAGGCAGCATCGAAACTGTTTCTGCAAATGGACAATCTAAGAAGCCTAATGGAATTGTTTCAGGAATATTTGATTAATTAAGACATTATTTAGACATTTCCAGAGAAGAAGTTTGATTCATTGAGAAAGGTTTAGCTTCCAATTTTTTTCCAGAATAAGACAACCTCATTGTCAGGTGCAGAAACCATATTCAACTTCTCATACAGGCTCTTGCTGAAGCCACGTAAAACACAATCCAACGTGCAGCTGCACCATGCACACAATCCTCCTCATAAGCATACAGATGGGATTCAATATTAGAGTTTGAATTTGGTTGAAAAAAGAAGCAATCGCCTTACTGAAAAATCAATCATCATATGACAAACAGGATGATGTACGTACCCACAAAATCAGTAGTACTAATATAAAAGTTCGCAATCATGAATACATAGAAGAAGACTTTCAAACAAGAGTGGAGTACTCTTTGCAGTATAACCCACTTCACAACAAAATCCCAGTTCTAGTAGTAAATGGCGGAAAACATATCGTAGAGTCGGCGATCATCCTGGATACGCTGACGAGACATGGCCAGAGAAGTACCCATGACTCAACTAGGAGAGACCAAATCTCCCTCGATATATACTGAGGCTAATTGCTCTAGATTACAGTCCTCTGGTGGGTAATAAACCCACGAAACAGAGTACATCTGAACCATTCTTAAGCTCGATTGATCCCCAAAGAGAAAAAGGTACCCACCACTCCCCAAAGATCCTCATGAAAGATCTAAAACTCGTTTTTGGACAAAATTTATGCAAGACAAGGTAAAGTACCCATTACGGATTAATTAAGCGAATTTTCCTACTAAATTCTAGCTTTACTTAGTGCTTCCAAACTTGCAAGTAGTTCTCATGCAGCCTATGGGAGGTTTGCATAAAGCTGAGTACTACAAGTGAGATTGACCACATGGATTATGTGGGGGTTGTTTCATCCTACTGCCAATTATCGCGTCCGCAAAGAACACAATAGACTGCATTAATAGAGAGGATGATTCTACAGAGGCATTAAGAAGCAAAAATAAGCTGAGCACTCACCAGAACAGGGAATGCGTGAGCAAGTGACATAACTGTTGGGAACACTGATAACTTGAGGAATCATCTTCGATACAAAATATGTTGAGACATAACCTGAGGGACCTGCATCAATAAGAAATCATCTTCGATACAAAATGTTACATAGCAAAGCTTTCATCAATAAAAATGCTCATTGGCAGCTGTAAGAGACATCCAAGCTTCACATCACTCAGTAATCTTCAGCTGACACTGGCTGGTGATCAACTTATATTCATATTCTCAAGCTTATTTTGAAAACACAGATAACTTCCACAAATCGCAAAGAAGAATCTGAGCTATACCCAATAGGTGAACAATTATGGATACTCCAGATTAAAAGAGGTAGCCAGACTAAGGTTGTCCAAAATTACGTCTATAACACATTCAATTCGAAACACACCTGATAATATGGGTGCTCCCATAAGAAGATTCCGCTAATTACGGGGCTTGTATGAACCCCATTTAAGCTCAACTATAGTGTCCTAATGGTCGATGATATAACACTAGTTTTCTTTAAGCTTAGCTCTATCTTCTGTTAGACAATCCACAGACAGTTAAAAAGTTCAAAAGACATTCAAACTTAAAATTATAAATATAAACCCAAGGGAACCACATTCAATCAGTAATGCAGGATTCAGGTGAGTTACTTACCTTAACAATTAGAGTTGGCACATTCAATGTCAGTATGAAATACTCCATATAAACAAATTTCAATGGAATTCATAAATGAAATGAACCAAAAATTTAGAAGGAAAAGAACAAAGGAAAGGTACGAAATGAACACTACTCCTTCATTCATTTACCAAGAATTCATAATCTAACGAGTAACATTCTTCAGTTACACAGAACTCAGAAAGTAAACGGTACCCAATCTACAAAAATTCCAGCTTTTTTGACAATTAAATTGGATCAGTTAATGAGCTGGGATTAAGAAAACATACTAGAAAGTTAAATGAAGTCATAATAGACCCTAGTTTTCTTCAGCTCTTCAGCTCATAGGAATCCCCATCTTCTTTAGGATCAGTTCCATCCTCTTCACCTGCCAATAGGAGTCTAAAGTACCCGTTTCTTGCCATAGTTAATGTTTTGGTAAAAACATCAAAATCTGGTGTGCCCATCAAATTTTCCAGAGACCCGTGTAATTCTTCAACTCGTTCACATTCCTTATCAATGGGTTTCTTCAACTTTTCCAAAATAAGGGTTGCTCTTCTTACACAAGTCTTGAACTCCAATATTTCCTGCAACACCCATTTGCAATACACCACCAATTCCTTTTCAGTCGAATTCTCAGTAATCTTTGGAATGTTGATTTCCCCAATTTTCTTAGAGAATAGAGATAAAGGGTTTTCCTTGACATTTCTATATTGGCAATTCACAAACCTCATATCTTGCAAAAAGACCAGATAATTTTGACAAAATTGATTAAAATCCTCCATGTTCTTCATCATAGTTTCTGAGTAAAAGACCAACCAATCAGTGGTATATTGAAAACACTTGACATAACCTCACTAGCATATCATCATAAAACGTCGCTCCTATGTCTAGAATTTTCTTAACCCATTCAGAACTCATTATTAAATCATTTAATAACTCCAATTCCTCAGACTTCATAAAACTCACCGTTTTAAGACTCCAAAGGTTTCCATTAATACTTAAATCAGCATCATTTGACATCGATCGGAGCATCTCCTCGTCTTCAACTCTCTTCTTGAACTTCATCTTTCCTGATTCTTGATATTCAACCTCTGTCTAATATACTTTTTTGATGGGTTTGATTGAATTCTTGTTTTGATCAAGAAATTTGATAAAAGATGATATCTTTTTTGATGGGTTTTAATTGAATTTTTGTTTTGATGAAGAAATTCTGGGTTTATAAGTGAAGAATGCTTTTGGGGTTTTTTCTAGGTTTTTGATCAAAGAAAAGAAATCCCTGATTGAATTACTCTTCAGATTTCTCTGATAAACGAATGATCTTTTCTTAGTGGGTTTTGATCGAACAAAGGAATTCTGGGTTATTAATCAAAGAATGATTTGGGGATTTTTCTAGGTTTTTTTTTTATGAAAGCTATTATTGGGGCGTCACATTCTATTAGAGGGGCGTCACCTAATAGGATAAAAACGGGTTACCCATAAGTAATTTCAAAAACCCATTGTCTCAAATAATTTTTAATGACCAAACAACCCTTATTTATTTAATTTTAATTTTATTTAATTAAATGATAATTAAACTAATGAATTTTGTTATATAATTGGGACAAATTTTTTGTGTGAAGAAAAACTAGAGAGAAGAGAAAAAAGATTTTTTTTGGAGATTTTGATTTACTCAACCAAAATGAATCAAAGTGAAGAACTAATGGTTGAAAATCAACATGTATGCCTCTAAACTATCTCCCATGAGTTCAATTTCACACAAAATTAACTAAAATACGTTAAAAAATCACATTTTTCCACTTACTGCTCCTGTTACGGTTGGGTTGAAGCTTCGTTCCCAACCGTAATCAGACTACTGTTAGGTTTGGATGAACTCCAAACCATAATCGGTTTTCAATATGACAAAAGACATATTACGGTTGGGAAGTTGTCATGCCAAACCCAACCGTAATTAATTTTTACGGTTGGAATTAATCCAAACTTGGACGTAAAAGATTCAAACTGTAAATTCATTTGTTAATTTACGGTTAGCTTTTATAAGATTCAAACCGTAAATTCCAACCCTAAAAATTTACGGTTAGGTTTTAATTTACGGTTAGGTTTTAATTTACGGTTAGCTTTTATAAGATTCAAACCGTAAAGCTAACCATAAGTTCTTCTTGTATCTTCATTTTACAGTTAGATTTTATAAGATTCAAACCGTATATTCATTTGTTACGGTTAGGTTTGGTCAAACCAAACCGTAAAATCACATTCAATTTATTTATTTTTTGAATTTACAGTTGGGAGTTCTTAGTTTCCCAACCGTAATGATCTGAAGAATAAATTTACGGTTAACAAATTAACAATACCTGACCGTAATGATCTTACAAAGATGGGTTTGTTTAACGTTATAATTAAGTTTTTATTTTAGTTAAAGGGTAATCTTGACATTTTGTATTTGTGTTAGGATATCTCATAACCACTTTTTTGAACACTAAGAATCCAAGTAAAGCCCCTCTATTGAAGTGTGACGTCCCAATAATAACCTTCTTTTTTATTTCGGTTTTTTTTTTTAATTTCTTTTGATAGATGTAATTTTTTTTCTTAAATTTATATTACAAAGTTAAAAATTAAAAACTTCCAAAAAAACTTAGAAGCTTTTTCGTTGGGAGGGAAACAGATCTAGTTTTTGTTTTTGTTTTTCTGGAGAGAAAGTACGGTCTGTGATGTGATCTGTGATGACTGAATATAAAGAGGGGTCAGGTCTAATGTGAACAGGCCCGGCCAGGATCAATCCTAGGCAAAAGAAGAAGAAAAAAATGATTAGAGTCCATTGTCCATCCGGTTGATTGCATTTGGGAAAAATGATTGTCCGCCAAGCTTCCAGTTTCATTTAAAATTGCCCTGCTTTGCCACTGAAATGATTTTTTTTGCCTTGCAGATTAAAATAGAAACACTTCCAATTGGGTATAAATATAAATTTCTCTGTAAAAAAAATAAAAAATCGAATACATGCTTCACTAAAAGGACACCAGAAATCCAAAGATTTTGTAATGAAGAGAATCCAAGCTGTTAATATCCTCAAAAAAAAAAAAATCGATGAAAGGTTTAGTTAAATGTTCATCAAATTATTATCACCAATTAGTTTTTTAGAACGATCGGCGGTTGTTTATAGAGATAAAATTTCGGTTGTTTATGGAAGTACAGTAAAATTCATATGGAAGAAAACGATGACTGAAATTGCTTCTACTCTTACTCAACTTGGGATCTCCAGTGGAGATGTTGTGAGTTTTTTTTCTTTGTTTAAGAAATTTCAAACTTTTTATTTTTTGGGTTGCCATTGAACATTGTGGGCGTTCAATATTTTGATTGAGTTTCCTCTTTTATGAGAGTTTTTTTTTCCTTTTTTTCCCCATTGTGTGTCTTATATGCTTTGATTAGTGTTAGGTTTATGTTTATTTATCATCTTAGACATTTTTGTACTTGTCCCAATTTCATGCTTTTCTTTGGATAAGCAAAAATTGTGAAAATACTACTTGCTTAACTGATGTACCGCGTTTCGCCTTTGTATGCTCTTCTTCAATTATTTAGAATTTAGAATCTAAAAAAAGTTTTGTTATTTCATCAATCTTTAATATGATTAGGTAGTCATGACTCTAGTTGGTGTGAAGGATCGGTTGTGCAAGCGAGATTGTCATCACCTCGAGTAGCTGTGCATTGGATTTTGTATAGTTGATGCGTGGTGAAGCCAAGGATTGGCTAGCCCTAGCCCACCCCCACCCCCCTAAAAATTTCATATATGTATAAAACCCCTTTATTTTCTCCATTTTTTTTGGGTTTAACCCACCGAATATTTATTACTTAGTCCACCAAAATATCTATATTTTCATAAAAAAAATTACCCCCTTATTTCTTTTGATTGACTAACGGAGGTTGAATCTTGATTGCACCTAGTTTGTTTATGCTTGAGAATCTTCTCTTCTGATATAAGATTCACTCAAACTAGTTCAAGGTTTCGACAAGGATCTTTAGACTGTTGTTAGATCTAAAGACGATCGTGTGATAATCCATTGTTAATGCATTCTGTTCGTGTGTGATTGATCACAAGAGATTCAAGTGATTGTGTGCAGGTATTTATTGAAGATCTAAGAAGATTTGAAGACAAAGAAGATATTGAAGATTTCTTACTTTGTGTTTTTATAATCTTTGGTGTGCACAATACTTGTTTGGGAAAAAGAGGATCCAATTAATAATCGCACTAGTGGAAAATGGGTGTTTACCGACCCACATCGGAGACCCTCGTTGACGGTAGTTAGACCGCTGACCATACATGGCAGTCTCTGATATGATAAAATAATGGAAAAATTCCGAGAGCACTGATAGCGGTCTCTGAATAATTACTATTTTGCCCTACATCTGCTACCGATGCAGAGACCGCTGAAAATCGACTTAAATATTATAATTTTTTATTATTTGACTGAGAATATAAATATCTCTTTCTCTCTCATTTCACTTCCTCTTTCTCTTTCTTTCTCTCTCGTTTCTCTTTCTTTCTTTCTCGATCTCTAACCTCAAGAACCGTATCTCCAAGGAAATTGAAACCACATCTTTTGTTTACTGATTTCTCTTGAAACAAAATCTAAGGTTTACTAAAATCTCTCAACTCACTGGTCAAGTTGTAAATCTCAAATTTTCTGTTAACAGGTCCAATCCAATTTTTTTTTCATTCTAGGGTTTCTCTAACTTTATCTAAATAAAATCTTATGAATGATTACTGCTTCTAGGGTTTGAGAATCTGGAGACGTTCTTTGAAGATTTAGATTGATTGGAGTTTAGTTTTCAATCCAATTGAAGATGTAGATTTTGATTTAAATTGATTAAAAATCATCAGGTATGATTTTTCGATCATTTTTACTCGATACGATTCAATTTTCTATTTATGAAGTTAATAGATCTAGATTTTCTTTTATAAAATTTGTGGTTTCTGCTTAGATGATGTATGTATGGTAGAGATATTGTTAGTTATGGGTTCAAATGTTTTTATTGTTCAACTTATTTGTATGGGTGTTCTTAATGATTCTGATGGTGGGTTTAGAATTTTTTTTAAAATTGGTAGAAGTTCTGTATATAATTTTAGAATATCTTGGATTTTTGATTTACTGGTTCTTTGAATTTAATTTTGTGGTCAGTAGTCTTGTTGTTCTTGTTTTGTCTTGGGTGTTAAATGTTACTAAATGAAAGCAATTGTTGTTTCAGAGCAACAATGAAGAAATTCCTTACATATGCAGAATTATGGAGTGCAGAATTATGGAGTTCTTTAGGACCAAGGAAGGCCATGTATATTTCACAGGTTAATGGTTCTACAGGCCGTGTGACACCGTAAGATAACCAACTCTAACTCTCTATTTGAGAGTGAATTTTAAAGTTTTTTTTTTTTTTTTTTAATCATATGATAATAATTTTCTCTATGGTATTGTAGGTTATGGGTCTTGGTCCTTGATCGATCTTATACGAGTAAATGTGTATTCTTTTCTGATGTAAAGAATGATAACCCCTTGGAGTACCTGGTTGGGAAGGCAAACGTACCAATGATTCCTCAAAATGTAAGCTCATCAACTCTATATCATAGCCTTTTCAGTTACTGCATCTTTTTGTTACTTCGATTATTCCTTGTTGTAAGGATACTAAAGTGATATGCATTTCAAAAGGTAGAGCTAGCAAAAAAGGAGGCAACAATTGCCAGTTCTAATTATTATTGTGATATGTTCTATAAGTTATCTTACCGTGGATTCATCATCATTCCTCCTGGTAAGATTCCTTGTGTTTGAGCATTAACAAATACTCCCATATGTTGATCTCCATCTAAGTGGAATTTCAATAGATACTCCCACATGTTTTGTTGATTGTTTTCCTATTGGAAGTGGTTAATAATATATTTAAAGGGGAATTAAGTTCTCTCATCTCTGGATATCTTTCGTGTAGTATTGAAGTTCTTCTTTTACATTTATGTAGGGTACACTGCAGAAGCAACAAGTGATGGGAGAGATGCCTCTTCAGGACTTTTATCGGATATTGATAGTGCAACAGGTGGGGGAAAGATGGGCAGCAAGAGCTCATTTATACCTGGACAGTCATCGAAGACTGAGCTATCATTGTTAGACCTTTATGTTGGTTGTGGAGTTATGTCCACAGGACTTTGTCTTGGGGCTGATTTTATTATTTTTTCCATGCAGGTAATGGAGATGGTGTTTTGTGAATTATTTTTGATTGTTCTTTAGAGGTAATGGAAATGCTGGTGCTAGTGATTTGTTGTATCTAGAACGGGTATACTAAAGATGGTAGTGGTGGTGGTGATTTGTAGTAGTACCCGGGGCTGGTAATCGATTGGCGGAGGAGGTGACTTGTCGTAGTATGGGGCTAGTTGTCATTGTTTTTTATGTTGTTTGACTCTTCTCGAAGTTTCGGTTAGTTATTTATGATCTTTGGCTATTCGTACCAAAATTGATACATAATGGTTGCTTTTGCAGCACTTAGAAACTGTAATCAAGTCTCAACTATGAATTTTACTCCTTAAGCAGTTGAAGTACTATCGACCAACACCGCTCAGACTCAGGTAAATCATAAGAATGTAGTCCTTGTTATCATTTTAGGTGTTATTAATTAGTTTCTCTAAGTCTCATTACAAGTTGCATTAAGTTATAAAGTTATTATTCGACTTTCAGTGGGTCTGCGAAACATATATTAGTGGCTTAAGGCCGTAAAATAGATGGAAATCTTAAAGTTATGTATCATGTCACACTAGAAATCTCATGACTGTGTTTCAAACTTGGGTAATTTAAAAAGGAGGAGATGGTTTAACTGATTGATATGTAGTCTGTAGTATTAGATGTTATTTTCCCCATGTCTATTGTTCATTGTTGAATATGTTACATATATATGTAAATATTTTTTATCCTTTATTTCTTTCATGTGTACTAATTTTGGTATGGTAATAGGCAAGAGGGTTGAAGAAGCATTTGAAGACCCAAGTATTTTGCAGTTGTTACCGAGACTGCAGGTTAGTTTGACGGTACTCAGGATATGGCTATATTTTCCATTCAATAAGAAGATCGTTCTGATATTCGAGTAAATGGAGAGTTCTGCTCAAATTTGTGTCTGAGAAGTCATGGCTGAATATGTGAGGTTGATGTTGTCACTTGTGGTACGATTTGATGAAGTTCAGAGACCTAGAAGAAGATACACGAGATGGTACAAGTCTGCAGCTGTCCAGGGATCGAATTTGGGGTTGTTTTGGGTTAGAATTCAGCTCAATTGAAATCTCATTGTTGCCGTACAGATTAAAAGGGGATCTGATATTCTGGAACATATTGAGTAAATGGCAATGTCTGAGACAAGTTCAAGTCCCGGAAGAAATGGAGTTATGGGTTTGTGATGAATCAAATATGTAGGAATTGGAGAACTAGAAAAGGAGATTATTGATGCATAGCAACAACATTGCATTGTGCTCAGTAACTGTTTGACAAAACATTTGATAGAGAGAGTTCTTCATTGCTAAGAGTTTACATCTGTTTAGGGGACGAATGGTGGAGAAGTTGAGTGTTTTCAGGGCCAAGAAGAAACCAGGATGGACAAGGAATGAACTGAATTGAGTTTGCTGGTCACAGTGGTTGTCTTGAGTTTGATTGATGATGTTCCAGGGAAAGAAGTTTGAGCCGAGAGAATAGGGTTGCTGATGGTTACTATGGCTGGCCAAGATGAGTAAGAAGATGGACAGACCATCAGCTATGTACCTGCAGCTGAGAAGACGTTGCTGCCATGGTATTGTTGATGGGAAGGTGGATGAGTGTATGAAGTTTGTGCTCGAAATGCAAGGTTTTGTTGCCATATACAACGAGTACAGTTTTGGAGAATGATTGAGCTCGGAAATTCAGGAACAAGAGGAGATATCAGTACTATGTGGATTGTTTACAATGGGGTTTGTGGTGATATTTCAAGAGCCAGTGAGGCTGTTCTGTCAAAGTTATGGCAGGAAGAGTCAGTTGCTAGCAGGGTTGTATAGAAGGATTCGAAGAGCAACGAAAGACAACAACAAGAACATGGAGTTTTTGCTCGAATGGGTGCAGTTTGGGTTCTATCTTGAGCTGAAATACAACAAATAAAACAGGTATGCTGTGAATGAGCTTACAAGGGTTCAAGTTGGTTGTACTTATGAGCAGTGGATCGATGGCTGAGTGCAGGCGTGTCTGGCAATGTCCAGGAGATAATTTAGAAGCCAACAGGGTAAGGAAACTTGGGAACCTATTCGTCTCAGTTTTGGGAAGAGTTTTTTAGTGTGAAAATAGCCAGAGAAGTGTTATCTTGGCCGGCAATTCTGTGTATTGAACGGCTGAGATTTGGAAGTTGGCAGAGTTGTTACTGAACAAGGATCGCTGGGCTGTTTTAGGTCACGACTTTACAGGGAAGAAGAGCTATATAAGGAGGCGGAGGAACAGAACAAAACACCCTCTTCCAGACCAGTTTTGTGCTTGCAGATTGTTTGTGAAAATTACTAAAAGAGAAGCTCTACACAGAAGTTACCGCAATAGTCCTTGAACCTGTTTTCTGAAGCAATTTGAGTTTGTTTTAAAACAAACTAAAAAAAAAAAATTGTTCCTGATTAAAAGATAAAAATTACATACTAGGCAAGCGAGCGACAAGTTGTGCCGCTAGCCCTTTTTGAATAGCAAAACCTATCCTATTAAAAATAAAATCTCGTGAGCCAGGGCCCTTTTTTACAACGAGAACACAAGGAAAACACTTGAGGATAAGCATCCGACGATGCCGCCTCCAAGGAAACCAACCTGTACGTTGCAGGAGACACCGCTAGTGGCCGAAGAAGGTACCATTCTTAGTTGTATTAAATCTTTCCCTAAGGGAACTTCGTGTGGAAGGGATGGCCTTCGGGCACAACATTTGTTGGATGCTTTCTGTGGGGAAGGCTCAACTGTGGCTGCTGATATGGTCACGGCCATAACTAGGGTTGTTAATCTTTGGCTTGGCGGGAGATGCCCTCTTAACCTAGCGGAGTTCATTGCATCGGCTCCCCTAACACCCCCTCCTTAAACCGGATAAGAGCATTCGTCCCATTGCTGTTGGGACAATTTGGCGTCGACTGGTGTCCAAAGCGGCGATGAAAGGGGTTGGTAAGGACATGGCAGCGTATCTACAGGATTTCCAGTTTGGTGTAGGTGTTTCGAGGTGGTGCGAGGCAATCCTACATGCTGTGAATAGGTTTGTCAGTAAACATCATGTAGACGCTAGCCCTCTATGCTAATGGTTGACTTTACCAATGCTTTTAACCTAGTTGACCGAACGGCTATGCTTTCTGAGGTACGTAAGCTTTGTCCATCTATATCGCCTTGGGTAGAATACTTGTATGGTCAACCTGCACGGCTCTATGTGGGGGACTCCTTTATCTACTCATCCACAGGAGTACAACAAGGTGACCCTTTAGGGCCTTTGTTATTTGCTCTGGTACTTCATCAGCTTATAGCTAAGATAAATGAGCACTGCATATTATCCCTACATGCCTGGTATCTTGATGATGGCTTTGTTATTGGCGACACCGAAGAAGTGGCAAAAGCACTCACTATTATCAAAATAGAAGGGCTGCTTGCTGGGGCTTATCTTGAATATTAAGAAAATGAAATATTTTGGCCCTCTTGTGATGGACGAAGGATAAGTGATGGGATGTTTCTGTCGAAATCTCAAGACCAGATAAAGGAGTCAAACTATTAGGTGGTGCAGTTAGCCTCGACGATGGTTTTGTGAAGGGCCTTGCCATTAAGAGGGCTGAAAAAGCAGTGGATTTGATGCAGATTTTATCCAAGCTCCATGATCCTCAAAGTGAATTGATGCTTTTACGAACGTGTATGGGTATCTCCAAGCTTCTTTTTGGCCTTCGTATTTGTCACCCAGACTATATTATGGAGGCGGTAGATATATTTGATAGAGGCTTGCGAGAAGTGGTGGAAGGCATCGTGGTGTGCGGGGGACCGTTCTTTGGAGAGCTTCGAGTGGAGACTATCTACTCTACCTATCATATATGGAGGTATTGGACTTTATCTGCTAGGGAGGCATCCGAGTATGTTTTTGTGGCTTCACGTGTGCAATCTTGGGGATTACAGGATCACATATTGAGGAGTAGTGGTGTGGACGGTATGGATGATAATTTTAATAAGGCTTTGGAAACGTTACAAGTGACTCTTCCTAATTTTGATCTTAACAACTTCACCAATAAATACAACGCCCCCCTTAAAGCACAAAGCATCTGGCGAGTGCTCTTTTTGGTAAAGTGGTTAAGGACATTGATAGAGTTTACATGCTAACGGAGAGACGAAAGCGGTTTTTGGTTGTTTGCAAAGACATGCCCAATATTTTCTTGGATATTCCGATTGAGAGGCTAGGGCAGAAGATGTCTCCTTTGGAGTACCGGTCTATCCTCAAACACAGTTAATGATCCCACTTTATCCCTCGACTCTCGCTGCCCCGCTTGCATCACGGGTTGCTTGGATTCATATGGTGAACATGCGGTTCATTGTAAAGTAGACCCTGGTTATAAATATAGACATGATCATGTGAGGGATATTTTGTATGATGTCTTGTGGAGGTCCGGCATTTCGGCAAAGAAAGAAGCACTGTGCATTTCTGACAGACCCACTTGAAGGGAGATCGACACTAAGACCAGTTGATGTTCTTATTTTTGGATGGGCTAATGGGAAACACACATGTGTTGACCTCACCGGGGTATCTCCTTTGGTAGGAATTGGACATGGCACCTTTACTGAGTCGGGCGAGCAGCGCTAAAGGGCTGCCTCAGGTAAGATATCGAAGCATGAGAAAGCATGTGTTGACAATGGGCATGCTTTCGTCCCCTTTGATTTTGATACTTTTGGCTATTTGGCTCCGGAAGCAGTTGGACTACTCAAGAGGGTCCAGAAATTCATGCGCAGCAATGTAATGACCCCTGGCTCACGAGAGTTTGTTTAAATTTGAATTTCAGTTTGGGTTTTATTTGAGTTTAATTTGAGTTCCACTTGACTTGACTTTGACTGTAGTTGACTTTGATTTCCATTTGCCTTGACTTTGACTTGAGTTCCATTTGACTTTACTTTGACTTGAGTTCCATTAGACTCGACTTTGACTAGAGTTTCATTTGACTTGACTTTGATGCAGTCAGATTATTTCAGATGTAGCCATTCAGATTTAGTGAATCTGAATCTATATTATCTTTTTATATTATAATTTAAATCTGAGACCCACGGCTATGGGTTACCCTTAAAATCAGTCGTTATTTTGAGACCCACGGCTAAGGGTTGTACAAAATAGCGACGCTTTATCAGAGACCCCAACAGAGACGGTTGAAAATGGTCATATATCTCGTATATATGACTTGTCCTGACGGTCGCGGAACTTCTGTTTTCCACTAGTGTCGGTTTATCCTTGTGGTAGATTGGATTGATTAATTGAGGAAGATCGGCATCAACACATATCACTTGGTTGAAGAGTGTTGTTGGCTTAATCTTAGTGATTTCCTTTGGGTGATTTAACGAAAGATAGATCTTGGAACCTGGCAAAGGAGTTTATGTTAAGATAAACAAGGGAACCTTTGCGCAACTCATATCACTTGGTTGAAGAGAGTTGGTACCAAACAGATTTGTTGTTCCTTTACTGTTTGGAATATAATCCAAGGGAATTGGTCCTAGTACATGACTTGTTTACAGGTTGGAGGCGTAGGAATACTGAGGGAACTAGGTGAACTATAGGTTTAGTTGATTGGTCTCAACTATACGAAGTTGTCTTATTTTGTATAGCGGCTTAATTCTGAGATTATTCAATTCTGTACTAGGTCCCGGGGTTTTTCTGCATTTGCGGTTTCCTCGTTAACAAAATCTTGCTGTGTCATTTACTTTATATTTCTGCATTATAATTGTTTTATTATAATTAAAGTAAATTACATAAATGTTAATTCCTATTTACTTGATACGTGAATCCTATTGAGTTTGGTTAGGTCCGAACCTTTGTATCAAGTAAACACACTTTGTTGTTGTATTGTCTCGATCTAGTATCCATAGACGATCACACAAAGTGTGAACCGATTTGTTGTATTGTCTCGACTCAGTCTATAGACAATCACTTTCTTGGAAAGGACTTATAGGAAGGAAAAGTTATAGCTTGAGGTATATTTGGGGTACCCTCGCCTTTTCAATTGGTATAAGAGCAGGCAAACACGAAAAGATCTAACAATCTGTGTTTGGTGAGATCCTATAAGAATTGAATCCATGTCTGATTCAGTTAACGTAATGACAAGATATGATTGCTCAAAATTATTTGAAGGTATGACAGACAATGAAATTGTTGAGTGTCTACGTTCTAAAGAAATTTGGTATGTGGAAGAATGACAATTGTATCTCAGACTCACTGAAGATCCTAAAGAAAAAATGAGTAGAAAACTCATCGAGTTTGCCGAAATAGAAAAGCAAATCAGTGATCTTTCTTTAGAACTTGAACTTTTCAAGTTAAAGGAAGATGAGTTTTTTAGAAAGACATGTAAAATTCTCAGTGATAGTCAAGAGCTAGAAGATGAAGTGGATACTTTTCTGTTGGAACTAGAATCCATTAAACAGGCTTCTAGAGAACCAATGTCTGAAAGAAGTCAATACCTTCATGACTATTGTATGAACTTCTCTCTAGAAAATGTGGAGATGATCTCAAAAGCTGTTGAAAACGTGCCAGATATTTGTGACAACTTACAATTCACAGACAACGTTTCTAAAAAGAAACAAACGACTTTGATTGTCGAAACCCAAAAAGGTTTGGTTGAAAATCCGAAAAATTCCAATCCCACTAGGAATACCGAATTCATATTGATTAGCCCACTTGAGAAAAATGATTCGGATCCATGGTAAAACCAAAGAACCGAACCCGAATCTAAATTGACACGTTGTTCGGTGATAATGACGAAGAGAGAAAAGATTTTTCTTATAACTTTTTCTTCTTCGAACAGTCCGACAGTGTGTGCGAGTTCGAAATCAAAAACCAAATCTCTTAATTTTCACTTGTTCTCAAAACAAATTTTTGTTTCGAATATACCAAGTATTCAAGGGGTTCTTGCGGTATTCATCAACTTCACTTCCAAGGGTATCTTTCGTTTTGCGACAGGCTACATCGATTGTAAGTGTCTTCTTCTCTATTTCGAATTTGTAATTGATAACAACATGCAACATAGGAATCTTTCTAGAAGAGAAGGGTCTTCACCAAACTTGAACTTCACTGATATAACTATCGATTCACTTTCATCACTCTATTTTGATGTTAGTACCGGAATTTATTTTGTCAACCATAGTTGCTTCAAGAAATATAGTTCAACACATGATAAACAAATCATCTGTGAGAAGAAATACGTGTATGTTGATATGAAGGATTATAACGAGTTAATTCAAAATCATGATGACTGGGGTGATATTCATTCCGGCAGCTATTCAGGTTCTCTAGAATTAACTAGGGAATTTTATGGTAACATACATTGTGTTGATAAGAAAAACTGTAAATTCTTCACCATGATTAGGAAACGTCGTTTTGAAGTAAACAGAAGCATTGTAGGGTATCTTCTTGGTTGCAAACTGTAAAATGTCTTTTTACCTAGGAACAATGCAGCAGACAGGTAGAACATTGCTAAAATTCTTGGTGGAAGCTTCTTAAAAGGTAATAGTCTTTGTTTTGATAATATGCCAGAACATCTCAAAAATTTTGGCAAACTTTTTGTACCCAATCTGTCACCAAGCAATATGCACAAAGTGAGATGGAGTTCAGAAGTGGCAGAACTGATTTATCATATGATAATCGGAACTCCAAACTTTGATTTATGCTGGATTCATTATTAGACAGATGATAAGAATCTGGAAGAATGGAAAAAGCATGGTTTTTCCATGTCTTATCTCTAGAATCTGCAGTACCTATGAGATTGATGCCAATGACTCTCAAAGACTTGTTCCAAAGTCGCATAACTACACTACTATCAATAGGATGAGAGGACAATGTCGGGGTGAAACAAGCTCAAGTGATGTTCAAAGTACTCCGATTCAAGATATTGATCTTGAAACCTACTACCGAAGGCTTAATAGGAGAAATGAATGTCTGGAACGACAAGTCAGCTTGGCTTCTCTCAAGTATCCAGAAATCATTTCAGATTGCTAAAGAATATAAGGATACTGAATATGATGAAGATTTTTTCCTGAGCGACACTAGTTCAATATCTTAAGACTTGTGTCTAAATTATACTTGGTTATTATTGTATCCATAAGACTATTTGTTTCTTTTTGAACATTTTGTTTAAGTATTGTAAAACTTTAAATTATGTTCTGGTTTTATGAGAAATAGCATAACGTTTTAATTGTTGCATGTTTTGTGAATAAGAGCTGTCAAAAACTTCTGAATGATTATGAGATGTTTGATTTCGATCTCATAATATGTTGTGTACACTTATGGTTTGGGTGACATTTTGATTTAGCGGGATTAAGTTCTAGCCCAATTTGGTAGGATTTATCAAAGGATCATGAGGGATTCCTGTAGAAACAATATGTGAAAAAGTCACAATATGTTGAATCGGTTTTGGTTTAGCATAAAAGCATATGTGTTTCGATGGTTTTCAACTTTGGCTTGAAATTGTTAAAACCGATTTTCAACCTTTCTCTGGTAAAGGTTGGTTGTTGTTATTTTTATTTTTTTTGGCATGATAATGACAACATGATGGTGTTTCGATATCAATTTTCCCGGAAGAAGAAATTGATGGAATCATATTTGGAGAAGTTGGATGCGAAATTAGGTAACAATCTTGTTAGTTAATTGTTTTCTTGTTTTAAGAAAAGCCTATTTTTATTTGATATATATATATATTGATTTTGCTTAAAAGAAATTGTTGGTACAATTGATGTGTTATTCCATTATGATTGTATAGATGTGTGTGTTATTCAATTGTTTCCGGTTAAGTAAAACTTTTATTATCTTGATTTGTTTGTGTGATATCAATAGTTTAGACTTACAAAAGTTGGTGCAATTGCAGTGCTTTAATATTATGTTGATTCAATTGCTTCCAGTTAAGTAAAACAATTGTTACTTTGCTTTATTGTGTAGTATGAATTGTTTAAGCTTACAAAATTTCGGTTCAATAGAGAAACTATGGTTTATATGTTATTTCTATAGTATCCGGTTGAGGTAAATAATTATGCAAGTTTATTTATTGGTTTGTATGAATTATTTATGGCTTAACGAATGAATATATTGACGGGACGAGTTGTTTAGTCCAATTCGATTCCGGATAAGCTAAGCTAAGTTAATTCTGATCTTAGTTAGACTTATCAAAGTAGAGGTTTCGGTTATTCAAGTCTAGCCGAAAGCCTAAACAAGGAAATGCTAGTTAACTAACCTAGTATTTGGCTTGTTTGAAATCTAAAGGTCTAAATTATATGGATAATTAGAACCTGATGAGAAAAATGGAGTTTATCTTTGTTTTGGTCTTATCGAATGGAGCGGTTGTATTTATACAATCGGTTTAGCAAAGGAACTAAGTTGCTTATTTGATTTTCGGTTTGCTAAACTAGCTGGGGAAATTGCTTCGGGCAATTATTTCCATGATAACATATCAAAACATAATTACTTGTAGTTTTGGTTTTGATATTGGTTATCAAAAATGGTGTGTAAATCCCTCGTGCTTGACTCAACAGATTGCAAGTCTATTCTTGAAATTTGTAAGATCCTTTTCGTGTTGTCCATTGTTTGTTCTTTGCTTTGTCATTTTTGTGACAAAAAAAGGGAGAAATATATGGAGTAAACAAGTGATGCTAGAATCAATCTTGGTTGATTGGTGTCACTAGGGAAGAGGACGATGGTGCTTGAACGTTTATCTAACGAATGGGGAAAAGCACATACTAAGGGGGAGTAACATATCATATGAATGGGATAACAAAGATGTGCGGATTGAATATCTACCTAGCTCACTTTTAGGGGGAGTATAAGCTTTGTTATTATAGTGCAGCTGCTGCATTTTTGAGGATTGAATGAATGCAGGTTATGTGTTTTGGATTCGGAATCAAGCGTATGTGTAATGAATTCTTGTAATTTGTTTATCCATATGATTGTAAGAGTTTTGTCACTAAAATTGACAAAGGGGGAGATTTTTAGATCATTGCTCGGTTGAACCCACCAAGCATTGGTATGTCAAGTTTGGTTGTCATATTTTAGTGAAGCAAAACTCATTTAAGAGTATCTTGATTTATATGTACTAGAGTCAACTTCGTATAGGTTAGCTTGAAAGTATTAGAATGAGACATTACAAGTATTGCGAAGACTTGAAGATGTGAAGAAGAAGATGGAGCTACAACAACAACATAATCCTTCCACTCGAGGTTAGCGATATTTGACTTGAACTGTTTCATTCCCTATCATATCTTTCAAGTCGTGCATATTGAAAACATAAAACTGCGAAGCATGAACACTCTAGATAGACATAGTATTAAGGAATACAATATGAAGTTTCTTGCTTAACCATTAAGCTTTGTATATAAGACATCAAAATAATCGTATAAATGTTATTGTGATTATATATGGGTATGAGGTGAGGATTTAATCCTAGGTAACAATGTTTACATGTGTTCTAAGGAAGTAAGTTCATGATACGTGTTGTGAACCGAGAGGAAAATATACAGGCGTTATTGGGGTTGTTCTTCATTGCATATCTTATGAACGACCAATATGTGTGATGTGTATAACCGTTCACAACTTGTTTGTGTTCTTGGTGTAAAACTATTCACATAAGGCCTGAATTTTGTATTGGTATTACTTTTATTAGTAAAACCAATCTTAAGTAATCACCTGGGGCATGATCAGGTTGTATATGTCTGAACTTATTACTGGGAAGAGGGGAACCGATCCTAGTAAGAGGTGCAGTGCATCACAATTGGGAACCGATCCTTGTATGAGGTGCAGCAAGGTTTATGGAAGAAAGGGGAACCGATCCTATGAACATGTGCAGTAAAGTTTTGGAAAGGGGAACCGATCCTATGAACATGTGCAGCAAAGTTTTGGGAAATGGGAACCGATCTTTTGGACATGTGCAGTGCATACAAGTTAGATACCATATATATATGGGGAACCGATCCTAGTACCTAGTCAGCCATTTCTTTGGTAAGCTAGTGTAACTATGCACAGTACTCACATGGAAACCCATGAGATGTGATTGAGTGGAACTTGATCAATCACATAGTTCTTGAAAGTCATATGAACCAATTCTAAACTTGTTTGGAAGTGTGGTAAATCGGTTTCAAGTGAGAAAGCAGGGTAAAGACTTGCAAGAGTAAGATGTCGACACTCTTTGAGCACGTTGCATTAATGCTTATTCTATTTTGTTCAAAGATATTCCTTAAAGGCTAAGAAGGAAGTAAATTCCAAGATCGAATTTAAATAAGTTAAGAATCTTTTTAATTAAGGGTTTTTGATTATATATTGGTCGGTTGTCAGCCGACTGATAGGTGTTGTAAAACACCTAATTTAATATCTAGTATTTATGCTTTCTTTGCTATTTTTCTTGTAAATTATGTATCTTATGTTTTGCTTTTGAGTACTTAGGTACTTTGGAGTCATTTGGAACAAAAGGCGATGAAACTGGGAAAAAGGGCGAAATGTTGTTGGAGAGGACTATTTCTCATTATTTGCTTTTATTTCTTCATCTCTGTCTGAAAAGTATGTCGGCTTTGGTGATGCGATTTCTGTCTGAAAGGCATGACAGCTTTAGTGATGAATAGAAATTGAAGAGATGAAGTGGGTTTGAGAAGTATGAGGAGGTTGATGTTATCGGAGAACTCGAAAGCAAGCGTTCTACTGGAGCATAAAGGGTCAAAGCTGTCATTTCCTAGGCGAATACTATCCGGAGAGTCGAGCCAAGGTTGCGGGTCGACCAACTCTACAGGAGAAATAAAGATCACTGATGATGAGGGGTGGCTAGCTGTTATAGGGTACCCTTTGGGGTGTCCCTTAGCCTATGTATTGGAGTTTCAATAACCACCCAATCATTTCTTACCCTAAAATAAAGAAGTTTCTCTCATTCCTACACAACACCAGAAAGAGAGGCAAAAAATGGAGGTTTTATGGCTGCTGAGAGTTAATAAACTCAGATCAATTGATTGAGAGCCAGAGATTGAGAGGGAAGATGGGTTTGATTGAAATTTGGTTGTGATGCGGGGGTTCGATGTTGATATTGAATTTGACAGGAGCAGAGTGGGTTTTGTCCAAGAAATAGATCAGCTAGGGTTTGTGGAATTGATGCTGCTGTGAATAACATGATGCAATTCAATACTGAGAGAACAAGGTGCAGTGAGAATTTGCACTGAGTGTGTTGATGATGGTTTGAAAAGCTATGTGGATTCAGGTGTTGGAGGTGAACCAAAATCTGTAATATGGAGTGACTTATAACTGGGAACTGCAGGTGAGTCAATTGTATGGAATCAATGGGGATGAATCAGGTGGTATTGGTAGATGTAGACTTGGCTTTGAGAATGAATGAATGAATAAAGATGAGCAGGGAGAATGAGTGGTTCTAGGTTGGTGGTCTTGATCTCAGATGGTGGTTGAAATCATTGGATTTCAGGGTTAGGTGCATGATTAGGATATGGTGAGGTGAAGAAACAGGCTGTGGTGCTTCAAGTGAACTGCAGATGAGGTTGGCAGTTGGGTTGAACTAGTTGAGACTGAGCCAATGATGAACTGAGATTTATGATGAATTTCAGAAGCAACAGTGGTCATGGGTTTAGTTGTGTTGGTGATATGCAGCTGGAAAAGTGAGTCTTGGAGATGTATGTAGAGATGGAGCTGGTAACCTGAGTTGGTGTTGTGGTGGTGCTTGAGGTGTTAGAACAGGTGAAAGTGGTGACTGCCATGAGAACCGAAGTAGTTGGCAGGGGTGGTGCTAGACAGATGTGGAAACTCAGGGGAGAACTGGCATGATTGCAGCTGTTAAAGCATTGGCTGAGGAGCTGCAGGTGCCATGGCTGGGAAATACAAAGGAGAATGTTCATTGCAGGAGTGAGATTAGGAAGATGCTGCTACAGGCTAACATAGATGTGTGTGTTTGTTGCAGTTCAAACTGGCTTAACTGGTCAGTGTTGAACAAGTTGGCTTTGAACTGAGTGGGAGATGATATGAAATTCTGTGAGAGAATGTGGAATTGGCTGTCTTTGGTGAAATACTGAGAAGCAAAAGGAAGTGGCTCAAAGGGTAGCATTTGGAGGTGGTGATATTACAAGAGTGGCTAGGCGATTTGAATCGAGATGCTGATTGGAGATTCGGAGCTATGAGGTGCCGCAAATGTAAATTTGGAAATGCAGGCCTGAAGCTATGGGTGTTATTGGTACTACAATGCAGAGAATGAAGCCCGGTGCAACAAAAGGCAAGTGCGGTGATCGAGAGCATGTTGCGAAATAGTGCGAAAGGGTGAAAATGGCACGCCGGGTGAGCATAGTTCGATGAGTCGGATTTCAGAGGTTAAAGTGTCGATCGCAATATTTCGGTGAATCGCGAGGGGGTATGAGTCGGATGCAAGAACTGATGCATTTGGAAGTATGAGTTACGCGTCACGCTTTTGGATGCGTTTTGCAAGAATAGAAAATTGGATTTAGATGGGTTATGCAAATGTTTGAAATGCAGGAAAGCAAAGTTGAGCAACTGGAAGTGTAGAATTGACTGGTGACAGTTTCCAATAGTTCAAGTGATCGGAGGAAGTTTTCCGATGACCGGATTCCGGCGACGGTGACCGGATTCCGGCGACCAGTTTTGGACCCGAAAATTCCAAAGATATATTTTTCACACATAGGCTTGGTGGACTGGTAGATGGACGTGGACTTGAAGATTTTGAAGACTTTGACCTATTTTTGGAAAGCAAAGGGCTATAAAAAGAGAGTTTCTACAACAAAGAGATCACGTATTATTCTTGGAGCAGAGGAGAGAGCCGCTGAAACTTCAACTAGGGTTTGCTTTCGTATTTAATTTTCATCTCCTTCATTTGATTATTGATTATGATGAACTCCATAGCTATGAGTAGCTAAATCTCTTATTATTGGTTAAGGATGTAGTCCGATTTCTAAAACTTGTGCTTGATTAGTGTATTAGTTTTCTCTCTTGATTATCGTTCATATCTCTACTGTTTTTAATATCACATGATTGATGTATTGTGATAGGGTTTTGATGTTTGTTTAGTTAAGTGGCCAATTAATTGAACTTGCATCTTGTCCACAGCTATTTTAGGGTTTTTCATCGAGCGATAACTCCAAATACAAGTAGCATGATATGATTAAAGTTTGTAGTGATACACTCTTATAATCATATGTAGAGTATGACCATTGTCCGAATTGTTATGCGCAATGTATGACAATTGCATTGATTAGACTATTTCCAAAACTTAGTGCTCCTGGGAATTGAACTTGATTAGCGCAAGGCGTTAGGTTATTCTTTAGGTAGAATTCACATACGCAGCTCTAATGTGTGTGTAGTACCAGAATATCGCCACAACGATATTCTCGTAATAAGAACAACGCTTTCACGAGAAGGTCAAATATTCCTATAAATATAAATGACATTGTTCACGAGAGTATCGTAAGGATTCTTCAGCAACATTTGACGAGCATCACAAGTGAGCTTCATAATAACTGACGATTGAAGAGACATGTTATGAGAGTGTTGTTTCACGAGGATTACAAAAATTGGCGAAGATTAGTATTGCAAATACCATGATGAGATCGCAGAATATATCCGAAAGAAGGGGAAAACTTAGGTGTCACCCACTATGTAATTTCCTATATAAAGGGATCAAGTAAGTCCATATGATGATGATGTATTTTTTAGAGTTGAGAAAATCTTGAGGAGAGAGAAATTCCAGAAAAGAAAGTTGTAATTCTGAGTTTGAATATTTTCTGTAAACATTTCGAGATCTAAATAATAAAAGTGTCGTTTAATTCTTCAATCTTCAACTAGTTTCACTTAGATTTCTATAAGATCTTAATAGGGGTGTAGTGTGGGAAATCCTGCTACTACATTTTGGCGCCGACTAAGGGGACATCAAGATTCAAAATCTCTAATTACAATTTGAAGATTTGGAGAAATTGAAGAAATGGCTGGAAGAAGGAGAAGAAACACATCAGAACCACTAACGACAGTAAGAAGAAGTAAAATACTTGCAGGTGAAGAAACAAGTGTATTAGGAGAATCTTCAAGGGTGAGAAGTAGGAGGAATAGAACAAGGAATGAAAGGGAAAATCCAGTTCAACAACCAAACCAATCAACATCGGTACAAAATGGAAGAGTGGATTATGATAGAATAAGCGTGCACACATGGAGATCGGATTCAACGGGAGAAGAAACAAATCGACAAGTAAGAGAAGAAAGTGGAGTAGGAAGAAATCATGAGGTAGAATAAGGGTCGATTCATCAAGATGAAGATGAAACAACAGAGGAATTAAGGCAAAGAATACAGGAAGAAAAGGTTAGAGGCGGTGGAACGTGCAAATTTAACAAGACAAAATCATGAGTTGAGAATGGAGAATTTAAGGTTACAAAGAAGAAGATCAAGAAGTACTACTAGATCAAGTTCAAGATCATTTAGAGAAATACCAAGGCGAAATTCTCCCACAAGAAATAATGGAGAAAATGTACAAGAAGAAACTGAAAATCCAAATAGAGGACAACGTCAGGGAGAGGAGAGAGTAAATGATGATTGTAACGATCCACAAGGAGAAACTTTAAATGGAAGGCGAAACTTTGAAAATCAAAGAAATGAAGGTAATCAAGATGGTGAAGAAAATCACGAAGAAGGTAGAAGAGTATTACATGAACGAGAGCATGTCAGAAATCAAAGAATTATTGAGAATGAAATTAAGAGACATTATGCTGAACGGGCACGCCTAGCTTGCGAGAAAGAAAGGCTGAGGGCAGAAATGGAAGAACATGAGTTTCAAGAAGCAATAAGGCAAAACAATCATGATAATCGAGAAAGGAGACGTACACAAAATCGCGAAAATGGCAATGTTCATAAAGAGTATGACGAGAATCTGAGAGAAGGATAGAAAGACAACAAAGAGAATTGGCGAGAAATGAAGAAGTTGGTGGAGAAGAAATTAGGAGACAAAATCAATTGCGAATTTCGGAAAGAAATGAAGAGGAAAATCGCAGAAGAAGAGAAAGTGCGTTAAAAAGACCAATAGAACAAAGCCCAGCTGTAAATGAGCAAATTTTGAGGGAATTAGCAGAAATGAGAGGAATAATCAATAATAGAAGAGAAGGTGGAAGAAGGAAACTTGATGAAGAAATCGAAGAAGCAGCTAGAACTCCCTTCACACAGGAAGTACAACTAAGAGGAATTCCTCCAAAATGCAATTTACCAGCACTAAACAATATTTTCGATGGGACTACTTGTGCTATTCAACATGTTAAAGCTTATGTTAGGTGTATCTGCAGTGGGAGAATCATGATCTTTGTTTTATGTAAATACTTTGCATCCAGCTTTTGATCAGCGAGGCGCTAAAATGGTTTGAGGGATTGCCGAAAAATACTATTACTTCTTTTGATCACTTACAAGCTATATTTTTGGGTGCATACATAAGCAACAACTCTTCATGACCAGGTATCGAAGATGTGTTTGGATTAAAGCAGAGAATTGGCGAGAGTCTAAAACATTTAACCATAAGATGGAAGACAATGTGTAGTGAGATGGGGGGAAGAGTAGATGAAAGATATCTTATTTTATCCTTCATTAATGCAATGTTTGCGACCAATTTGCTCTACATACAAGTTTTCAGAATCAAAAACACCATCACAATGACTGAACTAAGAGAACTACAAGAAGAGTACATTTCTTTGGAAGAAAAACAAAACGAAATGGAGTCATACCCAATTGCAAACACCAGTTCTGTAGTGGCTAATGGAAGTTTGCTTCCCAAAATGATTAATAACGTGGCAAGCACCTCGCAAGTTCAAGCAGAGAAAGTGGCGAATAATGACAAACAAAATATAGTGGCTATGGGAAGTCGTTATCAAGAAGAATTTGAAAGAGAGAAGAATTATTACAATCGTGGAGGAAATAGTCAAATCCAAAGGCTTGACCAACCCCAAGAAACTTATGGTGGACAAAAGCAAAATAATTTCAGAAATCAGGGGAACATGAGAACCATATGGGAGGAGATCAAGATGCCACCCTTGAATGCTAGTGTAGAAAAAATCTGGGAAGCTATCATTTTAATGGAAAATATACCCTCCCCATGGAACATGGGGAAGGAACCACATCCTAACACTCGTAATCAAGAATTCTGTCCTTATCATCATTTTCATGGGCATTCGATAAATAATTGCAGAAATGTAAAAAGAATAATCTTAAGAATGATCGATCAGGGGAAGCTAAATCATTTTCTAAAAGGGCATCAACAATTGCAACAATTTCCACCACCACCAGATGATCGCAGAATGACGAATGTAAAAGGAGCAGAAACTTTTGTTATAGAGGTTGGAACTAAAGCAAAGAATTTATTTTGTAATTCTATTGTGCATTCTTTCAGAACCATCGAAGATTTCCACGATAATGTCTTAAGTAGAGTCTTCGCCAGAGATATGGACGGAAAAGAAATAATGAATGTTGCGAGAATCTCGCCATTAGAAGAATGGCAGAAACAAGTCCTTTATTTTACATCACAAGAAGTACCAGATCCTGGCGAGATGCATGATAACCCATTGGTAGTAAGGTTGGAAATAAAACCAGAACAATCAGAAGAAGAAGAAGAAGAAGAAGAAAATAAAGAAAACAATAATGAAATGGAAGAGTCTTGGGCCATTGACATAATCCTAATTGATACTGGTAGTTCGTAGATATCCTGTTCTACCACACCTCTGAGAACCATGGGTGGGAAAGATGAAGATTTGATACCATCGACATACAAAATCTATGGTTTTAATGGAACGCCAACAAGCCTAAAGGGAGATCACAATGAGAATTCCGTTAAGAGGAATGATTCCAAGATTTTATTACGTGTTGTTGATATTGAATCACCATATAACGCTTTGATTGGTTGAACTTGGTTACACAGGATATTGGGTGTTGCATCTACCTTTCATGAGTGCATTAAATTCCCTCATCCAAATGGTGTTGGAGTAATTAAAGTAGATTGGGGAGAAAGTAAGAAATGTTATGAGATAGATATCAAGTCTTGTGAGGAAAGAGCAGGGGAAGAATAACAATTGGAAATACAGAATTAAGCAACAACAACAGAGAAGTGACAAATTAATGGTTGATTCAATAGAAAGGCATGAAGAAGTAACTAACGAGTCCCTTGCAGATATCAAGAAAATAATAAAACGCAGCAAAAGTACAGGTATAAAAAGCATAAAAGGTTGATCAAGAGCAACCTGCGGGAAAACACTAAGTAAAAAAAATGATAAGGAAGATAAGAAGAATGAAGTGATAGAAAGATGAAATATGACGAGCAGATCGCTAAGAAGTGGAAAGGTAAAGTTGTTTTTTCTGTTTGAATGAAGAAAATGAAATTGAAAAGTTGAAGAAAGAAAAAGAAGAGAAATTATTAAGATTTGAAGCTCGCAAGAAATTTTAAGAAACGCGAATATAATTTCGCAGAGATTAAGAGAACGGGACAAAACTTTATGGTGTGCACCTTAGTTCGCGAATACAATTTCGTAAGAGGCAAATGTAAGACCTACAAGCACGTCATAAAGGGGGTATCTCTTTATATGATTCAGGGATAAGGTTATACCGCTAATGGAACCTGAGTCATACAGATGTAGGGGTTAAAGAAAACCTATCCGGGAGAGGGATTTTGGATTTCCAACTTTATAAGGTTATACCCTGGTTGGACGACTAAGAATCTCTTCCAAGAAGTGCAGAGTATGACTAAGGAGCCGAGGTACACGGTTTAGCCAAGGGTGCCCGGGACGGACGAACCTACCCTGGCCATCTTTGGTAAGTCTTGGCTACAATGCACTTGGCCTGAAGAAAACCCCACCTAGGGTGTAGTCTTGTAACTATAAGCCATATAGGCATAAAGGACAAGAGACTACGAAAACAACTGGTTGTTAGTAAATCTGGATGGGAGGAGCTAGTCTTGTATGGCCGATGTGCCCTCCTTGAAGGGGCAACCAGGGGGAATATAAGGGCGGCACCCTCCATTAGGGAGCTGATAAGTGTCTTAAGACGACAATGTCATGGGGCTCTAGGATCGCAAGATCATTTAGGCATGTCATATTGTCGCGTAAATTATACAGAGGCAAAAATCCATAAGAGAAAAAAGTTAAGATGAGGTCAAGGGGTTTTTACATGCAAATGTGAAGACGTCATGCGACTTCATCGCAAGACGGCAATGTCACGAAGCTTTGTTTTCGCGATAAAACTTAGGCTCGTCATATTGTCGCGATACAATAACGAAATGCAGATAAGACAAAATCAATGGGTCAATACATGAAAATGTAAAGACGTCCTGCGATCTTGTCGCGGAAAGAATACTATGGAAAAGTAAGACCTTTAATTAGGAAGGCATGATAAGACCATAAGATCGCAAAATATCAAGGTTTGCGAAAATATCGCAGAAATTATGAAATTCGCCAAAATATTTGTTTATTAACTTTCTCATATTGAAGATGAATAATAGAGGCAAGAGACAAGTATGGGAATGAATAGAATAATGAAGATTATTATTCATCACCATATGAGAAATTTATATGGATATTAAAGCACAGATAATTAGCAGATGAAAAGATGCAAACTATATTGACCAAGTTATATTGCAAAAAAAAAGGTTATTCTTTCATTCATACAGATAAGGGGGCAAAGAAATTTACACATTAAATTGAAGAAAGTTGCAGCAAATTGAAGAAACTCGCGATTGATTACATCAAAGAAAGAAGTTAGACAGATACATTGTTTCACTTATCAAAATTGTCATCTTTATCAGATTCTTCTTCTTCACCAGATTTCTTTTCTTCATTATCTTTGTTGGGCTCTTCATCATCGCCAGAATTTATTTCTTCGTCATTACTTTCTTCTTCACCTTCGTCAAGATCTTCATCAGTATCAGAGATATCAAGATCTTGAACCATTGATGGTATTGCATTTGCAAGATCAGGATACAAAGAATGAGGAATTCCATGATCATCGCAAACCTGCCTAGTAGTATTATTACGGGTAATGAGGAGGGATCTGTTAAAATTTGCAGAAGTAATCCCAAATTGAGATTTTAATCGTGAGTATTTATTGTTGCGAGCGGTAAGATCGTTCGCGAGTTGATGGTTAATATCTTCTAGTTCTCTCATCCTTACACGGCATCTGTCTTCAGAATCTGCGAGAATAAGGCATCGATAAGATAGAAGTTATAAGAAAGAATAATAAAAAGCAAAAGGTTATTAATAGAGTAGAATGGTTAACAACCTTCTTTTTAAGAAATCAAGTCCCTAATTAAGGCTGATTGATCAGCATGAAGACTAGCATTTATACCTAAATTATTCCTAGCATTATCAAGAACCTGTGCTGCCCAAGAGTACTCATCATCGCTAGTAATAATAAGGAGAGAACGAACTTGAGTTTCTCTTGCAAGAAGATTTTTATTCTCGCAGATAAGCATATCTCTTTCCCTTTGAACTTCGAGAAGAATTTTATGGAAATCTTCTAGAGTCTCGCTGCCATTTCTAATTGCTTGATCTTTCTCGTCAACAAGATCGCTATTTCTACTTGTTAATCCATTGATCACTTCTTTTGATTCGTGATAAAGATGCTTAAATTTATTAGATAATCCTAAATTGTGTCTGTGTTCAATGGTCAGGAGGTTAAACTTAAATTTAAGTTCCTCTGTAGAGAGGGATCTAATTTGTTCGTCATCAAAATTACTTAAGGAGTTATTAAGGCGAGCAAGAAGAGTATTATCATCTACAAGTTCTGGAAAGGTTTGGAGGAATGTAGCTTCGTCAGTTAGACCATAAACATCTGCAAAAATGATTGCTTGGATAAGCTATATAAAAGAAAAATAAAAAATCTAAAAGAAAGAAAAAGTAAATCATACCATAAAGTTGTTTGTTGGCATTGTTAAGATCCAAAATCTTCTGTTTATCAACTGAAGCTTCAGTTGATAAACAGTTTATTTTTCTCGCGAAGCTCAGCAATTTCAGCCTCAAGTTTCTCTTTATCTTGGCGAAGATTAACAACCTTTTTCTTAAATGAAGCACATTTATTATCTAAATCAGCAGCAGCAGCAAAAGAAGCTCTCCCAACCTGCAACAGAGTTTTATAAGTACACAAAAAAAAAAAAAAAAAATTTGACGAGAGAAATTTTGTCGAATTAAGAAACAATTAAGAAGACGTACCAGAATACCAAGTGCATTTAAGAAGCTTGGAGTCAGAGTTCCAGAAATTCCACGAAGAGAATTATTATCAGATAAGATTGCAGCATCGCACACTTTGACGAGCGCTTGAGCAATCCCATTAAGAGTCTCATCACCATACTCATTTGCAGTTCCACGAGAAGAATCTCCAAAAAGCATGGACAGTTGGGCCATGGAAGAATCATAAGGAGAAGAATTTTTCACAGAAGGAACTTCTCTAATATCGTCAAATTCTTCGATAAATTCATCATTAGATTTATCCAATTGGGTATGTTGAGAAGAAGAATGCTGAGTTTTATTTTTCTTCAAAGGAGGCTCGCTGGTTTCTTTATCACGAGGGGCAGAACGTTTTCCTCCACTGGAAGCAATAGATTTCCCTTTACGATTAGTTGAAGATTTCTCCTTAGGTTTTGGCTCTAAAGGTGGTAATTCTTCAATTACCTACAAACACAGATAAAGATAAGAAATAGGGGCAACAATATATTGTTAATTAATAAAGGAATATTTCTTACTTCATCTGTGAAAGATCTAAGAGCTAGAAGAGTGTTGGGTTTCCTATATTTCTCGTAATTAAGTTTCATTTTGGCAACCTTCAAGATAATGGAAAAGTTAGCGAGAGTGAGAAGGAATAAGTAATAATATCATAAGAAGATGAGAGAACATACATCGGAAGACCTATCAGGCCAGTTGAAAGTCCATGGTTCATAGTGAGAGAGATTCGCAGGAAGTTGGAGAGAACCGGATATATAAGGAACTTTAAGGCATAAGGGAAAAATAAACCACTTATCGTCATTAGAATGACGAGGGCCATAATTTGTATTGGTATGAAAATCAATGTCTTGCATAAGAGCATTCTCGCCAGCGACCTTCTTTTTATGCAAACGGACACCCCAACAGGTACTATCCCTTACCATGGGGAGTAACTAGTAATTTCGAAAGAAGTTATCTACAGTATACTTTGCAGGGATAATCGGAATATGTTTATATTTAAGACTTTTATCTTCTTCGGAATATTGGGATCCTTTTCCAGCACCGCGAGAGGCATATTCCAGTAATAGTCTAATACAATCCCCGCCAAGTTGATACACCGCTCGTGAAAATCTCTTATCAGAAATTATTTGGTAAAAGAGTGGAAGTTCAGGGTTGTAGAGAGGAAGTGGAAGACCAGCTTCAAGTTGACCTAAAGAAACTATAATTTTTTCACGAGAGCACTGGAAGTTAGAAAATAATTCAAGAGAAAGAACAGATCTGGGACTTTGATCTGGGATTAAAGATAAATCAAATCCTTGATTTTTAAGTTTTTCTTGCATCAAATTGAAAGCAATAAGATTTTTAGCACCAGCAGCAACCATTTTGAGAGAATGGGAATGAAAGGAGATTGAAAAAATGGCGAAAGATAGTAGATGCGCGATTTGCGGGAAAGCAATGAAATTTGCAGAGAAGAAGAAGGAAAGAGAATGAGAAGAAAGAAAAAGAGAAGAATGAAAGAAGGTATTTATAGAAGAAGAAGTTTCTCGAGAAAATAAATGTAGTTAATACAATGAAGAGACGTGAATGGTCAAATAACAGCGGTTTAAGGCGACGTGTCGAAAAATATATGGGTGATAAAATTATATGAAGACAGCTGGTGAAAGGTTTAGAGACGTGTCAGAATAAAGATGGAGGTGAAAAGATAGGAGATTACGGAAATTTATTCTCACGATCTTCTCTTCTTCGCAGAAAAGACATGAGAAGAGGCAAGATGTAGTACCAGAATATCGCCACAACGATATTCTCGTAATAAGAACAACGCTTTCACGAGAAGGTCAAATATTCCTATAAATATAAATGACATTGTTCACGAGAGTATCATAAGGATTCTTCAGCAACATTTGACGAGCGTCACAAGTGAGCTTCATAATAAATGACGATTGAAGAGACATGTTATGAGAGTGTTGTTTCACGAGGATTACAAAAATTGGCGAAGATTAGTATTGCAAATACCACGATGAGATCGCAGAATATATCCGAAAGAAGGGGAAAACTTAGATGTCACCCACTATGTAATTTCCTATATAAAGGGATCAAGTAAGTCCAGATGATGATGATGTATTTTTTAGAGTTGAGAAAATCTTGAGGAGAGAGAAATTCCAGAAAAGAAAGTTGTAATTCTGAGTTTGAATATTTTCTGTAAACATTTTTGAGATCTAAATAATAAAAAGTGTCGTTTAATTCTTCAATCTTCAACTAGTTTCACTTAGATTTCTATAAGATCTTAATAGGGGTGTAGTGTGGGAAATCCTGCTACTACAGTGTGTGTTGATTAACTTGGGAAATTTTCAGATTATCTTGCTCTCTTGATTTTCTAGGCTTTTGATAATAAAAGAGATTAAATCGTAATTCTAATCATGTATGCAAGCACATGTTTAAGATTGAAGATGAATTCCTTGACCAATATCTTTCTCTATTGATTACTTCCAACTATTTACTTTGCTTTTATTTTACTTTTTATTTTACAAAAATCGGAAATTCCCATACGGGTTACTAAGAAACTAGAAATTGATAACTACAATCGCCTCTCTGTGGATACGAACTCTTCCTTACTTTATACTTCATTCATATTTTGTCGAGTAAGAAAGTGAATTATTTTTGTGTCGGCTGACAACCGATCAAATTTTGGCGCCGTTGCCGGGGAGGTATTCGGCTTGTTATCTAGTTTTTAGTTCTGTTCGCATACTGCTTTTCGTTTCTTGTTTTGTTTCTTACTTGTTTGTGAGAATTGTGTTTCAGGTACCTAATCCCTGGATTCTAAAGATTGGAATTATCCAAGGTGCGGGATATCTACTCTAAAAGGCAAAATACTCCAACCAAGACAAGGCACAACGGAAGAACACAACTTGGGTGAAGGCGAAGCTTTTCATCAAGAAGGCGAAGTAGAACACGAGATTCCTTTTGAAGAAGAGGAAGAAGAAGAAGAAGCAATGGGTGACCCTGCAGATCGTTCACTTAAAGACTTAGCTTCTCACAAGCTGGATATACAAACAGGTTGCATTCAAACCAACTCCACTTTTGAAATCAAGCCGGGACTTCTTAGAGAATTATCAAAGTTCCATGGCTTGGTGAATGAAGATCCTAACAAGCATCTTATGGATTTTCACACCATTGTCATGGCCATGCTCCCAGCAAATATGGAGGCGGATGGTGCTATGTTGAAGGTTTTTCGATTCTCATTGGAAGGTAATGCTAAGGATTGGTTATACTACTTGCCTTCCGGAAGTGTTACAACTTGGAATGGGCTCAAGAAACTCTTTCTAGAGAGATATTTTCCTGTATCAAAGTCTACTCAAATTCGCAAGGAGATTTGCGGAATGAAGCAAAATGCGGGAGAATCATTATATGATTGTTGGGAACGATACAAGAGGTTGGTGGAAAGTTTTCCTCATCACCAATTCAGTGACGCGATGATTATCCAATACTTCTATGAAGGACTCCAATCAAGTGATAGGAATCTTATTGACGCTGCGGGTTGTGGTGCACTAGTAAGCAAGACGGTGACTCAAGCTAGAGAGTTGATTGAGAACATGGCAGCGAACTCCCAACAATTTGTGAGTCGTGGTTCGGACATGCTTCTTAGAAGGGTGAATGAAGTGAGCGAGGTGGAGGAAATTCGTCAACAAATGGGTAACATGACAGCAATGATGCAACAAGTTGCAGCCGCGGTTATCCCAAGTTCTCATCAAGGATATGAAGAAGCCAATGAGCAATCTAATGCGGTCTTTCCAAATCAGCAGAGAAGGTATGATCCTTATTTCAACACTTACAATCCGGGATGGAGAGATCACCCCAATTTTAGCTATGCCAACAAGCAAGGAGCGGTCCAACAACCTAATTTCAACAATTTGGGTGGATTCCAACCTCAACAACAATAATTCCAGCCGCGTCAACAATTTCAACAACAACAAAAACAACCTCAAAATCAGGGGTCAAGTATGGAGGAGTTGATGAAATCGTTTATACAAGAGACCAAGAGTTCGATGAAGGAGTTGCAGACCCAAGTTGGTTCTATGGCTCTTGAGTTGAACCAATTGAAGGCACAAAATAGTGGGAAACTCCCTTCTCAACCTATCAACCCAAAGGAGGGTGTAAATGCAATTACATTGAGAAGTGGTACACAACTTGTGCAACCTGAAGCTATTGATTCGGGCAAGGTGGAGACACCAAAGGAACATGTTTTGGACAAGAAGAACGAGGACTCTCCCCAAACTTATGAGGTACCTATTCCTAGCTCTAAAACTCCGGTTTCTACTTATGTTCCTCCTTTACCTTTTCCTCGCAGATTTGCAAATTCCAAGAAGGAGGCACTAGAAAAGGAGATTTTAGACATTCTCAAGAAGATTCATGTGAACATACCGCTCATAGATGCAATCAAGCAAGTTCCAAAGTATGCAAAAGTGTTGAAGGACTTGTGTACCAATAAGCAAAGGCTCAAGGGTAATGAAGTGCTTAGTGTGGGGGAGAATGCTTCGGAAATCTTGCAACACAAACTCCCACTGAAATGCAAGGACCCGGGTAGCTTTGACATTCCCGTCACAATTGGTACCAAAACATTTAATAAAGCTATGTTGGATTTAGGTGCATCCGTTAATGTTATGCCTGCATCTATTTATAACTCACTTGATTTAGGTCCTCTCAAAAAGGCTGAAATTGTGTTGCAATTAGCCGATCGCTCTAATGTCTACCCAATGGGTATTGTTGAGGATGTTCTTGTGCAGGTTAATCAACTTGTATTTCCAGCTGACTTTTGTGTCTTAGAAATGGATGAAGGTGCACCGGACTCGTCTCTTCCATTGCTACTTGGGCGTCCCTTCATGAAAACGTCAAAGACCATTATTGATGTTGATAAGGGAACGCTGACTATGGAGTTTTTTGGAGAAATAATACGTTTCAACATTTTCGAGACGATGAGATATCCTAGTGATGTCCACTCTTGTTTCTCCGTTGATGTGATGGACACATTGGCGCAACAAATGTTTGAGTTGAATGGTGCTGATTCTTTGGAAACCGTGCTCACTACACCTATTGATAACGGTTTGGAGTACGGTGATGAGATTAAGGAAACCATTGGTTCTCTTAACTCATTACCGGAAAAATATGCACTTAAGAATGTTTCATATGTTTCTTTACCTCGCAATGATGAAAAGCTTGAACCTTCAATTATTAAATCTCCGAAGCTAGAATTGAAACCTCTTCCTAGTCATTTAAAGTACTTGTACTTAGGTGACAATGAAGAGTTTCCTATGATTGTTTCTAACAAGCTTAGTGAATTACAGGAGCAAAAACTTCTAAGGGTGCTAAGGAAGAACAAGACGGCCATAGGATGGACAATCGCTGATATCAAGGGTATAATCCATGCCGTTTGTATGCATAAGATCCGTTTGGAGGACGATGCAAAGCCTACAAGGGAAGTGCAACGTCGTTTGAACCCCCCTATGATGGAAGTTGTGAAAAATGAGATACTCAATCTTTTGGAAGTGGGTGTTATCTACCCCATATCCGACATCAAGTGGGTAAGCCCGGTACAAGTTGTACCAAAGAAATCAGGCGTGACCGTGGTGGAGAATGATGAAAATGAACTTGTCCCAACTCGTGTGCAAACCAGTTGGAGAGTTTGTTATGATTACAGGAAATTGAATGCCACTACTAGAAAAGATCACTTTCCATTACCTTTTATTGATCAAATGCTTGAACGTTTAGCTGGACATGCTTATTATTTCTTTCTTGATGGCTATTCAGGTTATAATCAGATTGTGATAGCACCGGAGGATCAAGAGAAAACCACTTTCACTTGTCCTTTTGGTACTTTTGCTTATAGAAGGATGCCTTTTGGCTTATGCAATGCTCCAGCTACCTTTCAAAGGTGTATGGTAAGTATCTTTTCAGAATATTTTGAAAACATAATCGAAGTGTTCATGGACGAATTTAGTGTCTTTGGTGATTCATTTGACCTTTGTTTGAACAATTTGTCACTAATCCTTGAACGATGTGTTGAAACAAACCTTGTGTTGAATTGGGAGAAGTGCCATTTCATGGTAACTCATGGCATAGTTTTAGGCCATATAGTATCTTCTAAAAGCTTGGAAGTTGATAAATCTAAGATAGACCTTATTCGTTCTCTAAACCCTCCCACTACGGTGAGGGAGATTCGTTCTTTCCTTGGTCATGCAGGTTTTTATCGTAGATTTATCAAGGACTTTTCCAAGATAGCATCTCCACTTTGTACCTTATTGCAAAAAGATGTGGTTTTTAACTTTGATGAAAAGTGTGTGGCGGCGTTCAATCGTTTGAAAGAACTTTTGATTTCAGCCCCTATCATTAAACCACCGGATTGGTGCAAGCCTTTCGAGCTTATGTGTGATGCAAGTGATTATGCGGTTGGTGCGGTGCTTGGGAAGCGTGTGGGGAAGATACCTCATGCCATTTATTATGCTTCTAGAACGTTAAATGAGGCCCAACAAAACTACACAACCACTGAAAAAGAGTTATTAGCTATTGTTTTTGCTTTGGAAAAGTTTCGCTCTTATCTAATTGGTACGAAAGTTGTTGTTTTTTCTGACCATGCAGCACTCAGGTACTTGTTTACAAAGAAAGAGGCGAAACCGAGGCTCATACGATGGATTTTACTCTTGCAAGAGTTTGATATTGAAATCAAGGACAAGAAAGGAATCGAGAACACCGTTGCGGATCATTTGAGCCGTCTTGATGTGGACAAGGAAGCTATCCCGTTTCGTGAAAGTATCCCGGATGAGCAACTATTCTCAATTGCCTTTGGAGAACCATGGTACGCTGATATTGTTAATTACTTAGTTTCTAAACAAATCCCAAAGAACTTGTCTCGTGCTGAGAGGGACAAACTTAAGAAGTTAGGAAACCAATACATATGGGATGATCCATACTTATGGAAACATTGTAGTGACCAAGTAATACGAAGGTGTGTTCCCGAATCCGAATTTAACTCTATCTTGTCTTTTTGCCACTCATATGCATGTGGAGGAAACTTTGGGAGCAAGAGAACCGCTCTCAAGGTACTAGAATGTGGTTTCTATTGGACGAATTTGTTTAAGGATGCGCATGCATTTTGTATAACATGTGATAGGTGCCAAAGAACATGCAATCTAGGAGCCCGAAATCAAATTCCACAAACTATTATTCAATTTGTTGAGGTCTTTGATGTATGGGGAATCGATTTTATGGGCCCTTTTGTCAATTCTAATGGGAATTATTATATCTTTCTTACTGTTGATTATGTCTCGAAATGGGTGGAAGCTAAGGCCACCCCAACTAATGATTCTAAAGTTGTTTCAGATTTTGTGCAAGCAAATATTTTTGCAAGGTTTGGAATTTCAAAGGCTATAATTAGCGATGGAGGTTTACACTTCAAAAAAAGGTTTTTGCAAGCCTTGTTAAGGAAGTACAATGTGTCGCATCGGATTGCAACACCATACCATCCACAAACAAATGGACAATCCGAGGTTTCCAACCTATAGGTGAAATCCATTCTAGAAAAGACGGTGAATCCAACAAGGAAGGATTGGAGCATGCGCCTCAATGATGCTTTGTGGGCATATAGAACCGCATACAAGACACCTATTTGGATGTCTCCCTTTAGGCTTGTTTACGGTAAACCTTGTCACTTACCCGTTGAAATTGAGCATAAGGCATTTTGGGCTATTAAGCAATGCAACATGGAGTTGGATGGGGCTGGAAAGAAAAGGAAGTTGCAACTTCAAGAGCTAGAAGAGATTCGCAATGATGCATTTGAAAGCTCACGGATTTACAAAGAAAAGACGAAGGCATTTCATGATAATATGATTACAAAGAAACAACTTTGCATTGGGCATAAAGTGATTTTGTTTAATTCTCGCTTGCAATTATTTCCGGGTAAACTAAGGTCACGTTGGATCGGACCTTTTGTTGTGACTAATGTGTTTTCTCATGGTGCAGTTGAGATTCGTAGTGTAGCTACAGGGAATGAACTTAAAGTGAATGGGCACCGGTTGAAACCTTATTATGAGAACTTCTCTTCGGAAGTTGTGGAAGGAGTGAACCTTGTGGAAGTGCTCCCTATGGAGGAGTCTTAGCAAATAAGGAGAACGTCGGGCTGACGACTTTAAACCAAGCGGTAAGTGGGAGGCAACCCACCGGTTTTGTATCTTTACCTTTATCTTTTTATTCTTTATGCATTTTATCTTTATTTTCTTTGTTTTTGCATATCATTTGCGGAATTTCCCACCTTGAACTTTCTTTGGACGATACAATTTTACATTGAGGACAATGTAAAGTTTAAGTGTGGGGGAGTATTTATATGTGTGTATAGTTTGTTTTAGTGTGTTTTATGCATTTTAAAAAAAAAATCAGAAAACTAGAAAAACCAAGAAAAGAATTGTGCTTTTTGAACTCCGAAATCTAGAAAATTGTGCCTTTAGGATGACACCATTAGTGGATGGAACCATTTTGATTGCAGGAGTTGAGGAACCAATTAACTAAAGGGGACGAACATAGCTCAGAAATCACAATTAACATGATAGTTGTTACCATATCTCGGAATATCACCATATCGCATTCTATTTTTGTTTTTCCATATTTATCTATTGTTCTCTAAGTGTTTTGGTGGGTCACTAAACATCGACGTGTTATTACTGCTAGGGTGAAATAGAGTGATTGAGTTACTAAAAAAAACAAAAAATGAATGAGAAAAAAAAAAACCGACCAATTAGACCAAAACGGAATAAAAATGACACTTGGGAATAGCAGTATGTGTGAAACGTAGTCCCTGTCTCCGTCGCCTAAACAAGCGTGGAATGTAGGATCCAAGGCAACTATCATGTACTTGCTGACAAGAATCATGCGCTTGGATCCAGTTTGATCCAATCATGTTGTCTATAAAAAAAAAAAAATATTGGTTGAATAAAGTCACTTTTGGTTCCCTTGTATATGCCAGTGAGTTGATGTAGAATTCAAACCAAGTAGCTCAACCCAATAGGGTATAGGTTCATCTTAGCAGTGACCTTCAGACAGATATGGGAAACATCGAACACTTGTGAACATTCGCCAACATTTACATCTATATCCATCTTCTTAATCTTTTCATTGTGATTGTGGTTTGTTAGTTTCCGAGTATTGTGGCTTGTTCGACTATCTAATTAAAGCTTTATTTACTAATATATGAATTGAATTTGCAAGGTACCTCCTCCTGTAGTCATTTTGGATTCGTTCATTGATTTGTCACAAATAGATGGAGTTGGAAATATAGGTTTTGTAGGTATATCTCTAGTAAACCTTCACGAGACTATAACTCGTCCACTAGGGACACCTAGGGGTTTAAAGGCTTGTTATTTATGCTTAAAGTGACCGTAGCCTCGACGAGACGGAGTTGTATGTTTTTGTTTTTGTTTTTTTTATTTGCTCGAGGACTAGCAAAGTCTAAGTGTGGGGGAATTTGATAGGTGTTGTAAAACACCTAATTTAATATCTAGTATTTATTCTTTCTTTGCTATTTTTCTTGTAAATTATGTATCTTATGTTTTGCTTTTGAGTACTTAGGTACTTTGGAGTCATTTGGAACAAAATGCGATGAAACAGGGAAAAAGGGCGAAATGTTGTTGTAGGCGGACTATTTCTCATTATTTGCTTTTATTTCTTCATCTCTGTCTGAAAAGTATGTCGGCTTTGGTGATGCGATTTCTGTCTGAAAGGCATGACAACTTTAGTGATGAATAGAAATTGAAGAGATGAAGTGGGTTTGAGAAGTAGGAGGAGGTTGATGTTAGAGGAGAACTCGAAAGCAAGCGTTCAACTGGAGCATAAAGGGGCAAAGCTGTCATTTCCTAGGCGAATACTATCCGGAGAGTCGAGCCAAGGTTGCGGGTCGACCAACTCTACAGGAGCACTAAAGATCACTGATGATGAGGGGTGGCTAGCTATTATAGGGTACCCTTTGGGGTGTCCCTTAGCCTATGTATTGGAGTGTCAATAACCACCCAATCATTTCTTACCCTAAAATCAAGAAGTTTCTCTCATTCCTACACAACACCAGAAATAGAGGCAAAAAAATGGAGGTTCTATGGCTGTTGAGAATTAAGAAACTCAGATCAATTGATTGAGAGCCAGAGATTGAGAGGGAAGATGGGTTTGATTGAAATTTGGTTGTGATGCGGGGGTTCGATGTTGATATTGAATTTGACAGGAGCAGAGTGGGTTTTGTCCAAGAAATAGCTCAGCTAGGGTTTGTGGAATTGATGCTGCTGTGAATAACATGATGCAATTCAATACTGAGAGAACAAGGTGCAGTGAGAATTTGCAATGAGTGTGTTGATGATGGTTTGAACAGCTGTGTGGATTCAGGTGTTGGAGGTGAACCAAAATTTGTAATATGGAGTGACTTATAACTGGGAACTGCAGGTGAGTCAATTGTATGGAATCAATGGGAATGAATCAGGTGGTATTGGTAGCTGTAGACTTGGCTTTGAGAATGAATGAATGAATGAATAAAGCTGAGCAGGGAGAATGAGTGGTTCTGGGTTGGTGGTTTTGATCTTAGATGGTGGTTGAATTCATTGGATTTCAGGGTTAGGTGCATGATTAGGATATGGTGAGGTGAAGAAATAGGCTGTGGTGCTTCAAGTGAACTGCAGATGAGGTTGGCAGTTGGGTTGAACTGGTTGAGACTGAGCCAAGGATGAACTGAGATTTATGATGAATTTCAGAAGCAACAGTGGTCATGGGTTTAGTTGTGTTGGTGATATGCAGCTGGAAAAGTGAGTCTTGGAGATGTATGCAGAGATGGATCTGGTAACCTGAGTTGGTGTTGTGGTGGTGCTTGAGGTGTTAGAACAGGTGAAAGTGGTGACTGCCATGAGAACTGAAGTAGTTGGCAGGGACTGGTGCTAGACAGATGTGGAAACTCAGGGGAGAACTGGCATGATTGCAGCTATTAAAGCATTGGCTGAGGAGATGCAGGTGCCATGGCTGGGCAATACAAAGGAGAATGTTCATTGCAGGAGTGAGATTAGGAAGCTTCTTCTACAGGCTAACGTAGATGTGTGTGTTTGTTGCAGTTCAAACTGGCTTAACTGGTCAGTGTTGAACAAGTTGGATTTGAACTGAGTGGGAGATGATATGAAATTCTGTGACAGAGAATGTGGAATTGGCTGTCTTGGTGAAATACTGAAGCAAAAGGAAGTGGCTCAAAGGGTAGCTGGAGGTGGTGATATTACAAGAGTGGCTAGGCAGTTTGAACTGAGTTGCAGTTGGAGATTCGGAGCTATGAGGTGTCGCAAATGTAAATTTGGAAATGCAGGCCTGAATCTATGGGTGTTATTGGTACTACAATGCAGAGAATGAATAGGTGCAACAAAAGGCAAGTGCGGTGACTGAGTTGTGTTGCGAAATAGTGCGAAACAGGTGAAAATGGCACGCCGGTGAGCATAGTTCCGGTAGTCGGATTTCAGAGGTTAAAGTGTCGATCGCAATATTTCAGTGAATCGCGAGGGGGGTATGAGTCGGATGCAAGAACTGATGGCTGGAAGTATGAGTTACGCGTCACGCTTTTGGGTACGTTTTTGCAAGAATAGAAAATTGGATTTAGATGGGTTATGCAAATGTTTGAAATGTAGGAAAGCAAAGTTGAGCAACTGGAAGTGTAGAATTGACTGGTGACAGTTTCCAATAGTTCAAGTGATCGGAGAAAGTTTTCCGATGACCGGATTCCGGCGACGGTGACCGAATTCCGGCGACTAGTTTTGGACCCGAAAATTCCAAAGATATATTTTTCACACATGGGCTTGGTGGACTGGTAGATGGACGTGGACTTGAAGATTTTGAAGACTTTGACCTATTTTTGGAAAGCAAAGGGCTATAAAAAGAGAGTTTCTACAACAAAGAGATCACGTATTATTCTTGGAGCGAGAGGAGAGAGCATTTGAAACTACAACTAGGGTTTTCTTTCGTATTTAATATTCATCTCCTTCATTTGATTATTGATTATGATGAACTCCATAGCTATGAGTAGCTAAATATCTTATTATTGGTTAAGGATGTAGTCCGATTTCTAAAACTTGTGCTTGATTAGTGTATTTGTTTTCTCTCTTGATTATCGTTCATATCTCTACTGTTTTTAATATCACATGATTGATGTATTGTGATAGGGTTTTGATGTTTGTTTAGTTAAGTGGCCAATTAATTGAACTTGCATCTTGTCTGACTATTTTAGGGTTTTTCATCGAGCGATAACCCCAAATACAAGTAGCATGATATGATTAAAGTTTGTAGTGATACACTCTTATAATCATATGTAGAGTATGACCATTGTCCGAATTATTATCATAATGTATGCCAATTGCATTGATTAGCCTATTTCCAAAACTTAGTGCTCTAGGAATTGAACTTGATTAGCGCAAGGCGTTAGGTTATTCTTTAGGTAGAATTCACATACGTGACTCTAATGTGTGTGTTGATTAACTTGGGAAATTTTCAGATTATCTTGCTCTCTTGATTTTCTAGGCTTTTGATAATAAAAGAGATTAAATCGTAATTCTAATCATGTATGCAAGCACATGTTTAAGATTGAAGATGAATTCCTTGACCAATATCTTTCTCTATTGATTACTTCCAACTATTTACTTTGCTTTTATTTTACTTTTATTTTACAAAAATCAGAAATTCCCCATCTGGGTTACTAAGAAACTAGAAATTGATAACTACAATCGCCTCTCTGTGGATACGAACTCTTCCTTACTTTATACTTCATTCATATTTTGTCGAGTAAGAAAGTGAATTATTTTTTTGTCGGCTGACAACCGATCACCGACGCAGAAATAATTTCACTTTCTTACTTCCTAAAATAAAGTAGTATGCAATAAGAAAGAGTTCGTATCCACAGAGAGGCTAATGTTGTTATGCAAATTTTCAATTTCTTAGTAACCAGGGGGGGGGTTTGAGTTATCAAAGCTATAAAAATGAATTGAAAGCAAAGTAATAATAAAAGTAATCAATAAGGAAAAAGTATTGGTCACGGGATAGTTTCATTCACAAATACATATTTTCATCAATGACTAGAATTGATATTTAATCTCTCATTTACTAAAAGTCCTAGGATACCTTGATCGCAAGAATACCCCGCTAATTCCCTGATTTCATCACAACCACATTAAAAGATGCATATATGAATTCTTCCTAGAAAGCAACCTAAAGTGTAAAAGCAAATTATATTTAACTCCCTAGAAGCAATAAGGTATATGGAATAAGACTAATCAAAGCAATCGAAATGTATAAAAGCACTAAATCAATTTAACCCAAGTTATGATTCATATGTGACTAGTAGGATATATCTCTACAAGCACTACCCACATTTATGCTACTTAGAATCAGGGATGAACAACGTTTTCGTATTGAAAACCCTAATATAGCTCTAGATATGAATGCAAATCGGATTGATTAGGACTCAACCAAATAAACAATCAAATCATATATCAATATCAACAATGAAACATAAACAATAAACTTGAGACAAAACTAATGCATTGAATCAGATTTTATTTGTGAAATCCACTTATTATCCCATAACCAATATTAAGAATTTAGCTACTCATGGTTTTTTGGTTCAACATTATTATCAAAAATAAAATGAAGAACATAAAAATAAATGAAAGAAAACCCTAGTAGAATCGCTGCTCTCCTCCAAAAACCCAGTAGAAAAATACGTGATAAGTGATATCCAAAGAATAGAAACTCCTCCTTTTATAGCTTTCCAACTTTCCAAATTAGGTCTTCAAAGCCCACGGTCCAATAGCAAGAAGTCCACCAAGCCCATGAACCAAGTGTGAGAAACCCATTTGAAATTATGTCCCAAAAATATGCTCGCCGGAAAACTAGTGCACCGGTCGGAAAATGGCCGGAATCCGGTCACCGTCGCTGGAATCCGGCCACTGAAAAACTTTCTCCGATCACTTGAAGCATTGGAAGACGTCACCAGGCAAGTGCAGACTCCCAGAAGCTCAACTCCATTTCTCTGTAATTCAAACATTCACAAAATACCACCTAAACCAATTCCTTGTTCTTGCGAAAACGTACCCAAAAGCGCGACTCGTAGCTCCCATATCCGACCTCCAACTCTTCCATTCGACTCATACCCCCTTCATGATTCACTGAAATATTGTGATCCATGCTTCAAGTTCCGAAATCCGGCAACTCAGCCTATTCTCACCGTCTCGCCATTTCTGCTCACTTTTCGCACTGTTTCTGCAGTTCTGGAATTCTGTCACTTCTCGCTGCCTTTGTATTCATCTGGAATGGCCTGGAAAGCACAGAACCATTACATCTAACTAGTCACAGCTGAACTGCATTCACCATTTAATCATTCATTACACTTCCAAGCACTCATCTACCCACAGCAACAGCTTCTCGAATGCAGCAACCATTGCAGCTTAAGCACCTCCATCAACTTCAGTCCCTGCGACAACGCCATGTCGACATCCATTCTCCTTCCCTGACCTTCTCAGTTTTGAACCATATACAGGCCTACTCTTATGCTTGAACTAATCATAGCAGCGTCCATCACAAGCTTTATGTCTCGATTGTCTTCTCTCTTCTAATCCATTACTCAACCGTCAACGCAAACACCCACTTTACTCTTGCTTTGCAACTTCAGAATTCCACCAGCTCTTGACTTCAATATCCCTGCAAAAGCTGCACCTTTTGCATCTCTACAGTCCTTGCCACTCACACTGCCAACATCTTAACCTGCAGTTTAAACTTCATATCACCAGTTCCATCTCCTCTTCATTACATCTTCCTTGCACCTAGCTATTGCATCACCTCATTCTTAGGAATTTCAGTTCCATTTCCTGCCCTTGTTATCCACCTGCGACTGCGGCATTGTAACTACCACCTGAATCTCCAACCGCAATAGATTACAACACCACGTCGTCCACTGCCACCAGACTCATTACATAACTCCATAGACCTTGTACAACCACAGCAACTTCATAGTCCTTCTCAACTTCACTTCATTCCCGCACCGTTTCTGCAGTTTCGAAACTAGCGCAGGCCATACTTTCAGTTGCTCGAATTCTTTGTAAAACCACCACCTGCAGTCTTGCCTGCAACACCATTGTACCCAGCCAAACCTCATTGCCATTCTGTCACAGCAACAGCTCAGTTCCTTCCCTGCCTCGGACCTGCAATCCACCTAAAGCACAGCTGCAAACTCTTGCAGCTCACACACCATCAATTGCAGCTGCAAGACTCATCACCGCTGCTCTCCATAATCCACTACCTGACTGCAACATCACTTCCCTGCAAATTCTCAACTCACACAACCCCTGGTTCATCTCCATCGCAGGCAATAGCATCAACACAGGTCATTAGAGCTTCTATTCCCTCTCTGCACCAGAACCAATCTTCTCTGCTATGTCAGTTTACTTCCTTCTACTAGTAACCCAGATAAACTCAACTCCAAGCACATTGCACCACCACTGCAATTGCACTGCAAACCCAATCACATTAGCTCCTTATCCTCCATATATGAACTGCAGTTCCATTCACTGACCTCCTCTGCAAAGCATTCACCATTCTTGGGCCAACACAGCAAACCCCTCAAGCACAACTGAAACTTCAGAAGCAAACAATTACCACTGCCATTTTGAATTCATCACAATCCCATTACTGCCAAGCTTGAGTCCAACTATGACAAATATGAATCATACCCCTTTTCACAAATTCAACTCTGCCATGTCCTCAATATGATTTCCTCCTCTGCAATTTCAGCAGCTAATCCCTCTACTGAGATCTCAAACTTCAATACCCTTTATCAATTCCTCCACCAGCAGAAGATAATAATCCAACAAACCCATTTGCTCTTCGTTTCCAGCTCAGCGAACCCCCATAGATTTCTTCCAATCTTCTTCATCAGTAGCTCTTCCATATCTGGCCACAAAACCCATGACAATCACAGATTCACCTTAAACTCATCTTCTCAACAGAGAATCGATTAAAACCTCCTTCAATTCGAACAAACCCTTCACCAATTCACCATCAATTCAACCTTCATACCTGAAGTAGCCACCAATCAATAGAAGTGCATCATCTTCATTGATTTCGACCTTTTTCTCAATTTGAGGAAAATGATTGAGAGACAAATTTTCTCAATTTAAGTTGTAATAATTTGGGTGGATAGTTACATAACCTTTATTAGAACTACCCAGGATAGGGAACCCCCTTTAATCTTGGCTGGACTTTGTTTAGTATTCCTCTCAAGAGATCGCCCTTAACTTGTCACGGAGCTCCCGAGATAGTGCTCTTCCACAAATTAATCTAAGCCTTCTCCATATATGCATGTGAATTCCACTTTGTGCCACTTTTGAGTCTAAAGGAAATTTCTCCTTCTTTTGCTCCAAGGACTTCATTGTTCCTAATCAACTCAAATTCGAACTTAAGATAATATTTTTTACAAAATAAATATCGAAGAAAGCATAAATACTAGATATAAAAATTAAGGTGTTTCCTTTTCTATCAATGATACATTTACCTTTGGTCATGAAATGTCTCTTACGGAAATTTCATTAGGATCCCGTTCTTGTACCTTTGCCAATTTTATTGACAAAAGGGGAGAATTAATATGTAGTTCACACTACAAATACATATGGTTTGGATCATTATGTAAAGTGGTTTCCATGTGAGATGGAGTATTGACTAAGGGGGAGTAAAGTATCACCATAGTATTGTTGTTGAAGTTGTGATGCAATTGGACTTTGACGTTGTGTAATAATACTATGACACTGTATAAAAATGATTGAGAAACCATGCTTTTCTCATTGTTATAGCTACGGATTTTCAACAACGATGATGCTAAACTTACAACCTTTGGGATCATTAGATTACCTGGAAGTGACGAAGATTTCGAGTATTGTTGAAGATTAGACATGTGGAATAGGAGCTACAAAGTTTATTTATATATTTTTGTATTCCATATGTATTAATAGTTTTGCCACTAAAATTGACAAAGGGGAGATTGTTAGAGCATTGCTCGGTCGAACTCGCATGCGTTGCTATCTCAAGCATGTTTGTCAATGTTAGTGATCAAAACTATAAAGTCTTGATTTCTAGTCTACTATAGCTAAGGTCTCGGACTAGGATAGAAAGTGTAGTTGAGCTCAAGAACTCCATGGCAATCATCATACAAGACGAAGGACTACTCAAGGAACCAGTGGATCTTCATCGACTAAAAGGTATGTGGAGACTTGAACTTATCTATCACTCAAAAGTCTATCTACTCTATCTCCTATCTTGAGACAAAAGTCGTTTTACTATATAGACTAAGATATACACATGTGATATTTCGAGTTGAGTATATCTCGCTTATCTATTTCTCGAAATATGTGTTGGTAAAGCTTTCGCTTTAGCCAAGTTCATCTTTACCTAGTGACGAAAGTCATGTTATGTTTCAATCACTTTGGAAATTGCTCGACGAAAAATAGTTTGTGAATAACAACTATATAACGTCCTCTGAGAATGTTTCAATGATTGAAATGAGAGTTTAGACAATATAACCATTGGGGATATAAACATTGTTGTGGTAACACATATATGTATAAGTCCTTAGCACTTGAACCGAAGTTTGCGAACTTTGTTGATCAAGTGAAACCGGAGTAGCATGTGAGCAGTCCGAACTTCAGTCCACGAACTGTAATGTCTGCGAAGTTCTCGACCGAGAATTTCTGTTGGAGTTTGTGAACTTCATCCGGTAACTTAAGTCATGAACTCGAGTCCGCGAACTTGAGTAGGTTATGTCTAAAAACGATGTTTGTGAACTTATCTTAAATAAACTAAGGAATGCTATTGCAAACCGTGGCTTTATAGTTCATGAATCGATTCGAGTGAATCACATCGTTTTTGCTTCAATTGTGTCTTGTGTAGTACATAAGATCTCATAGCAATTGAACAACTCTCTAACTAGTTCATTTGAGTCATTTGGACTAGTTATGGTGAAGAAGAATATGGTTGATATGAAAGTTATCATTTGGCTAACCATTTGGTTAACTAATCTTGAACCAACTATTGTACAAGTTTGGGTACGGTTACACAAACGTAAAATCGTCAAGTAC